>OX421493.1:60003897-60546397 GCA_949126835.1 Anisus vortex
ACCTATATGTATTTGTCAGTAGTGAATATTCACTAGAAACCATTAGAGATATTAAATCGACAGTAAAATTAAATACAAACCTGTCACTGTTATTTAACTGCGAAGCAGGACTAAGAGAGGGAGAACATCTGAGCCCTCTATTATTTTCTATGTTTATTAATGACTTAGATTCTTATTTAGAACTAAAAGGCGCAAGTAGCTTAACTATCAGCAACGATAACAACGCAGATTTACTAAAAATATTCACATTATTATATGCTGACGACACAACAATCCTAGCTAAAACCGCAAAAGAATTACAGAAAAACTTAAACATTTACAGTAACTATTGCAAGGAGAACCACTTAAACATAAATGAAGATAAGACAAAAATAATGATATTCGGTAGAAAGGGGAGGGTAGGAAATCAGAAATTTGTACTAAATAATAATATAATAGAAATAGTTTCTAAATTTAAATACCTGGGAATAATCTTCTCAGCTAACGGTTCTTTCTCAGAACACAGGAAATATTGTAAGATGAAAGGTACTAATGCTATGTTCAACCTTCTCAGAAAATGCCATACACTAAGCTTGCCCATAGATAGTCAAATTGATCTATTTGATCAAACAGTACTACCTATACTAACCTACGGTTGCGAACTATGGGGTATGGAAAATTGTGACATTTTAGAAAATGTTAGACTAAGATATTTTAAGATGATTTTAAAATTGAACACAAAAACACCAAATTATGTAGTCCTAGGCGAAACAGGCAAACTCTATATAAGATCATTTATTAAAAAAAGAATGTTACACTTCTGGATCAAAATAGCGACCGGCAAAGAAAGCAGGATTTCTAAAATAATTTATAACATTTTACTTAAAGAGCACCTGGTTGAAAAATGCAAATGGTCCGCCAATATAAAGTTACAATTGGAACAACTAGGATTAGGATATATTTGGTTAGAACAAGATATAATAGACACTAAACTTTCAAAATCAATAATTAACTTACGTATAAATGATCAAAGTAAACAAGAACTTTATGAGAGTATGCAAATAAGCAATAAAGGTAAATTATATAGCGCTCTAAAATATAAATCTGACTGGGAAAATACTCCACCCTTTTTAAATAAATTACATCTGAAAGAAGCTATCTATATACTAAAAATACGAACAAGTAACAATAATTTCCCTGTTGAACTGGGTCGCCACTCCAGAATAGATTATAATTTAAGATTATGTCCCTTTTGCTTGTGTGTACACTTCAATGCCCAACGAAAAATGTATCTAAAAAAATATTACTATAACAGACCTAATGTAGAAAAAATGTCGGAACTGCTTAATTCTAGCTCTCTAAAAGAACTTAAAAAACTAAGCATATTTTCAAAAATATTAGTATCTGCTTTTAAAAAATGAGAAAAAGGTTAGAAATGTTTAAGTATTTTAACTTGTTGGTTTGTCACTATGATATTGAGAGATAGTCGTAGAAGAAATGTAATATACTAAGCCGCAAGAAAAATTGTGAATGATTTCTTAAATGTTTGTTCTCACTATGTTAATGCCGTGCAGGTCTAATGAAAGTGATTTACCTGTATGTCTATGTTAGTAAATTAAGTCGTTTTTTTTTTTTTTTTTTTTTTTTTTTTTTTTGTTTTTTTTTTTTTTGTTTTTTTTTTGTTTTTTTTTTTTTGTTAGTTTTTTCCCCCAAAAATTGTGTTATAAACTAAATTATCCCCCCTGAATTTTCTTTTAGGATACCTTTAATTAATACATTTTTATTACTTTCATTTTATTACTAATATTGGTTTTACTATTATTGTTCAATTTATTATTCACAAATGCTATAATTTTCTTATGTTTTTGACTATGCCTTTATTGTACCTATGTACTATGTGGCAAAATAAATATTGTTCATATTGATGCAAAGTAAACAAAAATAAATAAACAAAAAAGAAGAATGGTTAATTGACAATGGCTAAGAAAAAACTGCTGGATTAATATATACAAAGAAATTCAGAAAAAAAAAAGACGAGATCTGGACGAGATCAGGACTAGATTAGGACGAGATCAGGGCGAGATGAGGATGAGATTAGGACGAGATCAGGGCGAGATCAGGACGAGATCAGGGCGAGATCAGGACGAGATCAGGGCGAGATCAGGATGAGATTAGGACGAGATCAGGACGAGATCAAGACGAGATCAGGGCGTGTACACTTGAAGACAAAGATTGCCAATTAACTCATCACCTACATTAAACAGTACGCATTTTTTTTTCAGGATCCCCCCTCACCTTTGCTGCACTCGGGAGGGTCGCTGAAACCGATGCATCCCTGGCGACAGTCTCCATTCACATGATAGCATTCACCTTTAACACACATTGGGCTGCAGGTGGCGTTACAATTCACGCCGTAATGAGTAATGTCACAGGCTAAAAATAGAAATAGACGTTTAGGATATTTGTATTAAAAAAATAAAACGATTTTAATAACAATAATAGTTGTATAGCGCTGCCAACAAACAAAATGTAAGCTCAGAGCATACAACATACAACTAAGAACACGGATATAATATCTAGGCTCAGAATAAAGCTAATTGATTATTTTAAAATTTAAAAACATGGGACAAGGCCAATAAATGAATCATTAACCGACCTAACATTTAAGTAAGACAGTTCCGGTAGTGGTCTAAAGCATGTTATTTAAAGTAAATATAGAAATAAAGAGTTTTTACGTTCTTTTTTAAAGTAACACTAGAGCTTGTTCGCCTGAGTCGAATGGGAAGTAGATTTCACACCTTCGGACCGGATATTGAGATATTTTACAAGATAAGAAAAGGTAGACACATACCACGGTTGAAAGTAGGACGCAATAGTCTTTTTATAGAAGGAGCGTCTGTGACATTTAAGATAAGGTTGAACCCAAAAAAAAATGTATACATTGGATAAGTCTTTGTACGCCAATCCTTTATTTACCTTAACTTTGATGTTTTAGACTCTGCTTCTATACAGAAGATTATTGCATCCTACGCACTATTTATATAAGCAAAAACACATTAACGAACAATTAAAAGACAATATTAACCAAGTACATTATTATAAGGTGCAGTAATTTCCAAACAAATATTATTCTTAAAGCAAACAAAATGCCTCCATCGAGAACAAAGTCCCTGATTTCAAAAAGCCTTCTGAAATCACAAAACCATCTGAAATCACAAAACCATCTGAAATCACAAAATCATCTGAAATCACAAAACCATCTGAAATCACAAAACCATCTGAAATCACAAAACCATCTGAAATCACAAAACCATCTGAAATCACAAAACCATCTGAAATCACAAAACCATCTGAAATCACAAAACCATCTGAAATTACAAAACCATCTGAAATCACAAAACCATCTGAAATCACAAAACCGTCTGAAATCACTAAACCATCTGAAATCACAAAACCATCTGAAATCACAAAACCATCTGAAATCACAGAACCATCAGAAATCACAAAACCATCTGAAATCACAAAACCATCTGAAATCACAAAACCATCTGAAATCACAAAACCATCTGAAATCACAAAACCATCTGAAATTACAAAACCATCTGAAATCACAAAACCATCTGAAATCACAAAACCGTCTGAAATCACAAAACCATCTGAAATCACAAAACCATCTGAAATCACAAAACCATCTGAAATCACAAAACCATCTGAAATCACAAAACCATCTGAAATTACAAAGCCCTCTGAAATCACAAAACCATCTGAAATCACAAAACCATCTGAAATCACAAAACCATCTGAAATCATAAATCCAACTGAAATCATAAAGCTCTATGTTATCACAAAGCTCTGCCAACGCTCCATATCTGACTAGAGGAGACTCGCCAAGGTTTAAATAAATGATTTCTCTGTATGTCAAGGGAACCAACCGGTTGACAAATATGACTGGGCGGTTTAGGTTTTTTCCATAAATGACGTCAAAAAATAGGAATATAATCTGATGATCAAAAGTTTGACAAGTGTAGACCTGATGGATGGTTGACATATACAATAAATTACGATAAATTATGATGCATGCATAGGCCTGCATTTGGCAAATACATAGACCAACCGAAGTTTTTTTTTTTTTTAATCAGAAGCTCTAAGCACTTTAAAAACAATGGGCGACAGGTACGTTGGACCCACATTTTCATGTTACAGAACCACTCATGTACTGCATTACTCTGTTGTGCTGCGTGCACATGTCCAAACTGCTCAATACTAGTTCTCTGAAAGAACTTTAAAAACTAAGCATATTTGCAAAAATAGTATTATCTGTATTAAAAAAATGAAAAAAGATTATAAACGGTTAAATATATTAACATGTATTAACAACTTTCATTTTATAACACCTTTTATTAAATTATAATTGTTTTCATGAACTATGTTACTATGCCTTTACTGTATTTTTATGTTAGTATTATCTTTTCTTGATACCTTAAAATGAATCTATTATTATTAATTTAATTATTTCGGTAACTTTTACAATTATTTACTAATGTTAGAATATTCTAATTATGTCTTTGATTATGCCTTTATGGTACTGATGTATTTTGTGGCGAAATAAATAATGTATTGTATTGTATGGTATTGACTACATACCTTTCTCGCAATCGGGAAAGTCCTCATACCCCAAGCAGGAAATGTTGCACTGCCCGGTGATACGATCACACAGTTTGTCAGTACAGTGGTCACATTCAAGTTCACAGTTCGGACCATAGGTGCCAATTTCACATTCTGAAAAATGCCCCCCCCCCCCCCCCCCCCCCCCAAATAAATATTTAAAAAAATAATAATCTGCATTCTAGTGTATTACATGAAGAAATCAATAATAGGCCTACTTTATATATGGCTTTACATAAGGTGTGTTTGTCAATGTTTGCTTCAAACCAGTCATTGTTTTTGGTCCGCCTCTTTCCAAACACTTGCAATGCTGTGCTGTGTATGGTCTCTCTGATGTTATCCCATGTCTCTGTTGCGTTGCCTAAGGGTGGCTTCTGGACCATTGCTGCGGATAAGGTCTTTTTAAATGCCTCTATCTTTCCCGGTTCAGAAGTTCTGCAGACATCTATTCGGGGTATGCCTGCTGGTTTGTTGCAGTACAATTTCCTTGGAATTAATTTTAACTTGCTGAAAACTAATGAGTGATCGGTATCGCGATCCTTAGCATTGTCGGCAAGATCTTTGCGCGCGTGATCCTGGCCAGGCTACAGAAGCTAGCAGACAGAATATATCCAGAGTAGGGATGTTAAACGAAAACCGGAATACCGGATTCCGGTTTTGAATCCGAAAACCGGTTTTGATTTTCAAAACCGGATTTCGGTTTGTTGGTTGGCAGTTGGAAGGAGGTATTCATTACTTCAAGTAGAAGACCCTTTTATTTTGGTTCTAATGGAAATATTTTTAATAAATAAAGTTGGATTCGCACAAAACAATTCCTGAAATGCCTTGCTAACACTATTAAGTCTTAGATATTGTGTTTCTTGTGTTTCCCAATGCCAACTATGGCTTGCGATAAAAACAACATCAAACAAATTGTTAAGTTACAGTTAAGTTATCTTTTTACTTGTCGGCTCATCGTTTAGATGTCCGCTGCTCTTTGATATACGCAATGGAGTCGCAAACTTGCCCTTCCCTGTGACCCTGAACTATTCGGCTAGTCACCGCGTCTGTGCTTTATTATTAACGGCACTATTAAATACACATTCTTTTGATTTGTGCTACGCGAAACCTTTCAATACATTATTTTACAAGTTACCCATAAATGCCTCTTCAAATGCTTCTTAATATTTAATATATGGTCAACGATAATCGGTAATTTGATTATCACTATTGAAAAATTTTTAAGTTCTAAAGAATTTTATGGTAAAGAGTACAAAATCATATTGTATTCACACAAATCAACCCCTTGAATGCCCTGCAAATACTAATTAAGTTTGAACCATTTTTCAAATAGTCTACAACTACAAAAGTACTCGCATTTTGGCTTTTCCGGCCTGTAACTTGTGATATTGCGGGGGGGGGGGGCGAAATCCGGTTTTAAACCGGTTTTATAGAACCGAAAACCGGTTTTGGAAAACAACCGGTTTTAACATCCCTAATCCAGAGTCGCAGTGCGGGTTTCGCTCAGAAAGGTCAACTATCGACATGATATTCTCAGTCAGGCAGTTGCAGGAAAATTGCAGAGAACAATAGAAACCCCTTTTTATCGTGTTCATAGACCTGACTAAGGCATTTGACCTAGTTAGTAGAGATGGACTATTCTCCATTCTGCCAAAAATTGGTTGCCCACCCAAACTTCTGAACCTAATCCAGTCATTCCACGACAACATGAAATATTCTAGCGCTTTCGCCATACGCACAGGAGTGAAACAAGGATGCGTTCTTGCCCCAACTCTCTTTGGGATCTTCTTCTCAACCTTGCTAAACAATGCCTTTAGAGAATCCAGGGAGGGGATTTACTTGCACACCCGGTCAGATGGAGGGATTTTCAGATTGTCCAGGCTGATGGCAAGGCGAAAAATCCGCAGAAGAACAGTCAAAGACTTGCTGTTCGCGGATGACGACGTCTTTGTCACACACACTGAGGAGGAGCTACAATCCTTGATGGACCGCTTCTCCAAGACCTGCCAAGATTTTGGTCTAACATTAGTATAAGAAAGACCAACGTGATGGTTCAAGGAGCTGACCCACCCAACATATACATCAACGGTACCAAATTAGATGTTGTTGATCAGTTCACATACCTTGGCTCCACCATCACCACCGATCTATCACTGGACACAGAAATCAGCAAGAGAATTGGCAAGGCTTCCGCGACTTTATCCAGGCTAACGCAAAGCGTATGGGCCAACAAGATGCTGTCTATTAATACAAAAATAGCTGTCTATCGTGCATGTGTGATCAGCACTCTCCTGTACGCACGCGAAACTTGGACCCTGTACGCATCGCAAGAAAGAGACTCACTTCTTTCCACATGCGCTACCTCGGACGCATACTTGGGATATCTTGGAAGGACCGCATAACAAACAACGAGGTCTTGCAACGGGCTACATGCCTAGCATGATCACTTTCCTTCACCAACGACGTCTTCGGTGGCTTGGCCATGTTTTCAGGATGGAGGATGGGTGAATCCCAAAAGTCCTGCTATATGCTGAGCTCGCTGAAGGCAAGAGAGCTACTGGCCGCCCCCAACTCAGGTTCAAGGACCGTGACTAGGGATGTTAAAACCGGTTTGTCTTCAAAACCGGTTTTTGGTTCTATAAAACCGGTCTAAAACCGGATTTCGCCCCCCCCCCCCTCTTCTCCCAGGCCAGATAGGCCATATGTGCGTAGTTTTGTAGGTATATTTGAAAAATAGTTCAAACTTAATTGGTGTTTGAAGGGCATTCAAGGGGTTGATTTGTGTGAATACAATATGATTTTGTACACTTGACCATTAAATTCTTAAGAAATAAAAAAAATGTTGGCTAATTGATTAAAACCGATAATAGTTTTCAATAATGGTAATCTAATTTCCGATTATCGTTGACCATAATTTTAAGAAGCATATGAAGAAGATGACGATGTTAATACAGGATGCTTAGTCTGCAGGTGCGCACGCAATCCATTGGTACTGCCACCCCTCAGGCTTATCTGCTGGGAACATAGTTTACACCGATCCATCGTTAAAGAATTTTTTTTCAAAGATGAGCCGAAAAGTAAAAAGATTCATGTTAATTGTAAATGTACCTTAACATTTGGTTTGATGTTGTTTTTATCACAAACCATAGACTAGTTGGTATTTGGAAAAAAAGAAATACAATTTCTAAGACTAAATAGTGTTAGCAAGGCATTTCAAGAATTGTTTTGTGCGAATCCAACATTCTTTACTTAAAATATTTCCATCAGAACCAAAAGAAAAGGGTAGCTAGCAACAAACCGAAATCCGGTTTTGAAAATCAAAACCGGTTTTCAGTTTCAAAACCGGAATCCGGTATTCCGGTTTTCGTTTAACATCCCTAAACGTGACCTAAAGGCTATAGATGTAGAGTTCGGAAACTGGGATAACCTTTCTCAGCACAGAAATAGTTGGAGAGGCACCTTACACACCGGTATAAACGCGGCAGAGGGCAAACTTCGCCTTATGGCGGAGGCTAAAAGAGCAGCGAAGAAAAATAGGCTGCCCCTAACAATCTCCAACGGTCCAGCTTTCAATTGCCAGAGATGCGACAGAGCCTGTCTTTCAAGGATAGGTCTCCACAGACACAGTCAATTTTGCAGGGCTGGCCAAATCACAGGAGCGCAAATCTAATCGTCTTTCGAGACTATGGAGCCAATGATGATGATGATGTATGGCTTATATAATACATTATAATTATTATTAGTCTCTACTAAAATGTTGATTATAAATGGTATGGTTATATTCGTCTCTTCTCTTTCTAAAAGGAATAATTACACACGTGTTTTGTATAATGTTGATTATAAATGGAAGAATTGTATTACGGGGACAGTAGGTCAGCCGGGGGCGGAGGAGGGGAAGGGGCTCAGTGTGTGTAAGAGACAAAGGGGATACGGTCAAAGTCAGGACCGGTGTTTAGTTAGATGGTGCTAGACTCATAATAGTAAGCCTATACCTCTACAAGTATGTCAAATCTGACAGGACAAGAATGCCACTGACACCTATTATTTATATATCATACCTATGCAAATAACCGTATACATAGCCATGTTATATAATGTCTAAATGTTGTCTGCATATTGTGTACATATTATAATATACATATGCGTCTTACATCCTGTGTACACATCTTAAACACATACCTTTCTGGCAAGTAGGAAAGTCGGAAAACCCTGTACAAAAATAAAAGCACTCTCCAGTAACATGATTGCAAATATTTGTAGAGCAGTCTCCGCAATGCTGTTCACAGTTTACACCGAAATGTCCCATTTCACAGACTAAAATAAACATAAAATAATTATTGCTAGTCTCGGACTCAAAGCAAAACATAATTGAGGCTAAGAGGAAAGTATTGACATTGCAATAACAGAAGTTTTATATATACTTAGTAATTGAGGCTATGAAAGTATTGACATTTAAAAGTAACACCAATAGTCAAATCACTAAATATATAAACACTAGAGGACAGAAGGGCAAAGAGTAAAGTAGTAATAATAAATAAGGCATTAAAATCTAATTTAGAAATACAACCCAATAAAAACATGTTGCACTGTTCAGATAAACATAAGGACAAAAACACTTTCTTTATCCCTTATGCGAGAACAAATGTTTAAGCTTATAAGTACTATTTCTTCCCGAGTGGCATTTAGGCATGAAATGGGTTGCCTGAAAAAAACAGGAAAACCAGTAACTTAACATCATTTAAAACATTAATAAAGGTGCAAGACTAGACTTGGACCACGGATGAGCGTAGGACGCAATTATCTTCTTTATAGAAGGAGCGTCTGTGATATATAAGATAAGATAACAGGAGTTTTTATATAATTAGTAATTGAGACATTGCAACTATATACCAATGACTTTTTAAATTCAATTAAAAATGGTATTGTTGGAATGTAATTTGTAATATAAAACGCTAAAGATGTACACTTTGTCTCCAAAGGTCCAACCTTATCCTCTTCAATTTACCCGTTAGAATTGTATTTTCACCATTATCCCTTGACTTTTTCTACAAGATTATGATGCACTGGTCTTTTAACCCCAATCAAAAACTACCAATAGTTTCTAACGCAAGGTAATTGAATCTATAGTATAAACACACACGTTTTCGGCATTCAGGTGGGTCTCTGTAACCTAGGCAACCTTCCAGGCATTCACCAGTCAATGGAAAGCATGTTCCTCCCAGGCAGTTTCTGTTGCAGGGCAGTTCACATTGCAGGCCATGAAACGTACTATCTGAACAGCCTGAAAGGGAAATTACACCAATGTATGGGCAATGAATCATATAACCATTGATTGATGCATAACGCACATTGACATGAAATATAAAGAACATAATACACATTGAAATGAAATATAAAGAACATAATACAGATTGAAATGAAATATAAAGAACATAATACAGATTGAAATGAAATATAAAGAACATAATACAGATTGAAATGAAATATAAAGAACATAATACACATTGAAATGAAATATAAAGAACATAATACAGATTGAAATGAAATATAAAGAACATAATACACATTGAAATGAAATATAAAGAACATAATACACATTGACATTAAATATAAAGATAATAATACAGATTGACATAAAATATAAAGAACATAATACACATTGAAATGAAATATAAAGAACATAATACACATTGACATAAAATATAAAGAACTTAATACACATTGACATGAAATATAAAGAACATATTACACATTGACATTAAATATAAAGATAATAATACAGATTGACATAAAATATAAAGAACATAATACACATTGAAATGAAATATAAAGAACGTTATACAAACGTCTATTGTTGATATTCAATATAAAGTAAAGGAGTTGTAATTTCAAATAAAATATGTATTTTGTCTGAACAAAAATTTTCAAAATATATAGATTTTGACCTTAAGTCTGTACCAAAATTTGATAATATAATTAAGAGTGCTTATTTAAGTCTGTGCTAAGATGTTAATAATGGAATATAGAATGCTTCTTCAAGTCTGTGCTAAGATGTTCATAATAGAATTTTGAATGCTTCTTTATGTATGTGCTAAAATGTTTTTGATAAATGGAATGTCTAGAGAAATACAGTAAATAAATGTATCTAATACAATGGCCATATAAAGTTTTCTAACCATCCAGGCAGACTCCAGTTGTAGAATGGCAGTTTTGTCTCTGGCAGCGTTCACTACAGTTAGCATTACAGTCTATACCATAAGTACCAAATGGACAGCCTAGAAAACAAGTGCATTGTTATTAAATGTAGCAATAGGTTTACATTCAATAAAGACAAAACAAATAATCACGAAATATCATTTTCGGCTTTTGATACGTTATATTATAGCCTAGATTATCCTAAGACGTGAAATGTAATGATTCTTAGTCTTCAAAACACTACAAACACACTGAATGAAAATTAATGTATTTTATAGTCTAATATGCCTACTAATCTTATCATATAATATTTTTCTTATTAAAGAATTGATCTAAAAATTCTAAATTATAAATCTGTTAGCTAGCCTATGTAATGTTTGGTTGACGTGAATGTATGAACAAATAGTTTAATGTCACATAAACATTCATTTAGACAGCTGTATTATTCAACCTAGAGTATGATACAACGTATGCTAATGTTAAAATTCGCTAATGTTAGAATTCGTCACTTGTCAACTCGCCATCTGAAAACGCCCGTAAAAACATGTCATGCCTGGCTACTTTTAATCTATTTGGCATGAATATATCCTAATGGTGTTTGGTCGATACTAAAACTTTAGTAGTTTTCAAATGGTGTGTCTCTATGTTGTCAAAAGCTTGTATAATATCTATAAAGTTGAGGTAAAGAGCGTTCGCAATGGGCGTGGCTTAGGTTTTCTTAGTGACGTATTTGTGTAAATAGAAGCCACTTGGTGTACAAAAATGGTGAAGTACTTCTTTATCATGCCAAATTCACATCTGAATATTGGCTATCCAACGCACAAATCATTAGATAAATCGTCGTAGATCATCTTACTAGTACAAGAGAAAGACTGACATGGTATTTTTTCAACGAATTTCAACATTTTAAGCTCAATTCATCATCTTAATATCTGGCCGGTAAGTGTTGCATTTGAATGGATTTATTGTAGGCATAATTGTTCGATAGTAATATAACATTTTTAATGTAAGAATCTTCTTATCTAATATAGAATTTATAAAATCCATATTAATACATTAATCATCATTTTAAACACAAAATATCAATAAAAAAATGCTCGAGCCTATATGAAACTATACTAATACAGCGGCCATTGTACACCATTACACAAAGTAAACAAAAAACACGTGATTTTGTCACGTGATTGCAAACGCCCTATAGGGTAAGGTGTCACAACAGGGACCGTTCTTTAGCCATTGCAGTTATTTTATTTTGTCATAAATGTAAACGGTCGAAGTTTCTAATCCATGAAATCTTTCAGTATCTCTAGGATGTTGTCCCTTAGAAATTTGCTAGATATTGATAAAGGCAATATGCAAGTTGAGTTCTTTCAGAACCCTTGATATAGTTTCTTTTAGATTTATGACAAAATGGCCATTTCTCCAGTCTGGTGGTAATTGTCTTTAAATAGTCAATTATTTAAAGAAAACATTCAAATAAAAATCTGAGGTACTCAGACGCATTATGTGACTAAAGTAGTATAAACAATTTTAAGTCTGTATAACAGAGTATAGACTCCACTGTTTAAACGTTATAAAAAGGATCAAATCAATTCAATTGGTTTACATATGAGCGTAAAATTGCATGTGCTTACTATTGCGACAGTCAGGCAGTAACCTCTTGAACATACAAATGTCAACACAGGATCCATCCATAGGACTGCAACGGCCTTTACATTCTGTTGGGCAAGCTTTATTACAAAACAGCCCCCAGAAACCAGGACCACAGTCTGTGAATAAAAATACAAGTCACAACTGCATACACACCTGTGTGTGGTTAAGCCGAGTACATTACAAATCTAAAGGCAACTCTGTAACCGTATGTGAGTATTGAAGCGCTTGAACAATGCTGAGACAACCTTAATGTTTTTAAGTTACGTTAAAATAAAATAAAAACAAGGCATACTAGTTTCTGTCCAAAGATTCTGGCTAAAATCTAACATACTTTTTCTAATATTGTTACGTCTCGCTGTCTAGGGTGGGCGGTTCTATCACAAATACTTTAAAGTTCACTTGAGGAATCCTTATTTTTTCGCCCAAACTTCCATCCAAGTAATTAAAAAGACGCCAGGAACAATTAACAATAACTTTAAATTTAACATAACACTGAGCTCAACGCAAGTCCATCAAAACTAATACAATTTTAAAAAAAAACACAAGTCGTAGTGAACACAGCCTAAACAGACTCTATCCACTCTACTCTCTCACCCAAAACTCTACACACGCATGGTCAGACAAGGGTCACCTAGGGGTCACCAAAAGGACAGTGACTTACAGTTTACAAAGGAAAGGTAATCACAACTAAACAAAAGCAAGGGAGGTAAATAATTATACATTACAATATGTTCCGAGATAAAAGGAAAAGTCTCTAAGACATTCATAATAGAAGTTCTAAGTCAAATGTAAATAAAAATCTTCTAATCCTGCGGTTCTGGGTTCGAATTCTTCTGGAGCCTAGGATTTCTGGTGAAAGCTGCTTCACCAGCCCTATGATCAGTTTGGTCCGTTGGGTACTTTACTTTTTACCTTCGGTTACAACTTCGGACTGCAAGATGACGACCAGGGCTCTATTCCTGTTATTGTCGGATCCCTATCGCCCTGCATGAGATGTGAGCAGAGGACGTAACAATCTTCTTTGTAGTGAAAACGTCCTTAACTCTTTGAAACCGGAGTTTATTTCTTTGTGTGGCCGGAATTATTGTAGTTTTTTATATTCTCTAAACATTGACATATTATATAGGATTAAATGACAAAATATATACGTCATGGTTTCTGTAACGTATTTACTGTTGGATGTGTTTATACAAAACTACAATGAGATGGACCGCTTGCTCTATTTTTAGAGCCTAACACTTGTTTTTCCGTGCGCTGTATATAGATTTCAATTTTTAATCCTTATTTTGATAAATGATACATTTATAGCGAATTACTAAACGGTAAGTCTAGAGGAACTAGTGCGATCGGAAATTCCGAAACTAAGTTTTTTTAAGTTATCGAATGGCACAAATATCAAAGCAAGTGGCCCATCTTACTATTGTCTTTTGGTTTATCTAATTACCTCCAAAAGTGACCACATGACATGGTGACGTCAGAGACGAGCTGGACATTATCACTCGACTTCTCCTGACCACAACTTTCAAAACGAAATGAGGATTCGATGGAAACCAGTAAGTAAAATGGCAGCTTTTCAAATAGGTGTAATCAGTGCGAGGTACTAGAACTTCTTTGTAGTTCTCGAGGGTAATATTCATACTCCCCAATTCTGCTCTAGAGTAAGTATCTGTAAATAAAGTCAAGGATACATTTAATGCCAGATAAATAAAGTCAAGGATACATTTAATGCCAGATAAATAAAGTCAAGGATACATTTAATGCCAGATAAATAAAGTCAAGGATACATTTAATGCCAGATAAATAAAGTCAAGGATACATTTAATGCCAGATAAATAAAGTCAAGGATACATTTAATGCCAGATAAATAAAGTCAAGGATACATTTAATGCCAGATAAATAAAGTCAAGGATACATTTAATGCCAGATAAATAAAGTCAAGGATACATTTAATGCCAGATATTTCTATGGAGAAGAAATAAATGTTTGCATTGACAAGTCTTAAACGAGGCCTGAACTTTTCAATAGGTCAAGGTTAACGTGTTTATGAACTTCCGGTTTATTTCTGGCAACCAGTAACGCAGCGCACAGACATGTTTTTGTTGGTAAATGAATAAATATGACCAGACATGTTGGTACACTATAAAATTGAAGGCTCACCATGCATGCATAATTATTACGACTTGTCCATTGTGTAAGGTTTTGTTGTTAAATTAACCAATAAGACAGGGAATGTTGGTACACTGTTATTTCTTAGTTTCACCCTCCCCTTCAAGGTCCAGGTATCCTAGATAGAGGTTTTTGCAAATCTCCTGCTTAGGGGTCTTGTATTGATAGCATGGAGATGGGTGGGTGTAAAGTAAAGGGAAACCCAGAATAACAATGCCAGTTTGTCTGACATTGACTGCAAGATAACAAACTGCTTTGCAGACTGGCTAATAGAAGAAGATAATTCGCTGTCCAGTTAATATCAAGTTCCATTTTCTCCTATTTTATAAGCAGAATGCGACAGATAGAAACATACCATCTATCAGACACAATGAAGCAGACACGGATTACCAGGGCAAGGCTTGCTTCAAGATTTGCCTGATATATGGGTAGAGATACTGCAGAGAGAAAAATGGAGTGATCTGCGCCCCCCACATTTTATAGGTTTGAATTTCCAGACCGAATTTTATCAGACAACGACACTCAATATAAGGAAATCAAAATGGGTAAAATTATATTATATGTTTTAGACGCCCCTTCTATACTGTAGATTATTGCGTCCTACGTCTATCCGTGGTCTGATAAGGATTTTCAATGATGTTAAATTTTTGGTTTTCATCTTGGGAAGGTGAAGGTCTCGCTTTTAGGGTGGGCGGTTTATCACGAGGAATTTTCGGTACCCTTGATGAATTCTTTACTCTAGCCCAACTTTCATCCAAGTAATTCAGAAGCGTCAGGAATAATTACTGACAGCTTTTAATTGAACACAAAACATAACATCGAAGCTCAACACAAGTCAATATTAATAACACGATTTTAAGAAGACCACAAGAAGTATAGAAACACAGCCTAACCAGTCTCTCAATACACTCCACTCTCTAACTAGGCCTACACACCACATGGTTGTGAAACGCCACCCCATTTCTGTGCTCGCTCATGCTAAACCGACAAGGGTCACCCAGGGGTCACCAAAAGAATTTGACCATCAGTTACAAAGGGAGGTAATCACAACTTTAAAAAAAAACAAAAAAAAAAACAAGGGAGTTAATTAATTTTAACCTCATACATCACAAAGGGCAAAACACGATGCATACCTTATTTATATAAAATGATTTGCCTATATTGTTTTTTCTTCTTTTACCCAGCCGAAGAAACGGGTTTAAATAGACAATTAAATGTTCAATGTATGTATTTATACACTTATGAAACTTAGTGCCATTCATATACTGTCACTAACAAATAAATAGCATAAGGTGGCAACACCAAAAAGAGATTGTCCGTCGACACGGACGAGGTCAGCACGGGTGACCAGGGATGTGTAACAATGGGTCATGGATGTGTGACGGACCGTCAGGAAGAGAGTTAGTGGAGAGTGGAAGGAAAAAGGTGTTAGAGATTATGTCTAGAATGTTATAATAGATTATATGATTCATGGAACGTTACATTCTATTATATTCTATGATTCATGGAACGTTAGATTCTATTAGATTCTATGATTCATGGAACGTAAAGTCAGATATGACTAATGTAAATCCAAGTATCTGTTTACTAATTGTAGTGTCAATGAATAATAAATTGCTTGCTCTAAACCCGACTTGATAGAATGATTGTTGAAAAAGAGTATGAAAGATGTCATATCTGGCACGAAAACAACAACAATATTGTCAGTGACATATACAAACTATAAAAATATTGACAATATAAATTAAACTTATGAATATTTTGAAAAATAACCAAATACAACACAAAATATTAAGGTAATAATACTTTTTCTTACCTGGATAATGAAAGATCAATTTAGTTATGGAAATATATGGATTATAGAAGATTAGAAATAGTCGATCTGTGATGTTGATGGATGAAGACAGAC
Source organism: Anisus vortex (assembly GCA_949126835.1). NCBI lineage: Eukaryota > Metazoa > Mollusca > Gastropoda > Planorbidae > Anisus > Anisus vortex. The sequence continues at coordinate 60,020,465 of OX421493.1, forward strand.
AGCAATGCTCCAGTTTTTTGTGCACAAACGGCTCTGGACGTTTGCAGCCAGTCGTGGAAACTACTCTCTGGACGTTGGAAATATTGCGTCCTAGTTCAGAACAAAAATTCCTTTTTATTAAGGAATATAAATATGTTTGGTATAAGTTGATTAATTAATATAAAATATGTTTGGTGTAGGTTGATTAATTAATATAAAATATGTTTGGTATAAATTGATTACTTGCTCCTAGCATATTTACCACTTCTAAGTCATTTCCACTAACTTTTACAAAAATGTTTGTCCTTGACCTACCCTCCATCTTAAAGTTCACCACCTCTTTCCCGTCGTTTTTCATTAACATTCTGATTCGGTTTTACTTTAAAGACTATGTACTTATAATCCAAGGTATTACATTGAAACACGTTTTGTCATTATACGACCTGGATTAGGAAGGCTAAGTGATCCACTTTTCACCATGCTGAAATTTGGCACATATATGTGTTTTTTTAGAACACATTCTTTTCAAATTTTCAGACACATCTCCGCAACCCAATTCACAAAAATCAGTTTTTAAACTTTTTTGTTTCATTAGACTAACAGTGAGCATTTTACAATCCCTATTGAATGAATTCTTAAATCATTTTTGAACTAATGACTGACCTACACCTGTATTCCCCTAACTGGACTATAATATATATATATATATATAAAGCTCTACATATATATTATGTATGTGTATTAACTTTTTGTGTGTTTCTTCATTTGTGTAGGCTGATGCGTAAAAAAAACATGTTTAAGTGGTTGTTTTTATTTATTTGTTGTATTGTGATAGTATTGTGAAAGTATTGTGAAAGTATTGTGATAGTATTAGAGTTGGACTGGCGAGCCAAAGGTCTCAGGTTCGAATCCTGGTGCAGCTAGGATTTTTTCCCGGGTCTGGAGAGTGTCCCTGAGTCTACCCAACTCTGATGGGTACCTGACCTTAGTTGGGGTAAAGTAAAGGCGGCTGTGCATATTGCTGGCCACAAAATCACCTAGTATGCCGTGGCCACAGAAACTGGTGAACGCTGCTTCATCGGACCTATGGATCAATTCAGTCCAACGGGTACTTTACTTATTAAAGTTGGAAGATAATATCTTTTACCGGTGTAATTCGCCCCTCCCCCTTCCGTGTAAATGATTCTATACAACTGACCTCCACTAACGTGCATGGAACAAATTAATTTTGTATGTTCCACTTTTATTTGGACCTCCTTGATCTGCTCTGATAAACTGCAATAGATGTCCAAATAGTTCCTCTCCACTATACGACCTTTGTAATTATTGTTGCATGGATACCGTTTTCCATTATCAGCCCACAATTGAACAGCTGCACTGACTCTTTCCGCTGGGATTTTTATAGAGATAAAGAGAAAAGCTTTGATAAAATCAAAGACTATAATAAGATGGACCGCTTGCTTTAATATTTCTGCTATATGATGAGTCCAATGACTCCTTTTAGGAATTCCCGACTCCCTTTTGTATTGTACACTTCCGTTGTATTTATTCGCAATGATTTTCTTAATTGAAAATTAAAATTAAAATCCAAAGTTGTTTACAGCGGAAACCTTTCGGCAGTCGTAGGAGTAATTTAAGACAGCGTTATTGGCTGCGCATATATAAGCTCTAAAAGCGGTCCATTTTATTATAGTTATAGTCTTTGATAAAACAAAGTAAATTTGGTTATTTCATGTTTTCTATTGTATTAATCGATAAATAAATTATACAATTAAACATTTCAGGTCGTTTTATATAAAAATGTAATTATATTTCTAAACTGTTTACTTACTTGTAAGCAGTAAATTTTTTTTTTTTTTAAATAGGTGCCGGTACTCAGTGATGGATTGTCTAACTTTTAAAGCAGTTTCGCATTTTATATTTTAATTCTTATTGCGCGCAATTTTAAAATAATTCAATTTTAACAAATTAATAATATAATAAATTAATAATAAACGTTAAAATACAAGAAAAGCAATAATTTTTTTCCCCAGGTGCCGGTACGCAGTTACAAAAAAAAGCACTGCTTGTAAGTATGTTTATTGTATTTGTAAGAAATGTTTCATTTGCGGCTATTTCAACTGTTGTCAAACTACTTACCACGCGAGGCATACAGCCGTACAAATGTAAACACATGATTGGATTTAAACTCTGCAATGATGAGGAATGATTGGTTAACAGTTTTGACACATGACGTTACGTCATTGTCAGTCAGAAATTCCGAAAACACATCGTTGACATATAAACTGCTCAAGTCCTGAGTCATCAAATCTTCTGTAAAAACAATCAACAAATTATGCGGTGAAGTATTATCTTCCCAATACAACATTAAAGGGTATTGTTTATTAAGTAATACAACGCATCCAATGTCTTTCAGCATAAGTCGAATGAAATGATTTTCTAAAAAATGTATCTTACTATTTCTCTATTATTACAATAAATACATTAAATAATCTTGTTTATATATCAATTGTTTTTCGCGTGTCCAGGGATTATTGTTGCTTTCTGTATTAGATGTTCTAGATGTATTAGATGTTCTAGCTATATTAAATGTTCTAGCTTTATTAGATGTTGTAGCTGTATTAGATTTTCTAGCTTTATTAGATGTTCTAGCTGTATTAGATGCTCTAGCTGTAATAGATGTTCTAGCTGTATTAGATGTTTTAGCTTTATTACATGTTCTAGCTGTATTAGATGTTCTAGCTGTTTTTATGTTTTAGCTAAATCAGATGTTTTATCTGTATTAGATGTTCTAGCTGTATTAGATGTTATAGCTCTATTAGATGTTCTAGCTGTATTAGATGTTCTAGCTATATTATATGTTCTAGCTGTATTTTATGTTCTAGCTGTATTAGATGCTCTAGCTATATTAGATGTTCTAGCTGTATTAGATGTTTTAGCTGTATCAGATGTTTTAGCTGTATTAGGTGTTCTAGCTGTATTAGATGTTCTAGCTGTATTAGATGTTCTAGCTGTATTGGATGTTCTAGCTGTATTAGATGTTTATCTGTATTAGATGCTCTAGTTGTATTAGATGTTCTAGCTGTATTAAATGTTCTAGCTGTATTAGATGTTCTAGCTATATTAGATGTTTTAGCTGTATTAGATATTCTAGCTGTATTTGATGCTCTAGCTGTATTAGATGTTCTGGCAGTATTAGGTGTTCTAGCTGTATTAGATGTTCTAGCTGTATTAGATGTTTTAGCGGTATTAGATGTTCTAGCGGTATTAGATGTTCTAGCGGTATCTTATTGAACAATGAACAAGTCAACATCAGAGTTTAAGTAATACTAAACCTGCTAAACAAACATCTACACACTGACGTCATCTGATCTCAACGATGACTAAAAAGTAAGTGACTACATGTGACACACACACACGGTTAATCACTGGCTCCAACCAATGAGAATAAATGCCACATGACAAAACACAATACATTTTCGCGAATATCTTTCTGTTTTTATTTCGATTATTTTTTTCTTCTAACATCTTATTTCCTTTCCTAGTTCAAGAAAGTTCAATATGAACGTCTTATTTCGGACCAGATGTATAGTGTGTAGAAATCACTAGATAAGTTAAAATCTATTTTCATTTATATGAAAAAGACGCATACAATAGAAATGAAATCATGTTTGAGTTCCAGAGTTGAACTTACCATACAGGCCGTTGGTTCCAAACCAGCCAGTTCCAGAGTTGAACTTACCATATAGGCAATTCGTTCCAAACCAGCCAGTTCCAGAGTTGAACTTACCATACTGGCAGTTGGTTTCAAACCAGCCAGTTCCAGGGTTGAACTTACCATACAGGAAGTTGGTTCCAAACCAGCCAGTTCCAGAGTTGAACTTACCATACAGACAGTTTGTTCCAAACCAGCCAGTTCCAGAGTGGAACTTACCGTACAGGCAGTTCGTTCCGAACCAGCCAGTTCCAGAGTTCAACTTACCATACAGGCAGTTCGTGCCGAACCAGCCAATTTTACATGTGTCTTTAAGACAAAACCCAAGAGAGTTGCAGCCTCCTTCGCAGTGGCAGAGATGTTCACACAATTCTCCATATCTGTCCTCTGGACACAGCGACTCTAGTAAAATCAACAATAACCAACTGTAGACTGTATATGTTTTGTTGTAGTTTTGGTTTAGTTAATTTTGATACATTTATATTATTTAGTGTAGCTTTTATAGGAAAATAAATCCTAAGATTCTCAGTAGACTTCTCAGAGTTAATTTTCTTCTCTAATTTCTATACTTTTAACCTACACTACACTTACCAGTGAACATTGGATTACAAAAGTTGATCTTCTTGAAATTGCAAATTCGTGTATAAAAAAAAAACAACTAATCTCTTACTGTATTCTTCTTTTTCTTCATTATACTGTGGAGACCCGAGGAAAAATTCCAAAATGTAAGGATAAGTTGATTGCAAAGGCTCTGGGATTTATAGTGTGCATTACTACTCATAACATTTATAACATACAACAATATATTTAAGTTTAAGCCGACGACGGAGTTTCATTTGTTAGTCAAACCCTTCAAAGATGACTGGAAAGTGGGCAATATGTTTACAATAAATTATATCCACCAGTTGCATCCTTTGATTAAGTCTATCATGTAGTTGATGAAATAAAGTAAAGTATCCCGTCATACCAAATTGATCATAGTCCCGGTGAAGCAACGTTCACCAGTTTCTGTGGCCACGTAATACTAGGGAATGGTGATGCCAGCACAGCGCACAGCCGCTTTATCTTTACCCCAACTAAGGTCAGGTACCCACCAGATAGCTGATGGTAGACTCAGGGACACGCACCTGACCCGAGAAAAAATCCTAGTCTTCACCAGGATTCGAACCCGGGGCCTTCAGTACGCCAGTAGAACGCGTCGGCCACGTAGCCCCCTGATGAAATTAAGTACTAAACAACTAGATCTATGTTTGATAATTTCTATCTCGATGTATTTTACCTGTATCTATCTCTTCTGTGAAATAATTGCACGTTCCTTCTAGCTTGGAACATCCTTTGTCGCATTTCTCGGGGCAGGTTTCTTGACAAGTCAGACCCCACTTTGTTGATTCACAGTCTGTACAAAGTTACATAGACATTTCAAATTCAGATCCATAAATATACATAGATCTAAATAGAATAAAATTATAAAGACTCAGAAATCTTCTTGTTACGCCCATCAAAAGATAGAGAAAAGAAAAAAGAATTCTCTTTACGATGATTTTACTCAAACTAGTTGAATTGATAGCGTGGTGTTTAGATAGAACTAATATAAGATTGTTCTATTCCGGGACATCTGTCGCCCGTATAGGGTCTGGCTCACTAGGAAATAATACACTCAAGCCTCTCGATGAAAGTGTAATGAAGAATTAAATTTAACTTGTTTAAAATAATTACATTAATTCCCCCTGGCAGAGGTCGACAACCTATGGAACGTGTGCCAAACTTGGCACGCAGAGCGACTTTTAATGGCACGCGGAGAACCACCAAAAGGGCAATTCAAGTCTTCTACAAGAAAAGATCAGTATGACCTTTTATTCTGTTGACGCGCTGGATGAATTAAAAATTCTACTTTGTCACACTATTATCGAAAAATTGGCGACACCTGGTTTATTGTATATTTCATTGCTTAAAACGACTTATTCTTTCTTTGTGCATGAAAGTATGGTGGGCAGTTGGATCATTTCACACATTTCATATAGAAACTCCATCTGATTAGGCCTGCTATCGAGCTACTGATACACATCAACCGCTGTCCCTCATTAAAACCCCAATCCCTAAGGGCGCATCCATTGTTATGCGAGACAGATATGAGCCAAACATACTGACACCAGAACATTGTTGAGGGTGATTAGGAGTTGAATCGGAAGACAAAGTTCTACGTAGAAATACCTTAAATATAATAGACCTACTGCTGTCTTTGCAAGCACGATAAAGACATTTTTTACCAGGTTGTAATTAATAATTTGTATTGATACTGTCGCTGTAACGTTAGCACATGTATATACAATGTTTATGTCAAATTTAATGACAAAGTGCATAATTAATCAGAATATTTTTATCTCGAACGTTTCTTAAATGAATGTATTCTTCTGCTATTCGTGGTTATAGATTAGATGCAATGTGTCATTGGTCGCAACAACATTAACTTTCTGTTGCAGATAAAATAAAAGACCAAGTCCGAGAGTTTACAAAAGTCCAAACTATATTTTAAAAACAAAAAACTTACCGCCATAAACTTCAAGTTCACACATAAATATACGAAACTCATTGTTATCTGTTGTAGCTTTAATGGACAAGCTTTTGATTGGCTGTTTTAGTTCCTCCAGAAAAAATCCAAAAGGCGCGTCTCCAAGTGCTGGTATCTCGGTTCGTTCTAGCAAGACGTTCTTCTCCGAATTATAGAGATAGAGGGTGAATGACATCAACTTCTCCAGAACCGTAAGTCCTAATACAGTAAAACAACACACGCCAAATGTTTATGTAGAGAAGAAAAGGCTTATATAAAATGTGTTGCTAACAGAAGAAAACAATGTAGTAATTACATTCATACAAACAATAAGTGTCTTAGTTTATAAAAACTAAATGTATTGACATTCTGTTTTGATAAGGATTAATTGTCAACAACACTTACATTTTTGTTTATGTTTAACTGATGTAACTTTGCTTGAAATACAAAATCTTTCAACACTTTTCATTACATTTCAGTCTTCAATTGATATATTCTTATTTAAAGAGTCATTTCATTGGCGTGTCTCTTATAAGCTTTACAGACGTGCATTCTAGATATAATATTATTACGTCCACTATACCTAAAACTCCTGCAGGGATTGGTCGGCGGCTGGGATAGAACCCGCTACGTGTCGGTTGACAGTCCGGTGAACTAACCGCGGAACCAGCCGGCTTTTAAATTTCCATGGTTAAGATTGTCTTAAACTTAATCTCTAGTTTATTAGCATTTGTTTATTTGACAAAATTTAAATATCAAATTTAAGTTGTTCATTTTTTAATTGGGTTATAATTGTTATAGAATTGTACTAAATAACATTAATATCTCCAATCTTACCTTGATGGTAAAGTTTTACATAAGTTATGACTACAGGAACTTTGAATGTCAAATTGAACATTGGGGCAATATCATCCACATTTGTAATGGCGCATCTATGGTCGCTGGGGTTTCCCTGAATGATACCGTTGACTGCATACTCGGCGTAGTTGTTTTGATAAGTTGACGATAGTGTGGCGAACTGACCAATGGCCAGGTTTCGACCTAGGACAACAAGAGGAGCACGTTCCTAAACAGTCTTCTGACATGTTGGTTTTATAATTGATTGAATAATAATAGGTTACAGCTATAAGATACAGCTATAGGATACATCAATAGGATACAGCTATATGATACATCTATGATAATAGGATACACATATAGGATACGTCTATTATAAATAGGATACAACTATATGATCAATCTATAATAATTGGATACATCTATAGGATACATTTATAATAATAGGATACATCTATAGGATATATCTATAGGATACAGCTATATGATACATCTATAATAATAGGATACAACTATAGGATACATCTATAATAATAGGATACAACTATAGGATACATCTATAATAATAATATGATACATCTATAGGATATATCTATAGGATACATCTATAGGATACATCTATAATAATAGGATACAATATGATACATCTATAATAATAGGATACAATATGATACATCTATAATAATAGGATACATCCATAGCTATCATTCAAATCAGTCGCTTTGCCGCCAACCAGCCAGCCAGCTAGAGACAAAATTTCGCTAAGTTAATGTAGAAGGTAGAATGTAGAGTATTTAAAAAATTGCTTACCGCCGCTCATGTAGAAGGAACAGAGCTGACTCGTGGTGTCTAATTTAAAGCGTAAATTGACTGCAAGTACTAATGCTGGGACAGCACAGTAAATATCAAGGGCAGAATCAATCTGATGTATGGTGAGGTTCTTATGTTCACACGTTGCCACGTAGCTATTGTCGCCTTGTAAAACAATTGATATGCTCGATATGTTCACTGCAAACAATACATAGATAAATATGAATGATCTCTTTTGTTAAAAATCAAAACAACTTCATTATAGATAGAAAGAGGTCTGAAGAAAATAAAACATAAATCTGAAATAACGGACAAAAAAAAATAAAAAAAAAATAAATAACGCAACACATCACTAAACATCACTGCATATCACTACACATAACTACACATTACTACACATCATTAGTCATCACTACATATCACTACACATCACTACACATCTCTACACATCTCTACACATCACTACACATCACTGCACATCACTACACATCAATACACATCAATACACATCACTACACATGGCTACATGTTACTAAACATCATTACACATCAATACACACGGAGACGTGTTGTTTTTTTTCTATTTGCTTTAGAACTTAAGAACTCTGTAGAGAAACATAAATGCTACCATCAGATGACAATGGTGACTACTTACAGTCTTGGCCGACAATCCGTAAACTGGTGAACCTGACAAATACTGAAAATTCCAGCCGAACGCTATTCAAGTTTGGAAAACCGCTGCAGAGTGTATCATTGCCTTCAAGCAAATTCTGAATCGACTGCACAGGAAGCAAAGAAACTTTAGGCTTCAATTCGGTGATTAGATTCCCTGAAACAGAAGGAAAACACCCTTTAAATGTCTATTCGGGCATGGAATGGGTTACTTGAATAGGCAGTGTAAAACTAAAACGTCACCATCATTTAAAACTATTATGGGAAATGAAATACTAGGTATTACACCATGGATAAAGGCACAGTACTTAGTGATTTACTAGGGGCTGTAAAATATCCAATTAAGTTGTCCGCGTTTATGTGTTGGAGCGTTTTCGGGGGCTACATTATTATCTGTGATGAAGGTGTAAGCCATAACAGAGACTAGAACAAATTCAACAACATTTAAAACAGCACTATCATAGAATAGAAAAAGGTACTCATCAACAAAGATTACAATAATTTCACCTTTATTTATTAGAATACAAATAACAACACATATTTGAATACGAAGTTTCTTTGAAAAAACTATAGCAATAAGGATACAAATTGGATTTTAAAAATAATCTCCTGTATTGATAGGTATATTAAACCTACTGTTATGACAGTTATATTAAACCTACTCTATTGACAGTTATATTAAACCTACCGTATTGACTGTTATAATCAACCTACTATACTGAAATTTATAATTAACCTACTATACTGGCAGTAAATTAAACCTACTATACCGCCAGTATTTTAAACCTACTATACCAGCAATATATTATACCCACTATACCAGAAGTACATTATACCTACTATACCGACAGTATATTAAACCTACTATACCAGTAGTATATTAAACCTACTATACCAGCAGTATATTAAACCTACTATACCAGCAGTATATTAAACCTACTATACCAGCAGTATATTAAACCTACTATACCAGCAGTATATTAAACCTACTATACCAGTAGTATATTAAACCTACTATACCAGCAGTATATTGAACGGCAGTATATTAAACCTACTATTCCGCCAGTATATTAAACCTACTATACCAGCAGTATATTAAACCTACTGTACCAGTAGTATATTAAACCTACTATACCAGCAGTATATTAAACCTACTATACCAGCACTATATTAAACCTACTTTACCAGCAGTATATTGAACGGCAGTATATTAAACCTACTATACCGACACTATATTAAACCTACTATACCGACACTATATTAAACCTACTATACCGCCAGTATATTAAACCTATTGTATCAGCAGTATATTAAACCTACTATACTAGCAGTATATTGAACCTACTATACGACAGTATATGAAACCTACTATACCAGCAGTATATTTAACCTACTATACCGACAGTATATTAAACCTACTGTACTGGCATTCTTCTCCAAACCATCCAACTTCACACTCCGAGTTGAGACAATTTCCTTCTTTACTGTTCCAAGTCTTACAGTGACTTTTAGACATACAGTCATCTCCAAACAATGAATCCGGACAAGGATCATCTTGAAATTAACAACAAAACAAGAGCAAGTGGTTAAATTACATAAGGAAATGTTTTGTGAATAAGTTTAAGACATCAAGCTAAGCATGTGGACTGGATAATTTAGTTCAGGGGTCGGCAACCTACACGCGTCTAGACTTGGCAGGCAAAATCATTTTCAATGGCACGCAGAAGACCAAAAAAACCCCACCTCAATTCAAGTATTTTCTAAAAATAATTAATTGGTGGTGTAGGTTGACTTCTCATAGAATTGTGTTATCCAATAATTTCTTGGAACAAAGAAAAAGGAAAATATCAGAGTAGACTGTTTAGAAATTATGTCATGGAATAATGTCATGGAATAATAGTTTCGGACAAATGTAGGCCTAATGATGTAATGACACGGTATATTGTCATGGAATAATAGTTTCGGACAAATGTAATGATGTAATGACACGGTATATTGTCATGGAATAATAGTTTCGGACAAATGTAATGATGTAATGACACGGTATATTGTCATGGAATAATAGTTTCGGACAAATGTAATGATGTAATGACACGGTATATTGTCATGGAATAATAGTTTCGGACAAATGTAATGATGTAATGACACGGTATATTGTCATGGAATAATAATTTCGGACAAATGTAATGATGTAATGACACGGTATATTGTCATGGAATAATAGTTTCGGACAAATGTAATGATGTAATGACACGGTATATTGTCATGGAATAATAGTTTCGGACTAATGTAATGATGTAATGACACGGTATATTGTCATGGAATAATAATTTCGGACAAATGTAATGATGTAATGACACGGTATATTGTCATGGAATAATAGTTTCGGACAAATGTAATGATGTAATGACACGGTATATTGTCATGGAATAATAGTTTCGGACAAATGTAATGATGTAATGACACGGTATATTGTCATGGAATAATAGTTTCGGACAAATGTAATGATGTAATGACACGGTATATTGTCATGGAATAATAATATCGGACAAATGTAATGATGTAATGACACGGTATATTGTCATGGAATAATAGTTTCGGACAAATGTAATGATGTAATGACACGGTATATTGTCATGGAATAATAATTTCGGACAAATGTAATGATGTAATGACACGGTATATTGTCATGGAATAATAGTTTCGGACAAATGTAATGATGTAATGACACGGTATATTGTCATGGAATAATAGTTTCGGACAAATGTAATGATGTAATGACACGGTATATTGTCATGGAATAATAGTTTCGGACAAATGTAATGATGTAATGACACGGTATATTGTCATGGAATAATAGTTTCGGACAAATGTAATGATGTAATGACACGGTATATTGTCATGGAATAAATCGTAAATCCCAGTACAGGAAAAGTGTCATGGAATGTTGTTATAGACAAATGGAATAGAATGTTGTTATAGACAAATGTCATGGAATCTTGTTATAGACAAATGTCATGGAATAATGTTTTTTTGAATAATCAATTGTATCGCCTCACCATTAAGTTCACAGTTAATGCAGCAAAGGAAAAATAAGTTCACATAGAACCAGTACATCTTCCAGAATTACAAGAAATCTATAAAGCAAACAGGGAACAAAAGTTATTGTAAATGTTATTCTTTGTTCACTTGGTATAAAGTTTATATTTTTTTATGATTCAAATTTAGTCATTTAGCCTACTTTCAGGTCTGGTAGCGAATCTATTTATATGTATTTTAAAGCTATCGGCAACCTATCAAACGCGTTCCAGACCGCTGGCACGCAGACTGATTTTCAATGGCACGTGGAAGAATCCCAAAATGGCAATTCAGGACCCCTTCTACAAGAAATTGAGTGCTAGAGCAGGATGTCACTTTATGCTGTTGGCGCGCTGAATGAATTGGAAATCCCACTTTGGTATAATTTTATCAAACGTTTGCCGATCCTTGCGTTAAAATATAGATAGGCCTATGTCTTTATATTATAAGATTATTTATTTGCCTATACTGTTTTAGTTTTTTGGCATAGTCAAATATTTAATCTTATACTTCTATGTTGGAGAAGTTACTTCTAGTCAGAAGATTATTGGATCTTCTAAAGCTTCTATAATCATCCGTGATTTCACTCTAATCTTGTGATCTGATTACGCATTGAAAAGATGTTAATTTGGTTGTTTTCGTAATTATTTCGGGCAAACCATGCCATGCCCGGAAGAAAATGAGTTACATATTGCGTTTGGAAAAAAAACAGATCTATGTCTATATAAGTATTGTAAAAGTTAATTTTGTTGCATTTATAAATTTGAAGTTCAAAACGTTGGTATTGTTACTACTTTGTTTCGCTAATTTCTTTCCTCTCAAAGCTGGGCGACATCATCTTAATGTCATAGTTTAAAAAAAAAGAAATGTTCCCGCTAAGTATTTGATTGAAAATTGCAATGTTTAGATAGACAAGTAAACCACTAACTTAACATTCTTTAAAACTCAAATCAAAATGCAAGGCACGACTTAAACAATAGATAAACGTAGTACGCATTAATCTTCTGTATAAAACGAGCTTGTGTAACGTATATTTAAAAAAAAATTAAACCTGATATAGTTATATGAATATGTGATATACATACATATACACGCATATTCTATAAACATAAAAATGTGATAACCGGGTTACACGACACAAAATGTAAGCACTTCACAAATATACTTCCGGATTGTTTGGTTTTTTAACTATATATATATGTACATGAATTTCCGTTCCATTGTGCAATAATGGGTTACTGTGTAACAAAAGTGCAGTATTTATGACTTTAAACAAGAAAACCATAAAAACGAAGTTCTTATTATACTCCCTTTATTTGCAAACTATGTTTACCATCATGTAATTAAAAAATATCTGTGTCGCAAATATCAAAAGTATCTCCTTACTCTGTATGAATTGTTCTAAAAATAATCTTAGCGCATAATTTTTTTTTCTAGCTTTGCGCCGAAAAAGTATACAAAGTTGCACAGGCATTTTTAACGCGAAATCAAAATTTTTCTTATACTTTCCTTTTAAGAAATGAATATTGTCATAAGTGCAGTATTATTAAATTGTTTTAACTGAAAAATTGATAGGACGTATTGTTAGTTGCCACAAGTCTGCTGTCCAAATTTCAGCTCGATCGGACCACGGGAAGTGGTCGAAAAATCGAAGCCATTTTTTGCACCATTGCAGACAGACAGACAGAAAATGCAATTTAAAATAAAGGGAGTAGTAAAAATAGGCTGTCAATCAAGGATCTATAAAAAGAATGGATTGCGCCATCTTAATAAATTGGTTTGAGCAAAGTGCAGACAGGAAAATCTAATCGGTTCCACCGCACTTATCAATATAAAAAAAATCGTTTCTAAAATTTACAGCGCCATTGATCTATAAATAGATCGGAACCAAATCTATGTCGCTGCCATGTTACACAATATGCATATGAATTGTTGCTGTAAAGCTTCTGACTTGTTATTAATAATATAAAACTAACAATAATACTATCAAAAGGAGAAAAAAAAGAAAACAAATACCAAATAATAAAAAAGTTAATAATAAAAAAAGTAGACAGCAATATTTCGCAGTACGGGAAAAACCCAGTCCCGAAACACACAAAATTTGAAAGCATTTCAAAGGGACATCATTCGGAAAGATCGCCTGTTTTATAACCTTAACATACAGTGATTAGTAATAGGTCTAAGTTTATTTACAAAAAAAAAATAACGAATTAAGCAATATCTTATACATCTTATACATTACAGACGCTCCTTCTATAAAGAAGATTAATATTGTTGATAAAATATAAATTTCTTTTGTAGGACGTTTCCAATTTATACATTTAACTTTTAACCGATTAGTCAAACGGCTTAGGAGACTATAGAGCAGAAACAAACATCTAAATAAATAAACAAACGGTAATTATATATATTAATCAGTGACAGTAGAAACAAAATGGCTGAAATTTCTTCAAGAATGTTACTTCCATACCCTATCCATTCTTTTTAAAGATCAGTGAGAATTCCTGTGTAAACAAAATGGAAACTTGTAAACTGTATCGCAAGGTGCTATCTATATTAAGGAACACTACAGAACACTACAGAACACTACAGAACACTACAGAACACTACAGAACACTACAGAACACTACAGAACACTACTGAACACTACAGAACACTACAGAACACTACAGAACACTACAGAACACTACAGAACACTACAGAACACTACAGAACACTACAGAACACTACTGAACACTACAGAACACTACAGAACACTACAGAACACTACAGAACACTACAGAACACTACAGAACACTACAGAACACTACAGAACACTACAGAACACTACTGAACACTACAGAACACTACAGAACACTACAGAACACTACAGAACACTACAGAACACTACAGAACACTACAGAACACTACAGAACACTACAGAACACTACACGCTTGAAAACTAAAAACAAAAAAGGTATATTGTTTATATACTGTCTACTTTTAATAAATTCATAATATTATCAATTAATGTTACTCTTTGTAGTTCAAAACTTTAGTCAATGTTTGTAATTCAAAAATTTAACCTTTCGTTTTAGCAAAGACTAAGCTTATAATAAGCTGCTCCGCTGGCTCTATTTTTAGAGCTCATGTTTTCTTTTTTCCCTGTGCAGCCAATAAAGCTGTCCTAAAACTTAATGTTCCATTGAAAAAATTACAGCAATTTAATAAAATGGAAGTGTACCTACAGTACCAAAGACTAAAATATTATATTATTTGATAGTACAAACGATAATCAGGAATTCCGAAAAGAAGTCATTCTAGTCATCAAATAGCAGAAAAATTATAGCAATCGGTCGATCTTATTATAGTCTTTGGCTAAAACAACAATTGGCACAAACCGTTTCTTGAGTTGAACATTTATAAATTAGGTTGTATTGCTTTTTTTCGTGCTTGTTGGAAACCATTTCATATCCAGGGAACATTCAATAAATCGAAGTAATTTGACCCAATTGAAGACTATAATGAGATGAGCCGTTTGATCTATTTTTAGAGCTTAACACTTGTTTTATTTTATGTGCGCAGCCAATGACAGCTAATAACACTGTCTTCAATGACAGCTAATTGTTGTTGTTCGTCCGTCGTGATCGACGATGACCATTTTTGTCGTCCTATGAGGTATGGGGTGTGGCTGTGCGGTGGGTTTTCATGTGGCTAAAGAGGCCTAACCTTGCTCGGAAGGTACGACTGCAAACCGTACAGGGGAAGGTTAGAGCGTCGACAATGGGCTCTAGGGCACGATCTTTCCTGGCTTGTCTCTTGGACTCTGCTGCCCTCTGTTTTTGCTCTTCGCAAAGAGCTGCTCCTTCATGGACCGCTGAGCGCCATGAGGCACGGTCTTTGGCTGTCACCTCCCAGGAGTCCTCTTTAATGGAGAACGCTTTGAGTGATGCCTTGAGGGTGTCTTACATCGCTTTTTTGGACCTCCGCGTGCTCGCTGACCGTTTTTTAGCTCGCCAAAGAAGAACCTCTTTGGAAGACGGCAGTCAGGCATGCGTATAACATGCCCAGCCCAGCGAAGTTGAGACTGCATCAGACTTGTGTGGATGCTTGGGAGTCCTGCCCTGGCGAGTACCTCAAAGTCTGGAATTCTGTCCTGCCATTTGATATTTAGGATTTTTCTCAGGCTTTTTGTGTGGAAGTGATTTAGGAGCTTAGCATGTCGTTGATAAACAGTCCAAGTCTCACATGCATATAGTAAAGTAGGGAGCACGACTGCTCTGTAGACTTTTATTTTGGTTTGGGTGCTAATGCCCCTTCTGTTCCAGACATTTTTGTACAGACTTCCAAAGGTTGCACTGGCTTTTGAGATACGGAGGTTTACTTCATCATCAATGACAACACACTGAGACAGTGTACTACCAAGGTACGTAAAGCGGTTTACTGTGTTGATTTTTTCACCATTGATACTGATGTTTGGCTCGACGTAGGGCTTTCCGGGGGCTGGTTGGTACAGGACTTCTGTCTTCTTAGTGCTGATGGTAAGTCCAAAGTTTGAGCATGCACTGGAAAATTTTCAACACTGTGTTTCAGATCAGCTTCAGAGCCGGCATTGAGAGCGCAGTCGTCGGCAAATAATAAGTCATGAATATTGTCAGACCTGACCTTTGTTTTTGCTTTGAGTCTCCTAAGGTTGAACAGCCCGCCATCAGTGCGGTACCTTATGTCTACACCCTCAGGTCCATCCCTAAATGACAGCTAATAACACTGTCTTCAAAGACAGCTAATAACACTGTCTTTAATGACAGCTAATAGCACTGTCTTCAAAGACAGCTAATAACACTGTCTTCAATGACAGCTAATAACACTGTCTTCAATGACAGCTAATAACACTGTCTTCAATGACAGCTAATAACACTGTCTTCAATGACAGCTAATAACACTGTCTTCAATGACAGCTAATAACACTGTCTTCAATGACAGCTAATAACACTGTCTTCAATGACAGCTATTAACACTGTCTTCAATGACAGCTAATAACACTGTCTTCAATGACTCCCTAAACTTCGCTAAAGACTTCCTCTGTATACAACTTTCGATTTTAATCTTAGTTTTTCATTGAGAAAATCATAGCGAATTACTAAACTGGAAGTGTAGAGGACCGTGAGCGATCATTCCGAAACTAATTGCTTCAAGTTATCAAATAGCAGAAATATCAAACCAAGGTTCCATCTTATTATTGTCTTTGGTTTGACTTGGATGTTATAGTGCATAGACTACTAATAGTAGTAATTGGAACAAACAGATAAATCTATTTTTAGAAAGCTCTTTATATCTATTTTATATAACAAAAATACATTGTTTTAGATTTATAAACAACATTCGATTTCGACAAATTGCAAGAAATTCATTCAAAACATCAGTCTGGAAATGTTGGTGTGTCAATACAACAATGACTTGAATAATCAATTAAATGTCATTATGAAAACTTTCACAGAATTAATACTGTTTACGTTAAAGTCATTATTGAATAGTTTTGAAAAGGAAGATTTTTACCTTAAGAAATATTTTGATACATTTTATTTCTATTATTATAAATTTGTAACATTTTACATCGAACATTTGTTCCTGGATTATTCTTTATAAAGATGTATTCTCTATAAATTTAATCAAATAATTCTTAATAAATAACAAAAAAACAAATTCTCCTATTTGTAATAGAAAGTAATTTGTAAATTCAAGATGTCAATTGTTAAGAAATATTTTAAATCTATAATTTTATCAAATTTCTCGATCTAATAAAAGAAAAAGAATTAAAGCTGCAACTATAGCAAGCAACACCAAAAGTCCTGAATCGACAAACACAAAATTAGTTTTAAAACTAGATGACATAGAACCATTTTAATTTGAGTATCTTCTAGTTATAGGCTAACTAACAATGCACATGTACTACTGTTTATTTCATTTAAACACACAGCGAAAAAATACAATAGAATAGTATCAATTATTCGATTAAAATTATAAGATAAAAAATTAGTTGACTGAAATATATTACAGATATAAAAAATTGAAAGTTTAGCCTCAGAACTCTTAGTTTGCATTTATTTCATTCAGAACTCTTAGTTTGCATTTATTTAATTCTTCTGAGTTGCAGTCCAGGGAATTTTGTTTTTCTTGTCCCTTTATTGAAGAACAAAAACAATGTTTGTATGTCATGCTCAACTTGAGAGAACAAAAACAATGTTTGTATGTCATGCACAACTTCAGAGAACAAAAACAATGTTTGTATGTCATGCACAACTTCAGAGAACAAAAACAATGTTTGTATGTCATGCACAACTTCAGAGAACAAAAACAATGTTTGTATGTCATGCACAACTTCAGAGAACAAAAACAATGTTTGTATGTCATGCACAACTTCAGAGAACAAAAACAATGTTTGTATGTCATGCACAACTTGTGAGAACAGAAACAATGATTGTATGTCATGTACAACTTGAGAATCAATCTGTTGATACTAATAATTTAAAAGTTTACAAATACAATAAATGTTAAATATGACATCACGATTGTCGAATTTCTTTTTTTTTCATTATTATGTCCATATAAAATATCGAAATGTTCATATCAATGTGTTAACGATTATTGAATGGTTTTACTCTTTGTTGGCGACTTTGTAAAGCCATATTTGGGTATGTCCAGGTCTTCGACCAGGCTTTATAGTTGACCTGCTTGCGGACTTGGCTAGTCTGGAACCAGGTTTTTATTGTCTTTCTGCTTGTGGACTGGGTACATATGATTGCTTGTTCATGTAGATTAAAACACTAAAGCTGGCGAGGCTGAGGGCCAGGACGAAAAAAAATACTGGGATATAGAAGTATTTATCCTGCGGTGCTGGATGAAGTGCTTCGTGCATCTTGATAAATTCTATAAGGAAAAAGATAAACACAATTGAGTTACAAAGTGATTCTTTGACTAAAGATTAAAAAAATAAATGAATGAAATTATTATCATACTTAATGCTACACTTACTGGTAAGAAAGCACTAATTCTGTGGAATAATTTACTGGTAAAAAGAGATACAATTAAGTCCCTTAGAAAGAATGCACAGGTAAAAAGATACAATTGAGTCCTTTAGAAAGAATCCACAGGTAAAAAGATACAATTGAGTCCCTTAGAAAGAATGCACAGGTAAAAAGATACAATTGAGTCCCTTAGAAAGAATGCACAGGTAAAAAGATACAATTGAGTCCCTTAGAAAGAATGCACAGGTAAAAAGATACAATTGAGTCCTTTAGAAAGAATGCACAGGTAAAAAGATACAATTGAGTCCCTTAGGAAGAATGCACAGGTAAAAAGATACAATTGAGTCCCTTAGAAAGAATGCACAGGTAAAAAGATACAATTGAGTCCCTTAGAAAGAATGCACAGGTAAAAAGATACAATTGAGTCCCTTAGAAAGAATGCACAGGTAAAAAGATACAATTGAGTCCTTTAGAAAGAATGCACAGGTAAAAAGATACAATTGAGTCCCTTAGAAAGAATGCACAGGTAAAAAGATACAATTGAGTCCTTTAGAAAGAATGCACAGGTAAAAAGATACAATTGAGTCCTTTAGAAAGAATGCACAGGTAAAAAGATACAATTGAGTCCCTTAGAAAGAATGCACAGGTAAAAAGATACAATTGAGTCCTTTAGAAAGAATGCACAGGTAAAAAGATACAATTGAGTCCTTTAGAAAGAATGCACAGGTAAAAAGATACAATTGAGTCCCTTAGAAAGAATGCACAGGTAAAAAGATACAATTGAGTCCTTTAGAAAGAATGCACAGGTAAAAAGATACAATTGAGTCCCTTAGGAAGAATTCGCTTGTAAGAAAGCTTACAGTCTCCAAAGAAAAATTTACTGATAAGTAAGAACCACATGCATTGTGAAAATTAGCTTAAATCAAACATGCATTGTGAAAATTAGCTTAAAGCAAACATGCATTGTTAAAATTAGCTTAAAGCAAACATGCTTGTGAAAATTAGTTAAATCAAACATGCATTGTAGTAATAAGACGTGCTGACGCTGTAATGCTGCTAACTGTATTAAACTTACCTAAAAACAAGTTTTTCCCCACACTTTCTGTATTTTTTGACCAAAGATATTTGTATTATAAAGGGAAGGAAGTACGTGGCAGCTTTCAAAGCATTAAGCAATCAATGTTTTCTGTATCTAGGAACTATAACCTTGCTATAACTTCAATGTTTTCTATATCTAGGAACTATAACCTTGTTATAACTTCAATGTTTTCTATATCTAGGAACTATAACCTTGTTATAATTTCAATGTTTTCTATATCTAGGAACTATAACCTTGTTATAATTTCAATGTTTTCTATATCTAGGAACTATAACCTTGTTATAATTTCAATGTTTTCTATATCTAGGAACTATAACCTACGTCCTGTCGCTTTAACATCTATTATCATGAAATGTTTTGAGAAAATTATTCTCAGACGTATACTGACAGAGCTACACACAAGCCTTGATCCCTACCAATTTGCTTACAAAAAAGGCAGAAGCGCAGAGGATGCTATAGCATTAATGTTAGATAGACTGTACCACCATCTGGATACGGCGAAGAAATACGCTCGAATACTCTTCGTTGACTTTTCATCTGCCTTCAATACCATCAAACCACACCTTATGATACAGAAACTATCTGCTTTAAATGTCAGTCAACGCATCCAAGCCTGGATCATGCAATTTCTGATAAACCGCCCTCAATTTGTCAGAGTAGAGGTATGTACATCACAAATAAGAGAAATAAGCACTGGAGCGCCTCAAGGGTGTGTCCTCTCTCCCGTTCTATACACAATTTACACCAATGACATTCAAAGTTCGGCAATCGATACAGTATCTGTAATCAAATACGCCGATGATACAGCCATTGTCGGTCTTGTTTCCAGTGACGACAGTCTCCATCACAGGACGACCTCAGATTTCTACAAATGGTGCGGAGAGAACTACCTGATATTAAACATCACAAAAACGAAAAAAATGATTGTAGACTTCCGGAAGGAGAAACACAAGCTGACTGATTTGCACATAAACAACCAAATAATAGATCAAGTGTCGCAATATAAATATCTTGGCGTCACAAATACTGACAAACTGACTTGGTCTGACCACTGCCAAATCCTTTGTAAGAAAATGCACCAACGACTTTTTTGTCTTAATGAACTAAAAATATGTTACATAGAGAAAACCATTATGAATCTATTTTACTCGGCGACTGTTGGTAGCATCTTAACCTTTGCAATCACCTGCTGGTATGGTAATTCCACAACATTGAACAAACATCGGATAGACCGCCCAATAAACAAAGCCTCTCGTACTACACAGACAGAATTACCATCTCTTGCGGATATTTTCAGTTCAAGGTGCCTGTCTATGATTGATAAAATCCTCCAAGATCATGCACACCCGCTTCATGATAGTTACATAATATCTAGTCGAAGTGGTCGGCTTCTTTCTATAAGGGCAAGAACAGATAGATTTAAGAACTCTTTTGTTCCACTGTCAGTGAGACTCTTTCAAAAGAACCATCTTTCAGCCAGGAAATACGATGGCTCAATAGCTGACTTCTAAATGATAGGCCTATTTTTTTCTTGTCTGATAAATGGTATGATAGTGTGCGTGAATGTCTATTGTGTTTGAGTACAAATGGTTCTTTAATATTGTTTTAGGTATGCTGAAAGACGGAATTTATGTAATCAAGTCAATTTTCCATTCATTTGGATCAATAAAGCAATCTTATCTTATCTTATCTTATCTTATAATTTCAATGTTTTCTATATCTAGGAACTATAACCTGGTTATAATTTCAATGTTTTCTATATCTAGGAACTATAACCTTGTTATAATTTCAATGTTTTCTATATCTAAGAACTATAACCTTGTTATAATTTCAATGTTTTCTATATCTAGGAACTATAACCTTGTTATAATTTCAATGTTTTCTATATCTAGGAACTATAACCTTGTTATAATTTCAATGTTTTCTATATCTAGGAACTATAACCTTGTTATAACTTTAATGTGTTCTATATCTAGGAACTATAACCTTGTTATAATTTCAATGTTTTCTATATCTAGGAACTTTAACCTTGTTATTATTTCAATGTTTTCTATATCTAAGTACTATAACCTTGTTATAACTTCACGGGTCCTCTTTTGTCTGTCTAGGTATATTGTTCACTATAATAATAATTCAAGCCACTAGATGTATATTCAAATGAAGAATTCAATGCTTGAACTTATGTACAAATATAAACATTCTACTTCACTAGTAGCTAATCAGAAATCAACAAGAACTCAAACCACTAATTCGTGCTTATATTATTGATTTTGGCGCAGAAAGTACTAGAAACAATTTTCCCGAAGCTTTTCGAATTCAAATGAAAATGTGTACTGGAAAGTCTCAGAAACTACGAGAAAGAATAATTGTATTAAGTAATAATAAATAAATCTACACTTAGCTAGATAATCTCTAATACTCTACAATATGGAAACTATTAATACATGCGATACATATGTAACAATATTTCTAAATCATTTAGCAGTGCCTCTTTTCATAATAAGTGGGGCAGTTTCGCAGAAATGAAAAAAACGTAGAACACATTCACTGAGAGCAATGCGAATGACCTTTAATAGAAATGCGCATATCGCAGATATGTATTTAAAATGAATAAAATTTACAACATAATAAATACTTTTGAAAGTATCATTAGGAATATGTTCTCAGTAAATGCAATTAGCTATAGTAATACTTTGTCTAATTGTCTACCTCGGAGTATATTGGAAACAAGCAATTAGCTATTGTAATACTTTGTCTGCCTACCTAGGAGTCTATTGGAAACAAACAATTAGCCATAGTAATACTTTGTCTGCCTACCTAGGAGTCTATTGGAAACAAGCAATTAGCCATAGTAATACTTTGTCTATCTACCTACCTAGGAGTCTATTGGAAACAAGCAAAAAAAATATATTCATTTCTATGGAAATCATTCACGACATCATACGCAGAGTGTTTTAATAGTAATAATTTTATCTATTTAGCGCTGCCAACAAACATAATGTTAACTCAGAGCGCATTTAAGATTGAGCAACAAATGCATGCTTAGAGCCAAATAGATAATATTAAAAGTCTTAATGATTATGTATGCATGGTGAACTTAATTGTTTATCGTGTACATTCCCGGTCCTGTTCGTTCATTTGCTTAAAAAACATGTCTGTGTGCTGAGTAGTAAGTAGTAAAGTCCCGTCGGACCGAATTGATCCATAGGTCCGATGAAGCAGCGTTCACCAGACTTTAAACCTCACTTCAGCGGAGTGATCGAATCGAGACTAATCTCTTAGGATTCGGAGGACAAACACACTTGTACTACGTAGAACAGCTAGATCACCATAAAGGTACGGTGCAAATTGTTGACAGTTCCCATCCACTCTTTCCTCCTGCAAGGCAGGGCAGTCTAAAAGCAAATGCTCGACCGTCTCTTCTGCTTCAAAGCAATGTCGACACCGCGAATCGAAATTGGGCCTAAATCGTCCTAAATAGGCATCAATAGGACAGTGTCCTGTCCGAAACTGGACAATGGTTGCCTGTTCTCTCCTGCGGAGTCTCCACCACGGATCAGCTCGATTTGGCCGTTTTAGTTGCAGCAACACACCTCGATCCTTGTCAGACTCGCAGCATTCACCAGTTTCTGTGGCCACGGCATACTAGGTGATTGTGTGGCCAGCACTATGCACAGCAGCCTTTAGTTTAACCCAATTAAGGTCAGGTAGCCATCAGAGCTGGGTAGACTCAGGGACACACTCCAGACCCGGGAAAAAATCCTAGCCTGCTCCAGGATTTGAACCTGGGACCTTCGGCTCACCTGTCGAACGCGCTGCCGCTCGGCTACCGTGCCCCCCTGTGTGCTGAGTACCTTGTTGTATTGCGAGTAAGAAAATATGTAGTGGATTTTAATTTTATTTCATTTCCAATAGATGTTAGCGAAAGAAAACGACGGACTGCGATTGTCAGACGTGAAGAATCCCCTACTTTTATTCCCTAACTTATTGCTTGATGCAAAAGAAGTTTTGTTTTGTGTTTTTATTTAACTACAATTCATTTTTGTTGGTTTTTTGAAACCCTAAAACCGCCACTCTTGGCCAATTTATTTATTGTAACAAGTTCAATTTAACTTATCGCGACTAACACTTCGAGCATTAATTTACACATAGTCGCTTTTTGTGTTATAAACGGATTCCTCATAACTAATCTTGTAGGACCAGAACTGGCCGTCGAGGTTGAAATAAATTGTCAAACACCAGCAAAAATATTTTTTGTGATGCCGGATGTAAACCGGAAGTTTATAAATACGATGAACCCTGACCTATTGAAAAGGTGAGTCATCATTATTAAAACGTGTCCATTTTTAAAAATTACATCAAAGGCTATAGAGCTGATGGGCTCATTTGGCGGTACTGTTGTTTTGTTTTTGTTTTTTGGGGGGAGGGGGGTAAAGGTTTTAAAAAGAGTTCTTCAAAAAGATTACAACCGAACATTTGAAGAGAAAGAACAACGTACCTTGCAAGCAAATGCTTTGAACTGCATCCAATGTAAATCCAGGTTTGCATTCAAGACATTTAGAGCCATAGCTATCACAGCGCTTGCAAAACTCATGACAAGTACAATTTAACCCATGGCCGACCTCACAGGCTGGATTACAAAGAAACATTATACTAGATTTATAAATAGCAAGATGTAATGTTACATTGATAATGTAGAACGCGAATGGCTTCTAAAGCACTATACAATGGTACTTTCACTGCATAATCCTATAGCACTATACAATGGTACTTTCACTGCATAATTCTATAGCACTATACAATGGTACTTTCACTGCATAATCCTAAAGCACTATACAATGGTACTTTCACTGCATAATCCTATAGCACTATACAATGGTACTTTCACTGCATAATCCTAAAGCACTATACAATGGTACTTTCACTGCATAATCCTAAAGCACTATACAATGGTACTTTCACTGCATAATCCTATAGCACTATACAATGGTACTTTCACTGCATAATCCTAAAGCACTATACAATGGTACTTTCACTGCATAATCCTATAGCACTATACAATGGTACTTTCACTGCATAATCCTAAAGCACTATACAATGGTACTTTCACTGCATAATCCTTAGATCAAAAACACTTTAGTGTGACATGCAAAATCACTTTTAGGACACAAATAGGCTAAAATAAGCCAGCAGAGAAACTACATTCATATAGTAAGACCGGCTGATTATTGGAAATGAGAGACAACGAACCTAATACATGTATATCACGAACATAATACATGTATATCACGAACATAATACATGTATATCACGAACCTAATACATGTATATCACGAACCTAATACATGTATATCACGAACATAATACATGTATATCACGAACATAATACATGTATATCACTAGGGACATATTCTGTAAATTTGTATTCATAATTATTATCTTTTTTAAAGTAAAGATAATATTTATTGCGTCTTTTTTCTGAATAAAACTGTACATGTGTGTATTCAACCAATCATATTAATTACAAATTACAAAAACATATTTATATAGCGCTATTCATAACAAAGTCTTCGAAAGCACTTTATGTTTACCATCTGTTATAAAAATAAATCGAAATTGTGTGTTTTTAGTTTTGTTTTTAAAATGTCTATATTGTCAGCTAGTTTGATTTTGTTTGGGAGTTCATTCCACCACAGAGTTGATACGACGCTGTAGGAGCGAGCTGCAAATGTTTTTCTTTCTACGCCTGGCACATTGAGCCGCAGATGCATTCCGTCCGAATGCAGTCCTCCCCTTCCCGGTGTGTGCAGCTCAACCATGGATCGCATGTACTGTGGAGCTTGACCATGAAGGCTTTTATAGAGTAATTAATTTAATACACGTGACTTTATTGTGTCACATTACACTTAAGCGATTTAACTTCGGACATGTGTCTTCGCTAGCTAAGTGGTTAACGTATTGGACTGCTGTGCGGGCGAACCGGGTTTAATTCTCCAGTTAGTCTATACCTTTTTAAAAAAAAATAATTATTTCCATTAATATGACTTTTAAAAAAAATATTGTAAATCTACGAGCAACACCTGGCAATTTAGAGTTTTGTTAAATAAAAAGCCTTCCCTTTTTTTTTACCCGATTACATTATTTCTTTTAAATTCATTTTTAAAAAGTCTTCAGTAAAATAAATAAAAAATTTAAACTATTAGATTTATAGCTTTCAGTTCATTGTAGTTCATAAAATTGTTATCGGTGGCCGAGTGGCAGCGCGTTTGGCTGTTGTACCAATGGTCCTGGGTTCATATAGAACTTCAGAAAAGATACGATGAGCTTAGAGTTAAATTATTTAAGCCAACAGCTTGTTACATTATAATAGAAATGTTATGATGTTATTGTTATTGATAAAGTAATGGATATAGTTCTTACGTATTGTACAGTAAGGTGGGTCCATATAGTCATGACATCCAATTTCACACAGGCCAGTGATAGAGTCGCATAGATGAAGATAACAAGTCGCACTGCAGCGGCTGTTACATTTGATCCCAAACGTTCTGGCTGGGCATTCTAAAGTAATTATTGCTTCATGTAAGTAAACTTACATTGAATTTAGAATTACAGAGGTATTGAAACGTTCTAAAGTAAGTATTGCTTCATCTAAGTAAACTTACATTGAATTTAGAATTACACAGGTATTTGAAACGTTCTAAAGTAAGTATTGCTTCATGTAAGTAAACTTACATTGAATTTAGAATTACACAGGTATTTGAAACGTTCTAAAGTAAGTATTGCTTCATGTAAGTAAACTTACATTGAATTTAGAATTACAGAGGTATTCGAAACGTTCTAAAGTAAGTATTGCTTCATCTAAGTAAACTTACATTGAATTTAGAATTACAGATATATTTGAAACGTTCTAAAGTAAGTATTGCTTCATCTAAGTAAACTTACATTGAATTTAGAATTACACAGGTATTTGAAACGTTCTAAAGTAAGTATTGCTTCATGTAAGTAAACTTACATTGAATTTAGAATTACACAGGTATTTGAAACGTTCTAAAGTAAGTATTGCTTCATGTAAGTAAACTTACATTGAATTTAGAATTACAGAGGTATTCGAAACGTTCTAAAGTAAGTATTGCTTCATCTAAGTAAACTTACATTGAATTTAGAATTACAGATATATTTGAAACGTTCTAAAGTAAGTATTGCTTCATGTAAGTAAACTTACATTGAATTTAGAATTACACAGGTATTTGAAACGTTCTAAAGTAAGTATTGCTTCATCTAAGTAAACTTACATTGAATTTAGAATTACAGATATATTTGAAACGTTCTAAAGTAAGTATTGCTTCATCTAAGTAAACTTACATTGAATTTAGAATAACAGAGGTATTTGAAACGTTCTAAAGTAAGTATTGCTTCACGTAAGTAAACTTACATTGACCTTAAATTTGAAACATAATTTAATGAAATGTTTTTGCACCTAGAGGAATACAATGGTTTTATATTTATAACGAAATATGCATCAATAAGAGGCTCAATGCACAAGTAATATACTAATAATAATATCCAACCTACATGGTTTTATGTTTTTTACATTACGATTAGCAGGGCTGAGTTACCTGAGAGACCCTAAATACTAATATTATTTTTGGGCTCCCCATTATATAATTCTAAATGTAAGCAACACGTAATGATACAAAATATTTTATTTACTGCTAATGAATGAAAACGTACATAAGATGTTTATATAGTCAAATTAGTATTATGTCAAAGTAAAGGCAATTAGTCAATGAGATATCAATGATACAACTTACTTATCTTGCAATAGGGGAAGTCCCTAAATCCAACACATTCCTGAGTACACTCGCCAGTTTTTAAATTGCAGATATTTTTAAAACAATGATCACACGTACTCATACAGTTTTTACCGTAAGTTCCATTGTCGCAGGCTAAAAGAAGAAAATACATTTGAAATTTTAACTTTATATAGTCTAGTGTTAATACTTTGAGATTTATACTTTTTTTTTTTTAGTTTAGTTTTCTTCTTGGTTTAGTAATTAAATTATTGGCATTCCTCTTGTCGTTGTGATTTTCAACTGTAATGAAGTGTGCAGCGTTTTTTTTTAATTTATTGTATAAAAAAAAATTGCAGATGGGTATCATAGAGGTATTGATTGCAACCTACACGTACATAGAGGTATTGATTGCAACCTACACGTACATAGAGGTATTGATTGCAACCTACACGTACATAGAGGTATTGATTGCAACCTACACGTACATAGAGGTATTGATTGCAACCTATACGTACATAGCTGGGTTCCATAGAGGTATTGATTGCAACCTACACGTACATAGAGGTATTGATTGCAACCTACACGTACATAGCTGGGTTCCATAGAGGTATTGATTGCAACCTACACGTACATAGAGGTATTGATTGCAACCTACACGTACATAGAGGTATTGATTGCAACCTACACGTACTGTGACGTACATAAAGTAATTTGGATAAGACTGATTACAAACTATTAAAGACCAACTGAAGAAGTTTTTCTCAAAGGGACGAGATTTGAGAAAGGAAGTAAATAAACAAACCACGACGCTATATCTATGTTTAACCATTTTGTTAAAAGAAAAGAACAGGAAAAAATTCGAAACACGTGACAATATTCATTTTTCTTAGTCGAAATCCCTTTAATGACGTCACAATTGCCGGAAATTAAACATGTCAAAGGGCTACGAGATTTGAATTTTTCTTACACACATTTAAGTGCTAATATTGAACTTATATCTTATAAATTTTACAGACGTTCCTTCTAGATAGAAGATTAATACGGCCACTAGGCCCGAAACTCCTGCAGGGTGGCAGGGATCGGTCGACGGCAGGGATAGAACCCGCGAGATGTCGGTTGACAGTCCGGTGAACAAACCACAGGACCAGCTGGCCTCTCTGAACTAATTACTTGAACGTTATGTTTAATATTTTGTATAAATGAGTTTATTAGCATTCAGATAGGCCTACTGAATACACTATTTATTATAAAAATCAAATGTTATCTCAATTTTGAAAAAAAGATCTTCACTTGGTCTTTAAGTTTCGGAATATTTTTAACACTCCATTTCATGCCATTATTTCTAAGCTAGACGTAATGACAGTCAACAAAAATCAATCATAAGACTAAGTACAATAACATAAATTACGTCATGTTTATGACAATACACTTCAGACATTTTTTATATTTAACAAGCTATATTGCCCGGCGTTGCCTGTGGAAAAAAAACATGCCTGTATAAGCTACAGATAAAAACAATTACATACTACAATGTACAGAAAGTTATAGATCTTATAATAAAAAAAATTATTTTTCACTGAAGACATTTAGGAAAGTAATTTAAAATAAATATTGCAATGGGGTTAAAAATAGGCAAGTCTTTTTATTTAACAAAAATCTAAATTGCCCGGTGTCGCCTGTGGGTTTTCTATCTTTTTTTTTAGTAATATTAATTGAAGTACATTTTTTTAGAAAAAAACAAATGTTTAGACTAACTGGAGAATCAAACCCGGATCGACCGCAAGGCAGTCCGATACGTTAACCGCTCAGCTCGCGAGGACACGTGCGCTAAGTCCAATTGCAAAGGTAAAATATGAGGCAATAAGGTCACGCGTCTTTAAATAATCCACTTTGATCTGTTAATCACACACGCATAGCTTTATATATAGAGAGAAATGTGCAAGCAGATTTTTTAATGCGGAGTTTATATTTACAATGTTGGCTAGAGGCTACATTATTAGACAATATTTTGTATGATATAAATGTCAATGTTGACAATAGCTTGTATGATATAAATATCACTTTTAACAATAGTTAGTATGATATAAATATCACTTTTGTATTATATAAATTAAATATCACTTTTAACAACAGTTTGTATGATATAAATGTCAATGTTGACAATAGTTTGTATAATATAAATGTCAATGTTGACAATAGTTTGTATGATATAAATGTAAATGTCGAGAATAGTTTGTATAATATAAATTTCAATGTTAACAATAGTTTGCATGATATAAATGTCAATGTTGACGATAGTTTGTGTTATATAAATGTCAATGTTGAGAATAGTTTGCATGATATAAATGTCAATGTTGACAATAGTTTGTAAGATATAATAAATGTCAATGTTAATAATATTTTGTATTATATAAATGTCAATGTTAATAATAGTTTTTGTTATATAAATGTCAATGTTGAGAATAGTTTGCATGATATAAATGTCAATGTTGACATTAGTTTGTAATATATAAATGTCAATGTTAATAATAGTTTGCATGATATAAATATCAATGTTGACAATAGTTTGCATGATATAAATGTCAATGTTGACAATAGTTTGCATGATATAAATGTCAATGTTGACAATAGTTTGCATGATATAAATGTCAATGTTGACAATAGTTTGCATGATATAAATGTCAATGTTGACAATAGTTTGCATGATATAAATGTCAATGTTAATAATAGTTTGCATGATATAAATGTCAATGTTGACAACAGTTTGCTTGATATAAATGTCCATGTCTGCCCAGCTTGTGTAGAATTGAATTGTTTGTATGAAGAAAGTGATACTTGGTCAATAATGACTTACGTATTGTGCACTGTGGAGGATTATTGAAACCATAACAACCTTCAAGGCAGACCTCAGGGTCATCGCCACAGGCTTGTCTGAAACACTTTTTGCTACAAGACTTCTTCTTGTCGGTTGTGGTGGAATTAGCAGGGGCACAATCTTATAGTAGGAAATATGTTTTAAAAAACAACAACATAATGCTTAATGAATTAGTATTTTTTCTCAATAAATTGTGATGTGTAAGTGTAGGTAGATATTGCCTTCACCTAGAATAATAATCAAATTAGTTATTTAAAGGAGTTAGGTATTTATATTGAAACCTTTGTAGTCGTCTGATTGTAATTGTTTATTAATTACACGTTTTTAGCAGTCAAAAAAATTATATATGTCAGTGACTCAGTCTTTTGTGAGAAAAAAAACGAATGTTTGGAAGATCGTCTGTTGAAAAACTACTTCCGCCCAGGGCATAAGAACTGGAATCAATTTTATCACCGAGTAGATATTAAATAAAATTGTTTTTCTTATATTGTGAATTAAAAAAATATTCTACAATCCCTTCATCATCAAAATATATCTATATATCAATGTGTTTGTATTAATTCAATAAAATATTGATGTAAAAGTAAAAACATTATTGTTACTTCATCATTTATAAGTTTTGATTGCAAGCCAAGATCAGCTGAACTGTAATTTATGAAACTAAAATGTTAGAAAGCTTATAACACTCTACCAATAATTAATATTAAAGAAAATAAGCACTAACAGTAAGATCAATATTAATGAACTCCCTTTCATTGTGATCACCTCCCCTTGTTAACTGCTGGTCACATTGGTTGGTGACCCTGCGTGACCCTGCGTGACCTTGGTCCGTTTTAGGCCTGAGCGATCACGGAGGGCAGGAGGGGGGGGCGGGGGTTCTGACCAAGTGGTGTGTACTTTGAGTTGAATGCAGTAAGAGACTGTCATGCTGTGTTTCGATACTACTTGTGTTTACATTCCGTATTTGGTACTTGTGTTATAGTCTACATGTCTGTTTCATATCACATTAAAGTTTTTAGTATTTTTTCCTGACGGCCTTTAATTAATCACTTGCATTGAAGTTGTAGGCGTGAGAACTCAAGATTCATAAAGGTAAAATAAAGTCATTCAAGAGAAAGAACATACACTCGACCGTGAGACGTAACAATATATATATATATATTTATTATAATTATATTTATATATATTTAATTTAAAAAACACGTCGATTTGTGAAACAATTACTTCAGCTAAATAAAAATAAATCAAACATACACAAAATAATTATATTTGCATCCGCTATTGACAAGTCTTAACGATTATGCATGCATAAAAGGTCAAAAAGAAGAAGATTTCCGGTCTTATTCGATCATTTTCTTCGAAACATGTCTGTGTGCTACGTTACTGGTTGTACGAAAATATGTATAGAATAAAATTTTATTTCATTTCCAAAAGATGGCGCCAACAGAAATCGATGGATTGTGAATGTCAGATTTGAAGAATCACCTATTTATAATCCCAAATTAATTGCTTGATGCAAAAGAATTTTCGTGTTGTTGTTTTTTATAAATCTCTGCATTGTGTTTTTTTAAATACCAAGGACGCAACTCTTGACTAAATTATTTTATAAACAAATGCTACATTTAGCCTAACGCGACTAACACTTTGAGCATTAATTATCGCCTACTCACTTTTGATGTTAAAAACGGATTCCTCTTAACTTATCTTGTAGCCGTTGTATATTTTTAAAAGACAAGAACTGGCTGTCGATGTTGAAATAAATGGTCAAACAGCACCAAAAGCATTGTTTTTGTTTACGAAAATGGCGGTAAATTTCACCGGAAGTTCACGATCATACCAGTTCAAAAGGTCACACCTAATTAAGACTTGTCAATTCTGCTCTAAAAAATATTATATTAATAAAAGCTAAAAGTACAACTCTAAGCGTAGAAGAACGTATCTTAAACAAGGCATGACTCAACTTGAAAATAATTCGGATATAGAAATACATGGAATATCCACTAGACTATGAAGTATTATAATAAACTTTACTTAATGTATAGAATACTATTTCCGACCTCATAGACTATGAAATATTATAATAAACTTAACTTAATGTATAGACTACTATTTCCGACCTCTTTTCATTAAATATCCCTAAGTATAGCAGGAAGTCTAAGTCTTTATGATAAGTAGAGAGAACTGTATAAATCGCTAAATGGTCTATTTCCACATCTAGAAGAGGTCACAACACATGACCATTAATAGCTTCACCGTCACCACTAGGAAAATGTGAAACGAGACTCACCGTGGAGAGCGAATGACGCAATAAATCAATACCTAAACATCATCCTTAAGATATACAATATATTACGCTTTGATAGGACTTCCAAAAATTATGATGATTTAAAAGATATTGAGCAGGTGTACCAGTCTAACTATTATTGCCACAGATCAAACCCTTTACTTAGAATTAACATCCGGTCAAACAACAAGAAAAGTTGAAGAACCAGAACTTTATTTAAAGCAATATAGCATGGAAAAAAAGACATAGATATACTAGCAGACAAATCATAACAAAAATATTTGTTCGTTAAACAATTCAGTGTTGAATTTTTGTAACTATCTAAGAAATGTATAAGTAAATAAAAATACTTCAAATAGACAACGTAATGTCAACATGAACCTACCAATATGACTCACCAGTATAGTTGCATTGACCACGGCAATGTACCGGACATTTCTTTTGACAACTTGAAGTTGTTGAGCTAAACACACAGTCGGCTGAGTCTAATAAAAAGAAACACAAAGTTCCAATCTGTGTACACTTATATCTATTCAGCTTTATTGTGTACACTTATATTTATACAGCTTTATTGTGTACACTTATATCTATTCAGCTTTATTGTGTACACTTATATCTATTCAACTTTATTGTTTCTGTTAAAAGTCAATGTATATTTCCGTTGTACATGTAGGTCGTTATTTCTGTCTATCAAAGACTATATATATAATAAGATGGACCGCTTGCTCTATTATTAGAGCTCCTTTGTTCTTTTTTCCCCGTGTAACCAATAAGGCTGTCTTGAATGACTTCTAAATCTAATAACGCTGTCTTGAATGACTTCTATATCCAATAAGGCTGTCTTGAATGACTTCTATATCCAATAAGGCTGTCTTGAATGACTTCTATATCTAATAAGGCTGTCGTGAATGACTTCTAAATCTACGGTCCTATAATTGCATTAAAGGTTTCCGTTGTATACAACTTTCATTTT
Source organism: Anisus vortex (assembly GCA_949126835.1). Classification (NCBI taxonomy): domain Eukaryota; kingdom Metazoa; phylum Mollusca; class Gastropoda; family Planorbidae; genus Anisus; species Anisus vortex. The sequence goes on from OX421493.1 coordinate 60,054,132, forward strand.
TTGATTTAAATTTTTCCATTTAGAAAATCATAACGAATTACTAAACCGGAAGTCTAAAAGACGTAGTGCGATCGGAAATTCCGAAACTAAGTGTTTCACGTTATTAAACAGCAGAAAAATTAAAGCAAGCGGTCGATCTTATTATAGTCTTTGATTTTATTTATGTTTATGTCTAAATGTACTTCGGATAAAGTAGTATTTCCTTAAAGTTCTTTATTGAACATTTACATGTGATCACATTTATAAGGTAGAGTTTATGAGTTTATCTCATTCGTCAATCCGCTGAGTTCGTGAAGCTGTTAAAGCATATAACTTGATATAACATATTGCATTTTTTTTACTTACAGTATTTTTATTATACGAGATAACAACCTAAGAATAGTTGATAGATCCACAAACTCGTGTTAGTGTCATGTCATGCGAAGAGAATTAATAAATAATTTTAAACTACCATTCTAACTGAAGAAAAGCAACCATCTTTAAAAAAAGGTGTGGCAGCACGTTCGGCTCGCGTACCGAAGGGTCCTGGGTTCGAATCCTTGTTTGCCGTGGCCACAGAAACTGATGAACGCTGCTTCATCGGCCCTTAAGATCAGATCGGTTCGACGGAATACTTTACTTTACTATACAATCGCTACAAAACGTCCAGTGATATACACAGTATTGAGATTGGCAATCGCTACAAAACGTCCAGTGATATACAGAGTATTGAGATTGGCAATAGCTACAGTTTGATATTTAGGACATTAAAAATATTTAAATATTCTTAAAATAAATGAAACAATATTTGTGTATAATCCCTGTACAAAAAACACAAATAAATGTCGCGTTCAACAAAATCTTATATTTTTTAACCATTTCATTGTTTAATACATATGTAAATATAAAAGTTTTGATTATTTCTAAATTAGGAAAAGTTTCTTTTGTTTTACTTGAAGTATTTCTCTATCAAGAAGCAAATATTTTCTTACTTATGGGAATTGTTATATTTAAATAATTGCACGATCCGTCAATGACAGAACAGCCTTTGGGACAAGTTGGTGAGCAGGAGTTGTTGCAATCAAGTCCCCATTGAAACAGTTCACAGTCTGGGAATACATAGTGAAAGTTATAAATTTATAGCTTCTGGTTTCAACATGACACTGAATAAATATATAGATATATAGGAGTTTTATAAATGAATAAATATATAGATATATCATAGGACTTTTATAAATGAATAAATATATAGATATATAGGAGTTTTATAAATGAATAAATATATAGATATATAGGAGTTTTATAAATGAATAAATATATAGATATATCATAGGAGTTTTATAAATGAATAAATATATAGATATATCATAGGAGTTCTATAAATGAATAAATATATAGATATATCATAGGAGTTTTATAAATGAATAAATATATAGATATATCAAAGGACTTTTATAAATGAATAAATATAGAGATATATAGGAGTTTTATAAATGAATAAATATATAGATATATAGGAGTTTTATAAATGAATAAATATATAGATATATCATAGGAGTTTTATAAATGAATAAATATATAGATATATCATAGGAGTTCTATAAATGAATAAATATATAGATATATCATAGGAGTTTTATAAATGAATAAATATATAGATATATCATAGGACTTTTATAAATGAATAAATATATAGATTTATCATAGGAGTTTTATAAATGAATAAATATATAGATATATCATAGGAGTTTTATAAATGAATAAATATATAGATACATCATAGGAGTTTTATAAATGAATAAATATATAGATACATCATTGGAGTTTTATAAATGAATAAATATATAGATACATCATAGGAGTTTTATAAATGAATAAATATATAGATATATCATAGGAGTTTTATAAATGAATAAATATATAGATATATCATAGGAGTTTTATAAATGAATAAATATATAGATATATCATAGGAGTTCTATAAATGAATAAATATATAAATATATCATAGGAGTTTTATAAATGAATAAATATATAGATATATCATAGGAGTTTTATAAATGAATAAATACATATATATATCATAGGAGTTTTATAAATGAATAAATATATAGATATATCATAGGAGTTTTATAAATGAATAAATATATAGATATATCATAGGAGTTTTATAAATGAATAAATACAGAATTTTGGTCTATCGATTATTCACGTCAGATTTCATTAACGCCTCAGTATGAGAGAATTGCAAGAAGACATAAATTGTCTATGGACAAATCTATGCAAGCATAATATAGTGAACCTAAAGGTTAAACGTGTACCAACATTTCCGGTCCCATTCGTTCATTTGCTAACAAACCATGTCTGTGTGCTGCGTTACTGGTTGTACTGCGAGTAAGAAAAGTTGTAGGGAATTAAATTTTATTTCATTTCCAAAAAATGTTGCCGAAAGAAAACGATGGATTGTGAACATCAGAATTGAAGAATCATCTATGCTTTTTATAATCCAAAACTTATTGCTTGATACAAAAGAATTTTTGATTTTTTTTTTGTTTTTTAATTATCTAAGACTGTGTTTTTTTTAAACCAAGAAACGCAACTCTTGGCGACTTTATTTTATAAACAAAGCTACATTTCACTTAACGCGACTAACACTTTGACTGAGTATTAATTATCGCATACTCACTTTTGATGTTAAAAAACGAATTTTTCATAACTAATCTTGTAGCCTTTGTATATTTCTAAATGACCAGAAATTGCCGTTGAGGTTGCAATAAATTGTCAAAAACCCGCAAAATCAAGTATTTTTTTCTTTGTTGTTGCCGGAAATGAACCGGAAACTTGTGAATACGTTTAACTATGACCTATTGAAGAGGTCAGGCCTCACTAAGAGTTGTCCATACATGCACATATTAAGAACAATTCATCAAAGATAAACAAAGAAATATTGACACTTATATTTCATAGTACAAAGATATAAATCATGTCATGCTCTGTACAATTAAACTGACCTCCATAAGTCTGGAACTCACAAAGTGTCTTAAGATAAGTGCCATGGTAATCTTCACTCAATTGAATCGCTCTGACTGGTTTAGTTACGTTCAAGGTAATCCAGTTTTTGAAGATTGACCTATTGGCTTTATTGTTCCACATTGATTGTATGTTTTCGTCGTATAACTGGACAGTCAATGCTGTAATTATCTCTTTATTTCTCTGTTCTTAAAAGAAAGAAAATGTTTTTAAAACTAATAGCTACGTTATTTCAAGTATATTTTCTTGCATGACACTTTTGGGATGAATATTTTTAAAGTAGTGATTATCTGTTGGTAGATTTTCTTCCGGGCTGTCAGACTAAAGTCGCGAGAGATCACAATATAGACTGGAAACACTGTTGTTTCAGTTAAATTCACTCATACAGGCAGATTTACGGTCATCCCAAGCATCACGTCAAGGTCCCAACCAGTTTCACGGTCATCTCAAGCATTAGGCCCAGGTCCCAACCAGTTTCACGGTCATCCCAAGCATTAGGCCCAAGTCCCAACCAGTTTCACGGTCATCCCAAGCATCAAGCCAAGGTCCCAACCAGTTTCACGATCATCTCAAGCATTAGGCCCAGGTCCCAACCAGTTTCACGGTCATCCCAAGCATTAAGCCCAGGTCCCAACCAGTTTCACGGTCATCCCAAGCATTAGGCCCAGGTCCCAACCAGTTTCACGGTCATCCCAAGCATCAAGCCAAGGTCCCAACCAGTTTCACGGTCATCTCAAGCATTAGGCCCAGGTCCCAACCAGTTTCACGGTCATCCCAAGCATCAAGCCAAGGTCCCAACCAGTTTCACGGTCATCTCAAGCATTAGGCCCAGGTCCCAACCAGTTTCACGGTCATCCCAAGCATCAAGCCCAGGTCCCAACCAGTTTCACGGTCATCCCAAGCATCAAGCAGAGGGCCCCAACCAGTTTCACGGTCATCCCAAGCATCAAGCCAAGGTCCCAACCAGTTTCACGGTCATCCCAAGCATCAAGTCAAGGTCCCAACCAGTTTCACGGTCATCCCAAGCATTAGGCCCAAGTCCCAACCAGTTTCACGGTCATCCCAAGCATCAAGCCAAGGTCCCAACCAGTTTCACGATCATCTCAAGAATTAGGCCCAGGTCCCAACCAGTTTCACGGTCATCCCAAGCATTAAGCCCAGGTCCCAACCAGTTTCACGGTCATCTCAAGCATTAGGCCCAGGTCCCAACCAGTTTCACGGTCATCCCAAGCATCAAGCCAAGGTCCCAACCAGTTTCACGGTCATCTCAAGCATTAGGCCCAGGTCCCAACCAGTTTCACGGTCATCCCAAGCATCAAGCCCAGGTCCCAACCAGTTTCACGGTCATCCCAAGCATCAAGCAGAGGGCCCCAACCAGTTTCACGGTCATCCCAAGCATCAAGCCAAGGTCCCAACCAGTTTCACGGTCATCCCAAGCATCAAGTCAAGGTCCCAACCAGTTTCACGGTCATCCCAAGCATTAGGCCCAGGTCCCAACCAGTTTCACGGTCATCCCAAGCATCAAGCCAAGGTCCCAACCAGTTTCACGATCATCTCAAGCATTAGGCCCAGGTCCCAACCAGTTTCACGGTCATCCCAAGCATTAAGCCCAGGTCCCAACCAGTTTCACGGTCATCCCAAGCATTAGGCCCAGGTCCCAACCAGTTTCACGGTCATCCCAAGCATCAAGCCAAGGTCCCAACCAGTTTCACGGTCATCTCAAGCATTAGGCCCAGGTCCCAACCAGTTTCACGGTCATCCCAAGCATCAAGCCAAGGTCCCAACCAGTTTCACGGTCATCTCAAGCATTAGGCCCAGGTCCCAACCAGTTTCACGGTCATCCCAAGCATCAAGCCCAGGTCCCAACCAGTTTCACGGTCATCCCAAGCATCAAGCAGAGGGCCCCAACCAGTTTCACGGTCATCCCAAGCATCAAGCCAAGGTCCCAACCAGTTTCACGGTCATCCCAAGCATCAAGTCAAGGTCCCAACCAGTTTCACGGTCATCCCAAGCATTAGGCCCAGGTCCCAACCAGTTTCACGGTCATCCCAAGCATCAAGCCAAGGTCCCAACCAGTTTTACGGTCATCCCAAGAATGAGACCAAGTTCCATTCTTGTGGATTAATGTAAAAAAAAAAAAAAGACATTCACCTGAAGCACGACCATCACTTCGGCAATATCTTACCTCTGTTATCACGACCATCACTTTGGCAATATCTTACCTCTGTTATCACGACCATCACTTTGGCAATATCTTACCTCTGTTATCACGACCATCACTTTGGCAATATCTTACCTCTGTTATCACGACCATCACTTTGGCAATATCTTACCTCTGTTATCACGACCATCACTTTGGCAATATCTTACCTCTGTTATCACGACCATCACTTTGGCAATATCTTACCTCTGTTATCACGACCATCACTTTGGCAATATCTTACCTCTGTTATCACGACCATCACTTTGGCAATATCTTACCTCTGTTATCACGACCATCACTTTGGCAATATCTTACCTCTGTTATCACGACCATCACTTTGGCAATATCTTACCTCTGTTATCACGACCATCACTTTGGCAATATCTTACCTCTGTTATCACGACCATCACTTTAACAATATCTTACCTCTGTTATCACGACCATCACTTTGGCAATATCTTACCTCTGTTATCACGACCATCACTTTGGCAATATCTTACCTCTGTTATACATTTTTACATAGTTTAAAAGTACTGGTTGTTTAAAGGTCAAGTGGTATGCCGGACGTATGTCCACATTGTCATTGCAGCTGCACGTAGTTTCGAAGTCGTCGTTCCATTCATTACCATCTACTGTTCTCTCAGCAAAGTCGACGTTGTCACATTTTGATGTCAAGTGAGCGTATTGATATAATGCTAGATTGCGACCTTAGAAATTCAACAACACAATATGCTTAACGTAAAAAGCGAAAAAAAAACATCTTTTCTTATATTCTATTTAACAGAGGCTCTTTCTGTACAGAATATTATTATTGTGTAGCCAATGTGTAGCCAATGGCTAGCCAATGTGTAGCCAATGTGTAACCAATGTGTAGCCAATGTGTAGCCAATGTGTTGCCAATGTGTTGCCAATGTGTTGCCAATGTGTATCACACTTCTTCGTGAACTTAGTCTACTCTTCGATCAGTGTTTTAATGATGTCAAGTTATCGATTTTTCCTGGTTTGATCCCGAAACTCATGCGATGAACTGATGCCACTCGGAAAGAAAGAATTTGTTCTTGCATATTGATTAAATAATGTTTTCTTAACCTTATATTTAAGACTAATATTAGTGTGGGTTTTTTAAATATTGATTCTATATTTTTCGAAAACTGCCAAATTTTGTAAAGCATAGCTGAATCCATAGAGCAGTCGGCTTGTGGCCTACCGCCACTAACATACAATGAATTTAAGCCTACCTCTAATAACACAGAGTAAATTCAATCCTACCCCCGCTTACATAGAGTAAATTTAAACAAGCCTGCCTTCGCTAAAGTGGGGTGAATGCAAGCTAGCATGTAATGAATTCAAGCCTGTCTCCACTAACATGTAGTGAGATTGAGCCTGATTTACTACCATGTTGTGAATTCAAGCCTGTCTCCACTCGTATGGATTTACTTTAAGCCTTGTCTGCATTATCATATATGGAATATTCAAGCCTACTTAAACTAACATATAGTAAATTCAAGCCTACCTCCACAAACATAGGGTAAATTCAAGCCTACCTCCACTAACATATAGTAAATTCAAGCCTACCTCCACTAACATATAGTAAATTCAAGCCTACCTCCACTAACATAGAGTAAATTCAAGCCTACCTTCACTAACATATAGTAAATTCAAGCCTACCTCCACTAACATATAGTACATTCAAGCCTACCTCCACTAACATATAGTAAATTCAAGCCTACCTCCACTAACATATAGTAAATTCAAGCCTACCTCCACTAACATATAGTAAATTCAAGCCTACCTCCGCTAACATAGAGTGAACAGATTGAGACATCTTCCAACGGGTAAGCAAAGATCACTTTGATTGAAGAGATTAACTTTGTTGATGTGCAGTGGATTTCAAAAGTGCTTTTGCCCATGGCTAGGACAAAGTGATTTGTAGTACAGTTATCACTGTAACCTTCCAAGTTCTGAAGTACCACGGACACTGTAATAGTTGAATCTGTAATAAAGTCAACAATACAGTTACACCCCACTTGTAACAAAACCAATCTGTAGGTAAAATTAAAACTGAACAGAGTCTACAGAAAAAAACTCGTTTGGGTATATACAAGTGATCGTCTAGTACAGGGATCGGCAACCTAAGAGACACGTTCCAGACTTGGCACGCAGAGTGATTTTCAGTGACACGCGCAATACTTCAAAAAAAGCGAATTTACGTCTCTTCTATAAGAAATTAGAGTGCTAGAGCAGGATTACTTTTAAAGTGTTGGCACGCCGAGTGAATTAGAAATACTACTTCAGCCACACTTTATCAAAAGGTTGCCGACCCCTGATCTAGTAGATATGTTTCGGATGAAATACTTTCATTTCTTTTTATAAACTTCGGGAATTTAATATTAAATATTTTATAGAAATTCTTTTCAAATCTCCTTTCAGCTGAACAACGTACGATCAAGTCCTTCAATTCTGAGAAATGTGAACTTAATCTCAATGGGGAAGTGCAGTTGTATCTGTGACAAGGTCTCAAAGTCGGCGCAAGATTTTGCATCTTCATCAATCATATAGTCAATCCATTCATCCGGGACTGCTTTGACGTTTGTTTTCAACTCTGTTATCAGGTTTTCTGAAATATACATCAAGTAGAATGTTTGGTTTTATCATTATGTATGTGTGTTTGTGTTAGTCAGTATGTGTGTTTGTATGTGTGTATCAGTGGTTTGTATAATAAACAATGTATGTGTACATATATTATGTTTATACAAGGTTTGCCTGGAAAGCAACGTCCTCTGTATATGTTTGTGTTTGTAGGTTTGTTTGTTTATGTGTTTGTTAGTTAAGTCATAGTGTCTGTATACGCATAAACATTCGGACACAAATGAATGTGTTGTATATAGGTTATGATATTTCTATGAAATAAACCAAAAGTAATATGCATTGCTGTGTGACGTCACCTAGTAGAAATCTCCACATTAAACTAATGAAGGGTTTTTGTTTTGTTTTGTTTTTTATTTTCGCTTAACCAAGTTAAAGATAATGAATCCCACTGGATGTAATACATGTCTACGTTGACCTAGATAGCTCCACTGACAAAACAGTTGAATGCAGACACTTGTATCAAGACCAGGATAGTTAATTGAAGAACTGCTAGAGAATTTCTTTAACCACATAGATTTAAATACCCCACAGTTAAGTGAACAAAGTGTGTAGAGATCTGGAATACGACCACGACCACAGACATTTAGACTCAAGACTTTCATCAACAGCTGCCTCGGAAAGATTCTCCACATTAGCTGGCGTGCAGCTATTAGCAATAGTATAATCCTTAGTTCTTTTGTGGCTGTTGAGCGTATCAAACATTTTTATCAGAAGATTAACCAGGTCTATTTATCTGCACAACACCATTTTTTTATTAAATCGTTTTTAGAAAAACCTGAAAAAAAGGTTCTCAAATCTACCAAACGATACAGACATCTTACTATATTGACATTTCTCTCCAAACCAGGTTGGGGTACAGATCGACTCGGCACAGTTTCCATTCTCGTCAATATTGTTTAGACAGTGACTCAGATATTTGCAGTCGTCTCCGAAGAAGCCATCAAAGCAATCTAATTTGGCTGCAAAGGCAATGGAGTTTAGAATTTTTCAAGTTATGTTATTCCTCCAAATAATTTCTTAAACATATAACTGAAGCATTGTTAAAGAAGTCACACGTCATACTGGGTCACACGTCATACTGGGTCACACGTCATACCAGGTCACACGTCACTTTTCTTACAATAAAAAAAAAATGTCAGTGTAGTGTCCTATGTGTTATAATGCAGTCTGTGTGTGTGTGTCAATGTTCAGCGGTCACCGTATTGTTGTTTTCGTGGTGTGCCGAGAAGATCACGTGCGACCCTGGTCTTGTGAAAGGTTGTCCTAATAAATGTCAAGTTATTCTTTAAATCTGAACCAAGCTGTTGTGTTTCTGCTTTTAAAGTAAACTTAGACACTACAGTCACAGCTACCCCCCTCCCCCTCCTAAGCTGGTATAAGACTCATCATGTTTTAAAAAAGCAAAATCAAAGGCTTAGGTATTATATGACTAAAGTCACAAGTTTCAGATAAATGGAATCCTAAGTGCAGTTAGTATTAAATCTTGTCAACACATTTGTCGAGAGGAAACATTCAATAGAAGAACAATGTTTTACTGAAGTTACCCACACGACATTAGAACCATTCATAGCTTGCTTAGAGGCACTCTCATGCCAAACTCATAGCTGGCTTAGAGGCACCCTCCTGCCTAACTTTAAACACCTAATGCTGTCCTCTTATGCCTGTGAAGTGAGAACCTCCATTAACTTAAGTATAAACCCTACAAAAATTATAGACTTTTAACTTTAATTTATTATGAAGAGCTAATGAAATTTTGTAGATTACACTATAACAACGACACATAATATATAAGCAAACTAAATATGCTGTAAACAATGAATTAATGTTTTCAGTTTAGGGAATTGAAACATTTTCGACCAGTGCTGTGATAAGAAAACTAAATTGAGTAACATAACCTTTGAACTTTGAACTTACCACGAATTCCGTAAATTGTCCAACAGGTGACAAATAGTTTAATATAAATAGAAAACATAACTTTCACCTTTAGAAAAAAAAAGATGAAAACAATAAGGAGAGGGTACAACATTTACATTACAATAGTATTACAATTAGTATTGATATTAGTATTGATATTAGTATTGATGTATCGTTAATGGAATTATTGAAACGATACAAAGGATTCTTCTATACAGAAGATTAAATTTGAACTTCCTGACTTATCAGTGGTCAAAGTCTAGTCTTGAATTTAGACCAACTATCTTTGCCTGTCAATTGGTCCAAATTATTTATTAGTTCAAGCAACCCGTTCCATATCCAAATACCATAGATAATGACGATTAATGAATTAAAAACATTTTTTTCCCTGTCATCAAATTTGTCCTTTAAGTTTCTTTGAGGAACATAGTGCTTCTTTTTTTATCATATAAGAATAAAAATAAGAATGGGCATTTCTAAAGCGCTTCTATCTATGCTATTAAATTAGCATGCTAAGTGCGATCTTGGTGTGATTTGCAGTGGTAGATGTATAAGCCAAAAGAGAAAGGTCTTCAAGTTCTTTTTAAAAGTTTCTCTTGTCCCAGATTCTCTCAGTGTCTGAGATAGACTGTTCCATAAAAAAGGCGCCACTGACTCAAATGAGCGCACTCCCAGGTACTTCTCTCTGTGTCCATCCAAACTAGGAGTTTTGAGGAGTGACTGTGTTGAAGATCGCAGATCCCTAGATGGTTCATGCCTTGAGATAAGCTCTCGAAGATAAGAAGGAGCAATGCCCTTTATGCATCCGTATGTAATGGACATAATTTTGTGCTCTATTCGCTTCATCACCGGGAGCCAGTGGAGATCTCTTAGTGTTGGGGAGATATGATTTTGCCTCATCACTCCCGAAACAATGCACGCCGTGGTGTTCTGCACTCTCTGAAATCTCTGCACCTGGTTATGGGGCAAGCCCCACATGCAACTATTGCAGTAATCCAACCTTGACTGGATTAGAGATATATCTTTTATATATCACAGACGCTCCTACTATAAAGAAGATTATTGCGTCCTACGATCTTTATCTTTATTGTTCGAGGGTGTTGTTGTTTGACCACCCTGCACCAACATTAACACTATGATTACTTTCAATACTATTATTGTATTTTTATTATTATAACAAGATATGTGAATTTCCTATAATTTTTAGCTTACAATTTTTTTTATGTTAAAAATAAATGTGCCTTGTTTTTGCACATTTGTTTGAGTGTGGTGCATTAGAAAATATTGTTCAGTGTATAATTTGAGAAATTTACAGTTTTCACCTTGTAATACAATTAGTTTCCCTACTTAATGCACATATGTTACACATCGCGGTTTATATTTTATAGGATTGTACGTCACTAAAGTCAAACATTTTGCATAACAGTTTTAAAAAACATGACCGATAAAATAATGTGACTTCAAACCTTTTCTGTGATGTAAATAAACATTGAAAATAACTAAAATTGTACATTGTTTTTATAAATATGGATGCGGACATTTTATACCTATTCAAGAATGAACATAAAATTACGCATGACGGAAAATAGCAAGGGAGGTAACTGGAATAAATTTCACAATAATAAGTCAGCTTCAGTTTTCCTTCTTTGTCTTTGTTACTCAGATTTCATCATAAAAAATTGATAATTAAATTATTTTTTTATCCATTTTTAATAAATGATATACTAATGGAATTCTATCTTCAAGACCTGTCTATTGATTTATAGCAAAAATATATTTATTTATTTATTTTGAAATTGTTCATTTCACATAGCTACTGTTATTATATTTTATATTATAACAAACTAAATTGTCCGGATTTGCCCGGGGAAAAATTACAAACATATAGGCACAGATGAAAATTGTTTAAACTCCAATGAACAGAAAGCTCTAATGAACAGAAAGCTCTAATGAACAGAAATCTCTAATGAACAGAAAGCTCTAATGAACAGAAAGCTCTAATGAACAGAAAGCTCTAATGAACAGAAAGCTCTAATGAACAGAAAGCTCTAATGAACAGAAAGCTCTAATGAACAGAAAGCTCTAATGAACAGAAAGTTCTAATAACTATAAAAGTATAATTATTATTTATTTACTAAAAACATTAAAGATAGTAAATTTAAAAAAAAGAGGCTATTGTAATTGGGTTTTAAAATAGCATGTGTTTTTATTGAACAAAAAGTTAGAACTCTCCCTGAGAATCGAGCAACCGTCTCCCACTGGCGTCTAAAATATAGTTATAATTATTTACTTACTGAAAACATTTTAGAAAAGTTTAAAGTCCTGAAATTCTTCCCAATTTAAAAAACAAAAAAGGAATATTAATAGAAATTTAACAAAAATTACAATAAGAAAAATAAAGTTATCATTGGGGAATTGAACCCAGGTCTTCAGCATGGCAGTACGCATCCACTCAGCTAGAGAGGACACATGACGGAAGCGAGATCGCAAAAGTAAAATATGATAAATTAAGGTCACGTGTCTTTAAATTAACCGATGGGGATCCACACATACACATCGTACTTTATATAGTTACAAGCTAAATTGCCCGGCGTTGCCCGGGGAAAAATACAACAGGCCTGTATATGCTACAGAGGAAAATTGTATAAACTGCAGTGAAAAGAAAGCTATAGATCTAATCATTAAACATTTTTTTTATACTAAAGACATTTAGGAAAGTAATTTTAAATAAATATTGTCATCGGCTTAAAAATAGGCAAGTTATTGATTTTTTATCATTTATTATTATTTATTATTATTTATTATTATTTATCAAAAAGCTACATTGCCCGATGGTGCCCGTGAATTGAAATTTTTTTTTTAAAGTAATATTAATTGAAATAAAAAAAATGTGAAAAAAAAAGGTATAGACTAACTAGGGAATCGAACCGGGTCGAGCTCAAGGCAGTCCGGTACTCAGCTAGCGGGGACACAGATACTAAGTCAAATTACAAAGGTCAAATATGAAGCAATAAAGTAATGTGTCTTTACATAAACCAATTTGATTGGTTAAACACACGTACAGAGCTTTATATATATATAGGTAGAAAACGTATTCTCTAGTAGCTGGATTGCAACACATGTACATGAAACTGAGGGAAATATATTGTTACTATTGTAGTCTTCAAAATTTAAGAAAATCATTATTATAATAATATATTTATATTATCATGTAATATACAATTTTACCTTTCGATCTCATTTATACAATAGTAGGCCTATTATATATTACATAATATTACATAGAATCATATTGTCTAGTTTAACATACTTAGACTGCTTCTTTGCTACAATAAAATGAACTTAGAGTTTTAGTCTATCAGTCAGAAACGCGTGCGTGATAAGACACATTAAGATTGGTAATGTAAACATATGACACAGCGGAGATTTCCTATCAAATGCACATTTCTCTAGTTTGAGTAAAAATAGGGTTATGTATACTTCTAATTCTTTCATTCCTGGTGTGGCCCTTTAGAATTCAACAATTAAATTCAACGCTGTTTCTCTCACATACGTTGTGGTCAACGTAATGTGTACGTAATTTTATAATACCACGTGACCTAATATACTGTTGTAGATATTGCCTTTCCCAAGTTAATAATTATATTGATTGGTTGGTTGAATTGATAATTATATTAAGACAATTGCATTTTGTTATATTAATTATTTAGTATCAGTTATTAAATATTATACATATGTCAGTGCACTAAATAATATTGTAAGAAAATCTTCTATAGAAAAGATTAAGTTTTTGTTAGACGGTGAGGGTCGACTTCTGCTCATGTAGGCCCCAAGTGAAAGAACTGATTTAATATCTCCATTGTAAAATTGTTTAATTTAAAGTATATCATATGTGCCTACAATTCCTACATAAATATTCATGGAAGAAAATATTTATATCTGTGTCTTACGTTTTGAATAAAGTTTGAAGTAAGTAAAAACTACAATTGTCACTTGAATCTTGATCATTTCTCAAGTCTACGTGTTATCGAGTAAAGTGCTGGATAGAATAAATGAAGTCAGTTGTCTGAGTTGGATCTGAATAAAATTTTAAGTTGCTTATACATATTACCACGCTACCAATAATACAAATATTATAAGCACTAACAACCGAGATTTACTAAAAATACAATTTAAAAAAAGCGAAGCACTAAATTTTAACTTTAAATATCACAGTACACGTTGTATAATCCTATTTTGTAGAGTTAAATAATAATAATAATAATAATGAAGCTTATATAGCGCATATCCCGCAATCAGTCCTATGCGCTTAACAATAACATTTACAATTACAATTACAATTAACAATGATAACAATAACAGACAAATGTTTAAAAATGTAAGTGGGCCAGGAGTCCATAATAAACAGGTGAGTCTTGAGTCCGGTCTTGAAAATGTTAAAGTTCGAGCTTTGTCGCAGCTGGAGTGGCAGGGTGTTCCATGTGGAGGGGCCGGAGTAGGTGAAGGCCCGCTGACAAGCTGTCACGAGTTTCGTCCGCGGGATCGTCAAATTGAGTTTGTGAGCAGCCGATCGAAGTGGGCGTGGTTTTGTATATATTTCCAGACAGGAAATTAGATAATCCGGGGCAGAGTCATTGAGGCATTTATAGCATAGAGATGCGAGTTTATATAAAATCCTATTTTGAATAGGGAGCCAGTGCAGAGAGTAGAGCAGAGGTGAAATGTGGTCGGTCTTTAGGACTAGTCTGGCAGCGCAGTTTTGGACGCGTTGGAGTCCTTGAATGGAAGCGGCAGGAAGGCCGGCCAGAAGAGAGTTACAGTAGTCCAAACGAGAGAAGAGGAGAGTGATGACGAGCTTAATACAAGCTTCCGGAGTGAGGTAGCGACGGATAGTGGCAATACGTCGCAGGTGAAAAAAGCAGGTTTTGATCAGGAAGGAGATGTGGGGTTGCATGGACAGAGTGGAGTCCAGAAACATGCCGAGGCTCTTTACAGTTGGGGAGAAGGGCACAGTAGCGTCACCCAACTGGAGGTCAGTCACGCTGAGGGAAGCAAGCTTCTGTCTCGTTCCTACCAGTAGGGCTTCGGTCTTATCGCTGTTGAGCTTCAACTTGTTTTCTGTCATCCAGTTCTTGATGTCCAGGAAACAACAGGAGATAGAAGCAAGGAGCTCGTCGATGTTCTTAGGCTTGGCGCTGTTTAGGAGCTGGGTGTCATCAGCGAAAAAGTGATAATTAAGGTTGTGTCCCTCGATGACGAAGGAAAGGGGTTGGGTGTACAAAGTGAAGAGGACTGGGCCGAGGACGGACCCCTGTGGTACACCATAGCGGACGGTGACGGGCTGGGAGGACAAAGATTCAGTAGTGACGGTCTGGGAGCGACCGTCGAGGTAAATACAACGTACATAATCTGGAATCCTCTTAGGTATGACGTCATTAACTAACTCAACTAACTGTTACGTCTCGTTGTCTAGGATGGACGGTTTATCTCAATGACTTGAAGAATCCTTAACTCTCGACTAAACTTTTATTCAAGCAATTTAGAAACGACGTCAGAAATAATTACTAACAACTTTTAATTCAACATAACACATAACATTGAAGCTCAACACATGTCAATAATAACAACACGATTTAAGAAGAACACAAGAAGCATTAAATCACAGCCTAACCAGTCTCTCAATACATTCTACTCTCTACTCTAACGACACACCACATGGTCCGGACCCCCACCCCCGCCCTGCTCGCTCATGCCAAACTGACAAGGGTCACTCAAGGTCACCACAACAATGTGACCATCAGTTACAAAGGAAGGTAATCACAACTAAAAACAAGGGAGTTAATTAATTCTGATCTTATACATTATACATCACACAACAAATATTATATGTATGCCTCACTTAATTTAAATTAGAAATGTCCAGTGTCGCATAATAATTTAATTAAAAATTTTAATTCCATATATAAATATAACACAGTCCAGCTAATGTATAACAAACTATATATATTTTATGTCAACACAGTTTAATTTGACATGGTCGTGACATAATCAGAAGTCTTGCACTCCAGGTTTCTAGCAGGAGAATCTAAACGTTTAAAGTTCTGCAGATCTGGAGACATTTGAGGTCATCGACATGGCATGGGCATTGTCTCTTCTGTATAAGGAATAGCCCCTGGTAGTGACACCCTGGTGGGCAGTACATGTCGGAACAGCTGGAACAGTCAACCAGGAACAGGGCTGAAATAGTTTGTGTTATGTTAGAGGAAATTGCAATAATCCATCAAGCATTAAACTCTAATTTAGAAATTGCAATAATACATCAAGCATTAAACTCTAATTTAGAAATTGCAATAATCCATCAAGCATTAAACTCTAATTTAGAAATTGCAATAATCCATCAAGCATTAAACTCTAATTTAGAAATTGCAATAATCTATCAAGCATTAAACTCTAATTTAGAAATTGCAATAATCCATCAAGCATTAAACTCTAATTTAGAAATTGCAATAATCCATCAAGCATTAAACTCTAATTTAGAAATTGCAATAATCCATCAAGCATTAAACTCTAATTTAGAAATGCGACAGAAAAAGATTTTGTTACAAAGCTCAGATAAACATAAAGGCAAAGAAACATTCCTTATCCCTTATGCGAGAACAAATGCACATAAGTACTCATTCTTCTCGAGTGGCATTTGGGCATGGAGTAGGTTACCTGAGCAAACCACGAAAACCAGTAACTTAACATCATTTAAAACATTTGTAAAAATGCAAGAGTAGACTCGGACCACGGATGAGCAATAATCTTCTTTATAGAAGGAGCGTCTGAAGAAATGTATCTTTTGAAATTAGGTTTTATATTTATCAATATAGAATATTAACATATATATTGGCCTGTTATTATATTAAGTGATTATTTAATTGATATCTAAATAAATAGATAGTAAATTGATAGAAAGATGATAGATAATAGATAATATAATACAGATGAAAAAAAGAAAGATTATAGATAGATTGTAATATATGTTTGACATTTAGATTTTAAATAGATAATAGATAGATATTTCACGGATAGATAGAAAGATGATTTAAGGTAAATCGATAAAAAATATATAAAAGAAACATGATAGATAGTAAGTAGATGATTGATAGATGATAGATGAATATATTGTTACGTAACGGAGTTCTTAAAATTAATATTCTCTTAAACTTGAAATAATAAGCCGAAACGCGAATACCATGAAGGAAGAATGCTTGCTGTTAATTGTTTACACAATGAGTGCCTCCCGTGGTAAAATATTCAATATCTGATCCCTTAAGAATCGTCTAGAAGTTATTATCGACTGAAACTTCCGTTTCCGTTTTGGTAATGGATAGATGGTTACAGGGCCGGCTCATCCATATAAGCGAACTAGGCGGCTGCCTAGGGCGCAAACTTTTGAGGGGCGCAAAATTGAGGATTGTTTTAAATTTGGGGATTAAAAAACATAAACTTTATTAAAGTTTAGTGCTTCTATGCGATACTAGCATAGGCAGACGAATTACTAGGTAATGAAAGGCGAAGGGTATTTTATTTATGTTGTCTCATAAAATAGGAAAGTATGCCCTAACAGTAGCCTTAGTTGGTCAAACTCGCTGTGCGTAGCGGAGTGCAAAAAGTCAACCCCTTACTTCCCCCGGCCACACCTGGATGCGATGCGGCAGCGGATTATTATAGTGAAGTCACTGAAGTGACGTGACCTTCATGTCAGTTCGTGAATCGTAAGTCGTGTTGGCGCTGAGTTGCTTGCATTGGCAGTGGAGTTGTTGTTTTCGTGCATTTTCAGACTGTTAATTACGAAAACGAATACAGTAAATAATTAAATCCCCTAAGTGGCACAAGATTTGAATTGCACATGTCGAATTGATGCCCTAACACCTCTGCGGTACCAGTTATCTCATGTTTGTGATGCTTTCGAAGAGATTTCTGAAGACACTCATTGGATCTAGTGGCAGTATTGTGAAGATGGAAGCACTTGGGTTACTTACAAATATCTCAGACTTCAAGTTTATTGTTGCACTTGTCATATAGAACAACATTTTGTTCAACTAAACATAACTAGTAAGATACTGCGAGAAAAAGACTTGAGTCTCCAGAGAGCAGTTAGTTACCTTAAAAAAAACGAAGATTTTTTGGTTACAGCTAGAGTTGATTTAGAGTTAAATAGAGTTCTAGTTGATGCTAATGAAGTAGGATAAAAAGTTGCATGGAGTAGAACCAGTATTTGAGAAAGAAAAGGTCCGAATTAAAAAAAAGAACATGATTGATTACGAATCAACAGATGAATCAGTAAATATTGCAGGTGACCACTCAAAAAGTTTCAAGATCCACTTTTATGTTGCTGCTTTAGACACAGCTGCTTATGTGGTAAAAGAAAGATTTTTCCCAGTTAAATAAAGAGTCTGGTGTCTTTGGATTTTTGTACAACATTCCTGACCTTAAAAACAAGACTACATCAGAGGTTAAGTCGATGTGCAAAAACTTGGAAAAACATTAACAATTGAAAAAGATGAAGGTTAGAATGCATCTGACATTGCTGCTGTACGACAGTGTTCTAAACTTAGAGCAATTTATCATCATCTCCATAACTCAGTATCAAACCCTGAAGAAATCCTAAACTACATTTACCAACAGAATCTTGAAAATGGATTTCTTATCATATGTAAAGCCCTTTGTATTTTGCTTACGTTGCCACATTCCGTAGCTAGTGCTGAACGAAGTTTTTCAAAATTTAAGCGAATTAAAACCTATCTGCGTAGTACAATGTGTCAGGAGAGACTTACAGATCTGGCGATAATTTCTTTTGAAAGTGAGGTGGCAAGACTGATAGACTCAAAAGCCCTCATACAAGAATTTGCGAAGCGGAAAGCAAGAAAAGTACCACTAGGCTTTTAGTCTTGAGTATAAATACTGGTGATCAGTATTTAAAAGTGACTTTTGGACCGTAGTTAAGAAACCAATAATCCAATATCCAACAATATCAAGTATCCTTTGTGTATTTTTTAAGTGTTATAAAAACAGAAAAAAAATATATATAATCGCATTGTTAGTTTCTGTTTGTTATTAAGAGATCTGTACATAATGCAGGTATAAAACCTATAAACCCATATATCTAATGTAAAAGTGTGTGTTGTGTAAATTTTCTAATAATAACTTAGATTTCTAATTATTAATCTATAATGCAAAACCAGTGTTACTTTTCATTCAACTGTTTTATTTACATTTCACAGTCATCAATCTAAGGTTATAAAATAAAATTCTTTGTTGGACTATAACAATTATTAACAAAAACATATTTTTGAAGTTCCATACCCGGCAGACCTTTAATGAGAGCGCATAATTTGCTTTCGCCTATGGCGCCAAAAACCCTAGAGCCGGCCCTGGATGGTAATGATTAGTTTTCCCCTCTTTAAATTCAAGTGTATCCCTCGTAATCGATGTAACCAAAAGTGATAGCGATGGTACCAATTTGCCGATACTTGACCACTATCTAAAGGCTAAAGACACGAGGCCCGCTCCTTTTTTCCATAATGTCTTTACTGGAGAAAGCATATCAACTTGCTCTCTGCACCACTGTAATGTTTATTAAGCTGTTGATTCTTAAAATGGATTATTTGCATTTTATATTTGGAATATGTGTCAAATATTCATAATTACTAGATTATACTACTTTTATTATTGAAGACACAGGAGCGCAAATCTAATCGTCTTTCGAGACTATGGAGCCAATGATGATGATTAGTGAAGAGCACGTCCTCTTAACAAGTTAATATCCTGTTCTATATTTCATTTTGAATGGATTTGTATATTTTGTAAATATGAAGATTGTCACCCTCGTTCTAACATTTGGAGTTAATAAATATTCCTCGTTTATTCCATCTGTATTTATTAAATATTTCAATGTTGACTGTGTGTGCAGTTCATATTAACTTTATATAATTAATAATCTACTTCAACGTTTACACATATACAACTGCTAAGAGCCATTATTTACTAGCATTGTCATACAATAGATTCTACACTACTTGTTACTCATGTTGAGACGCCTAGGGAGCTGTACTGGACCTTAGACATAATAACTTAATAATCAACATCTTTTACTCATGCTGTGCTTCATTGAAAGAACAATAATAATAAATAATCGGATATCAGCATAATTCAGCTGTAATCAGATATCTAATGAGAGCTCTGAGCTAAATACATCATACATAATACTCACAGCATAGTAAGTCATCTCTTACATCAATAATAACTATTAAATGAACTGGTTAATCTATAATAACATTGGAAATACTATGTATAAAGGATTTGGCCAGGACAATAAATAATATTTTAAATATTCAGTATATACAACAGTGTTGGATGACCATTGGTGTATGTCTGAAACAACATCATTAAAACTGATTGATAACTTCAAAAATTATCAAGTTGATGGTCAGTGATGTTGCAAACAAAGTAATACATGCTTTAATTAGCAGGTTACGTAATAATATGTTGTATTGATAGGTCTAGACATAGATGATAGATTATAAATAGATTAAAAGATCATAGATATATAAAAATAAATAAAGATAGATAGATAGATAGATAAATAGAAGAAATTTATAAATATAACGAAATTAGATGATAACTTGTAATAATTATTGTGAAAACTTTATTGTGAAATAATGAAGAAAAAAATCAGTTGTACCATGAGTAGTTCCAGACAGAATGAGCAGAGCTAACAACAAAACAGACTTCATGATCTCAGCCGTAAGTTTCGTAATCTACAATAAAGTCTTACATGAATTGTAACATTTTCAATAGTTCTAAGATCTATATATAGATATAGCCCACCAAACTTTTTATCTTATCAGCTTTTACATAGATCTATAAATAGTACATCGGTCGACTTGAATAGTCGCATAATCTTCTAGACATCAGGATTTCGATCTAAAATTAGCACAACGTAAATATTCATCAGGAGTTTTGATCTAATTTTAACCATCTTTTCTACAGTCTTTAAAGAATAAGACAGCCCCCACCCCCCACCCCACACACACACCGATAGTTCCACAATGTATGGTTTCCCTTTCGTAATGTAACAATTTTTCAAGGTAATGAAAGCTGTTCATGTCTCTATAGTAAATCTTATCTTATATATATTACAGACGCTCCTTCCATAAAGAAGATAGATTATTGCGTCCTACGCTTATCCGTGATCTGGGTCTAGTCTTATATTTTTAATAGCGTTTCATATGATTTTTAGTTACTGGTTTTCCTGGTTTGTTCAGGCATCCCATTTCATGCCTGGAAGCCTCTCGGGAAGAAATAGAATTTATTTTCTTTTTTTCTCGCATAAAGGTATAAGGAAAATGTTTTTGTTTATCTAAGCATTGTAAATGATTGTTATTGTGTTGTCTTTCTAAATAAAAATGTAATGCCTTATGTATTATTATTACTTTACCTCTCTGCCCTTCTGTTCTCTAGTGTTTCTAGGTTTAATGATTTGACTAATGGTGTTAATGTCAGTTGTGAATATTCGTCAGAACCTCGCAGTAATTTTCTAAATGTGTTGTAATATTTTAATGTTTTCTTTGTTGATGGGTCCCATACAGATGCATCAAATTGCATCAACACAGGAACAAATGTAAGATTATTTGCAGATGATTACATAATTTATAGAATAATAAAGACAGGAAAAGATAGTGAACTTCTACAAAAAGACCTAGATGAACTATAAAAATGGGAATCAAACTAGAGTATGTCTTTTCACCCAGAAAAATGCCGACTAATAAGGGTATCAAAGAAAAAGAAACAAATAATAGCAAACTACTTCATTCATGGTAAAGAACTAACTCAAACTAACAATGCTAAGTATCTAGGAGTGATAATAAATGACAAGTTATCTTGGAACCCTCATATTGGTGAAGTAATAAAAAAAATCTAACAAAACATTAGGATTCATAAGAGGAACTTTTACAAATGTAATAAGAATATAAAACTAAAATGCTATCTCACATTAGTTAGACCTATACTAGAATATGCAGCACCTGTATGGGACCCATCAACTAAAGAAAAAATAAAAAAATTAGAACAAATCCAAAAAAAGAGCTGCAAGGTTTATAACTAGTGAATATTCCCAATTAACAAGAGTAACACCATTAGTCAAATCACTAAACCTAGAAACACTAGAGGACAGAAGGGCAAAGAGTAAAGTAGTAATAATACATAAGGCATTAAACTCTAATTTAGAAAGACAACCCAATAACAACCTGTTGCAAAGCTCAGGTAAACATAAAGACAAAAACACTTTTCTTATCCCCTATGCGAGAACAAATGCATATAAGTACTCTTTCTTCCCGAGTGGCATTCAGGCATGGAATGGGTTGCCTGGACAAGCCAGGAAAACCAGTAACTTAACATCATTTAAAACATTAATAAAAATGCAAGACTAGACTTGGACCACGGATGAGCGTAGGACGCAATAATCTTCTTTATAGAAGGAGCGTCTGTAATGTATAAGATGATACTTATTCTAGTATATGTCTAATTATCATAATCATCAAATATTAAATTCAGTTGTGGTGTAATTAATTATTTGCTTACAGGTTTTAGAACTTTCTATTTTAAACGAATAGAAATAGATTTACACTAATGCGCACTTAACTGGATTTTCCCAACAAACTATTGTCTTCAATATAAAACATGTTTTTAAACTGACGTAATGTGTTGGGAAAATTATTGTTCAAGTGTGTCTTATCTTATCTTATCTTATACATTACAGTAACAAGTCTAGTAACAAGTGAAATACGAAACAAGGTATGTAGCTATTTATTTGTAACAGAATATTCTTTTTTCATCTAGTAATCAACGTAAAGTATATTTATTTGTAACAGAATATTCTTATTTCATCTAGTAATCAACGTAAAGTATATTTATTTGTAACAGAATGTTCTTATTCAATCTAGTAATCAACGTAAAGTATATTTATTTGCAACAGAATGTTCTTATTTCATCAAGTAATCAACGTAAAGTATATTTATTTGTAACAGAATGTTCTTATTTCATCAAGTAATCAACGTAAAGTATATTTATTTGTAACAGAATGTTCTTATTTCATCAAGTAATCAACGTAAAGTATATTTATTTGTAACAGAATGTTCTTATTTCATCTAGTAATCAACGTAAAGTATATTTATTTGTAACAGAATGTTCTTATTTCATCTAGTAATCAACGTAAAGTATATTTATTTGTAACAGAATGTTCTTATTTCATCAAGTAATCAACGTAAAGTATATTTATTTGTAACAGAATGTTCTTATTTCATCAAGTAATCAACGTAAAGTATATTTATTTGTAACAGAATGTTCTTATTTCATCAAGTAATCAACGTAAAGTATATTTATATGTAACAGAAAGTTCGTATTTCATCAAGTAATCAACGTAAAGTATATTTATTTTTAACAGAATGTTCTTATTTCATCAAGTAATCAACGTAAAGTATATTTATTTGTAACAGAATGTTCTTATTTCATCAAGTAATCAACGTAAAGTATATTTATTTGTAACAGAATGTTCTTATTTCATCAAGTAATCAACGTAAAGTATATTTATTTGTAACAGAATGTTCTTATTTCATCTAGTAATCAATGTAAAGTATATTTATTTGTAACAGAATGTTCTTATTTCATCTAGTAATCAACGTAAAGTATATATATTAAAATTAAGCATCTTGAAATTTATATTTATGTCTTCTATCGATTGTTTACATAATTTATTTAAAATAAATCACTATTTTTTTGAAAACCTAAATAATATCGAAAAATATGGAAAACATCAAGATTGTCAATAATAAGTTATTACATGAGAAAATAAGAGAAATATATGGGAAGAGAAAAAGTACACAATCAAGCTGCATTTAATCAAAAGAAGAAAATATTCTGTTAGACAAAGAAGACATACTATGCAGATGGGCAGAATATATTGAGGAACTATTTGATGATGACATACTATGCAGATGGGCAGAATATATTGAGGAACTATTTGATGATGACATACTATGCAGATGGGCAGAATATATTGAGGAACTATTTGATGATAACATACTATGCAGATGGGCAGAATATATTGAGGAACTATTTGATGATGACATACTATGCAGATGGGCAGAATATATTGAGGAACTATTTGATGATGACATACTATGCAGATGGGCAGAATATATTGAGGAACTATTTGATGATAACATACTATGCAGATGGGCAGAATATATTGAGGAACTATTTGATGATGACATACTATGCAGATGGGCAGAATATATTGAGGAACTATTTGATGATGACATACTATGCAGATGGGCAGAATATATTGAGGAACTATTTGATGATGACATACTATGCAGATGGGCAGAATATATTGAGGAACTATTTGATGATGACATACTATGCAGATGGGCAGAATATATTGAGGAACTATTTGATGATGACATACTATGCAGATGGGCAGAATATATTGATGAACTATTTGATGATAACATACTATGCAGATGGGCAGAATATATTGAGGAACTATTTGATGATGTCATACTATGCAGATGGGCAGAATATATTGAGGAACTTTTTGATGATGACATACTATGCAGATGGGCAGAATATATTGAGGAACTATTTGATGATAACATACTATGCAGATGGGCAGAATATATTGAGGAACTATTTGATGATGACATACTATGCAGATGGGCAGAATATATTTAGGAACTATTTGATGATGACATACTATGCAGATGGGCAGAATATATTGAGGAACTATTTGATGATGACATACTATGCAGATGGGCAGAATATATTGAGGAACTATTTGATGATGACATACTATGCAGATGGGCAGAATATATTGAGGAACTATTTGATGATGACATACTATGCAGATGGGCAGAATATATTGAGGAACTATTTGATGATGACATACTATGCAGATGGGCAGAATATATTGAGGAACTATTTGATGATGACAGGAAAGAAAAACCAAGCTTAACCAAAAATATTGAAGGCCCACCAATATTGAAAGACGAGGTTGAAAATGCTATCAAGAAAATGAAACATGGTAGGGCCCCAGGGCCAGACAACATTCCAGTGGAAATATATGACGCATTGGGATAAATAGGCATACATGAAATAATTCAACTTGTTAACAAAATATATGATACTGGTAAGATCCCCTCAAGCTTAAGCAGATCAATTTTCATCAAAATACCCAAGGAACCTGGAGCAACAGATTGTGAATTACACAGAACAATTAGCTTAATGAATCATGTCACAAAAATACTCCTCAGAATAATCATGGAAAGAATAAGAAGTAAAATCCGTCCGGAAATTTCAGAAACCCAGTTTGGATTCGTTCCAGATAAAAGCACAAGAAATGCTATTTTCACCTTATCTATGTTAATTGAAAGATGTATCCAGATGCAAAAAGACCTGTATCTGTGCTTTATAGATTATTCTAAGGCATTTGACTAAGTCAAACATCAAGATCTATTTACTTTATTACAAGATCTGGATATAGATGATAAAGACCTCAGAATAATAAGAAATCTATACTGGGAGCAAGAAGCTGCCATAAGATATGAAGGGGAGTTAAGTGCATTCAAACCAATAAAGAGAGGAGTAAGACAGGGATGTGTTTTATCACCAGACCTCTTCAACATATACAGTGAAATAATACTCCGGAATATCGAACACCTAGATGGCTGAGCTATGCAGACGACACAGTACTAATAGCAGAATCAGAAAGTGCCCTGCAAACTATTCTAAATAAAGTGGTAGAGAGGAGCCGACTTAAAGGATTAACACTCAATCTCAGTAAGACCGAAGTAATGGTAATCTCTAAGAAAACACAACCTCCAGAATGCTCCGTATACAGTGAAGGAAAAAATATCAAGCAAATCAGTTAGTTTCAGTATCTGGGCTATACAATAACACAGGAAGGCAAATGCAACAAGGAAATAAAAAGAAGAATCGCAATATCTAAAAACAGCTTCATGAGCTTAAGCAGCAGGCTCTCATGAAAAACAGGAATATCAGAATATGTACCAAAATGCGCATACTGAAGGGATATGTTTGGTCTGTTCTTTTATATGGGTGTGAATGTTGGACTATTGATAATGAAAAAAGGAAAAGTTTGGAGGCAGTAGAAATGTGGTTTCTAAGAAGGATGATGAGAATATCATGGACTGAAAAGAAATCTAATGCAGAAGTGTTGAAAACAGCATATAACCTCAAGCTAACTCATTAACACCATTAGGAATAGACAGATGAAATTCCTAGGACACATCTATTGGAAAAATGGTATTGAAAGACTGGTTTTGTGTGGGAAAATATCTGGTAAGAGAGACAGAGGAAGGCAAAGGCTGACATATGTAGAAAGCCTGAACGAATAGACCACGAACTACAACATAAGCAATAATAACTTCCTCCAAATAGCTGACAACAGAAAAGAATGGAGCGTCATGACCGCCGATGTCTGTTCCAGACCTGGCACATAAAGAAGAAGAAGAAGAAACAATATCGACAGCTATGTTATAAACTATAGATTAGATTAGTATAGATTTATAGATCAATCAATCATTCAAATTCCGTTATGTCCTCAGTTAGATATAGAGCCTAGACACTAATTTCTGTCTTGCCCCAAACTCTTCATCTCTTGCTACTGGATTTCCGCTTCTTTCGGTTCCTTATGCAATGTTCTTCTCCAGGTGGTATTTGGTCAGCCTCTCTTCCTGTTTCCCTGTGTATTCCACTCTAGTGCTTGGCGAGCTATTTTACCCAGTCATCGTCTTTAAAACACTTTAATACAATTATTTATTGTGGAGTTTCCCTTCTTCTTCATATTACTGTGGAGACTCCGTTAGGACCGAGGAAAGAGTCTACAATTTAACTAAATATAAAATAATAAAAAAAACATCATAGACAGATGACAGAGTTTCACGTTAGGTTTTTAGTCCAGCCTTTCAGTGAAGATTTGAAAGCCTGCACAGTAGGGGCAGTGATGGAGGCCTGATCCAGAGTGTTCCACAGCCTAATGGCTGACGGAAAAAAAAAGAATATTTGTAGACGTTGGTAGGGGACGTGCGTGTGGGACATGCAGTTTGAGCTGATGACCTCGGGTAGAACGGGACACCTGTTGGATTCGACCTGGCTGCGTGTACATTTCCACGTGGCGGTTCATGATCTTGTAAAAAGCGACCTTGTTGACCGCTCTGCGGTGTTGTAGGGCTCGAGTTGGAGTTTGGACACCAAAGCAGAGGCGCTTGTTTTAATGCGTAGACCTGTAAGACACGACGTGCCACGTGGAGTTGGGTCAACTCCAACTTGAATACCAGGTGTTGTTGATAGAGAACCCATACCGTCGATGCGTACTTTTGGTTGGGATTCTTCTAGTTTTATGTTGTGTTATGTCAGTTTGTTTGGATTGTTCTAGTTTTATGTTGTGTTATGTCAGTTTGTTGGGATTGTTCTAGTCTTATGTTGTGTTATGTCAGTTTGTTGGGATTGTTCTAGTTTTATGTTGTGTTATGTAGGTTTGTTTGAATTGTTCTAGTTTTATGTTGTGTTATGTCAGTTTGTTTGGATTGTTCTAGTTTTATGTTGTGTTATGTCAGTTTTTTGGGATTGTTCTAGTCTTATGTTGTGTTATGTCAGTTTGTTGGGATTGTTCTAGTTTTATGTTGTGTTATGTCAATTCGTTGGGATTGTTCTAGTTTTATGTTGTGTTATGACAGTTTTTTGGGATTGTTCTAGTCTTATGTTGTGTTATGTCAGTTTGTTGGGATTGTTCTAGTTTTATGTTGTGTTATGTAGGTTTGTTTGAACTGTTCTAGTTTTATGTTGTGTTATGTCAGTTTGTTTGGATTGTTCTAGTTTTATGTTGTGTTATGTCAGTTTGTTGGGATTGTTCTAGTCTTATGTTGTGTTATGTCAGTTTGTTGGGATTGTTCTAGTTTTATGTTGTGTTATGTAGGTTTGTTTGAATTGTTCTAGTTTTATGTTGTGTTATGTCAGTTTGTTTGGATTGTTCTAGTTTTATGTTGTGTTATGTCAGTTTTTTGGGATTGTTCTAGTCTTATGTTGTGTTATGTCAGTTTGTTGGGATTGTTCTAGTTTTATGTTGTGTTATGTCAATTCGTTGGGATTGTTCTAGTTTTATGTTGTGTTATGTCAGTTTTTTGGGATTGTTCTAGTCTTATGTTGTGTTATGTCAGTTTGTTGGGATTGTTCTAGTTTTATGTTGTGTTATGTAGGTTTGTTTGAACTGTTCTAGTTTTATGTTGTGTTATGTCAGTTTGTTTGGATTGTTCTAGTTTTATGTGGTGTTATGTCAGTTTGTTGGGATTGTTCTAGTTTTATGTTGTGTTATGTCAGTTTGTTGGGATTGTTCTAGTTTTATGTTGTGTTATGTCAGTTTGTTGGGATTGTTCTAGTTTTATGTTGTGTTATGTCAGTTTGTTGGGATTGTTCTAGTTTTATGTTGTGTTATGTAGGTTTGTTTGAACTGTTCTAGTTTTATGTTGTGTTATGTCAGTTTGTTTGAACTGTTCTAGTTTTATGTTGTGTTATGTCAATTCGTTGGGATTGTTCTAGTTTTATGTTGTGTTATGTAGGTTTGTTTGAACTGTTCTAGTTTTATGTTTTGTTATGTCAATTCGTTGTGATTGTTCTAGTTTTATGTTGTGTTATGTAGGTTTGTTTGAATTGTTCTAGTTTTATGTTGTGTTATGTAGGTTTGTTTGAACTGTTCTAGTTTTATGTTGTGTTATGTCAGTTTATTTGAACTGTTCTAGTTTTATGTTGTGTTATGTCAATTCGTTGGGATTGTTCTAGTTTTATGTTGTGTTATGTAGGTTTGTTTGAATTGTTCTAGTTTTATGTTGTGTTATGTAGGTTTGTTTGAATTGTTCTAGTTTTATGTTGTGTTATGTAGGTTTGTTTGAATTGTTCTAGTTTTATGTTGTGTTATGTAGGTTTGTTTGAACTGTTCTAGTTTTATGTTGTGTTATGTCAGTTTGTTTGAACTGTTCTAGTTTTATGTTGTGTTATGTCAATTCGTTGGGATTGTTCTAGTTTTATGTTGTGTTATGTAGGTTTGTTTGAACTGTTCTAGTTTTATGTTGTGTTATGTCAGTTTGTTGAGATTGTTCTAGTTTTATGTTGTGTTATGTCAGTTTGTTTGGATTGTTTTAGTTTTATGTGGTGTTATGTCAGTTTGTTGGGATTGTTCTAGTTTTATGTTTTTTTATGTCAGCTTATTGGGATTGTTCTAGTCTTATGTTGTGTTATGTCAGTTTGTTGGGATAGTTCTAGTTTTATTTTGTGTTATGTCAGTTTGTTGGGATTGTTCTAGTTTTATGTTGTGTTATGTCAGTTTGTTTGGATTGTTTTAGTTTTATGTGGTGTTATGTCAGTTTGTTTGGATTGTTTTAGTTTTATGTTGTGTTATGTCAGTTTGTTTGGATTGTTTTAGTTTTATGTGGTGTTATGTCAGTTTGTTGGGATTGTTCTAGTTTTATGTTTTTTTATGTCAGCTTATTGGGATTGTTCTAGTTTTATGTTTTTTTCTGTCAGCTTATTGGGATTGTTCTAGTTTTATGTTTTTTTATGTCAGCTTATTGGGATTGTTCTAGTCTTATGTTGTGTTATGTCAGTTTGTTGGGATAGTTCTAGTTTTATTTTGTGTTATGTCAGTTTGTTGGGATTGTTCTAGTTTTATGTTGTGTTATGTAGGTTTGTTTGAACTGTTTTTGTTTTATGTGGTGTTATGTCAGTTTGTTGGGATTGTTCTAGTTTTATGTTTTTTTATGTCAACTTATTGGGATTGTTCTAGTTTTATGTTTTTTTATGTCAGCTTATTGGGATTGTTCTAGTTTTATGTTTTTTTATGTCAGCTTATTGGGATTGTTCTAGTTTTATGTTTTTTTATGTCAGCTTATTGGGATTGTTCTAGTCTTATGTTGTGTTATGTCAGTTTGTTGGGATAGTTCTAGTTTTATTTTGTGTTATGTCAGTTTGTTGGGATTGTTCTAGTTTTATGTTGTGTTATGTAGGTTTGTTTGAACTGTTCTAGTTTTATGTTGTGTTATGTAGGTTTGTTTGAACTGTTTTAGTTTTATGTGGTGTTATGTCAGTTTGTTGGGATTGTTCTAGTTTTATGTTTTTTTATGTAGGTTTGTTTGAACTGTTCTAGTTTTATGTTGTGTTATGTAGGTTTGTTTGAACTGTTTTAGTTTTATGTTGTGTTATGTCAGTTTTTTTGGGATAGTTCTAGTTTTATTTTGTGTTATGTCAGTTTGTTGGGATTGTTCTAGTTTTATGTTGTGTTATGTCAGTTTGTTGGGATTGTTATAACTATTTTTTTATTTTTCGTGTTTTTTTTATAGTTATTTATTGTGTTATTTCCCTTGTTTGAGATTTCTAGACAAAAAAAATAAATATTCATGTGTTGCTAATGTCGAACATAAAATTCTTATGTACAGGTTACGTATCATAGATTGAGACAAACACAAACTTACTGTTGATTAAAAATATATGTTGTTTCCGTTCTGTCAATTAGGTTTCTTGCTTCCAATGACGTAGAAAGATGTTTCCTGTGTATTTACTTTTACTTTCTTGCAGTTGGATACAGTCTGAAGTTTATGGTAAGGCCATAAAGAGTTAATTAGCAGGTTAGCTGTTTTTATTTGTAATAATGTATCATTATTAGAAATACAATAAAACCTGTTTCTGCGGAATAGGCGAGATCGAGCTAGAAGATGTCAAGGAATTGACCTACCTAGGCAGTACAATGACAACAAATTGTGACTGTCACCTGGACATTAACGCCACAATCAGTCAAGTGAAATAAGCTCAGACCATTAAGGCGAACATCAGCCTCGACACCGAAATAAGAATATTCAAGGGCAATGTTCTCAGAGGAACGAGTTCCAGACTCGCCACGAAGAGGGGATTTTCAATGACGCGTGACGTGATAGACACAGAAAAAGAGAATTGATGTCTTTTCTACCAGAAATGTATTTGTGGCGCGCAGTTTTACATTTAGTTCTGTTGGCACGCTTAATGATTTAGAAATTCGTCTCAGGCACACTATTATGAAAAGGTTGGTGGCCCTTGCTCTAGAAACCGTGTACGGAAGGGTTGGTGGCAGATATTGTATTCAGGGCCATCACAAGCCTATTTAGCGTCCCAGGGCAAAAATTCAGCGACTCCCCTATTGCATGCTGTAACTGCTTTGTTTAGTGCCTGTGCTTAGTTAATTAGAAGTGTCGCTCCCCGGGCATATGCCCCCTCAGACCTCCACTTTGTAAGGCCACTGATATTGTATTGAGCCTTCAATTGTATTCTAGGGTCACGTGTCTATATGACAGTTGGTTGTTACTGGCGCGACCAGGGGTATGGCTACTGTAGTCAGGTTTTAGCTGTCTGTATTGATATTTACAAAGTCAACACAACAGGTATAACAAACACTAGCAGAAATAAAAAGGTCCACAAATTCAAACAAAATCAGATTATGAAAATAAAAGGACGTCCGCCCTCACCGAGAAGTGACCAGATGACGTAAGTAGTTAACACACGTGACACACAGACAACCAATCACTGACCCCAACCAATGAGAAAAAAGGTGACACGATAAAATAAAGGTGTGAGAAATAGGGCATAGTAGTGACCTCCTACGTAACACAGTGACCTCCTACGTAACTCAGTGACCTCCTACGTAACACAGTGACTTCCTACGTAACACAGTGACCTCCTACGTAACACAGTGACCTCCTACGTAACACAGTGACCTCCTACGTAACACAGTGACCTCCTACGTAACTCAGTAACCTCCTACGTAACACAGTGACCTCCTACGTAACACAGTGACCTCCTACGTAACACAGTGACCTCCTACGTAACTCAGTAACCTCCTACGTAACACAGTGACTTCCTACGTAACACAGTGACCTCCTACGTAACACAGTGACCTCCTACGTAACACAGTGACCTCCTACGTAACACAGTGACCTCCTACGTAACACAGTGACCTCCTACGTAACTCAGTGGCCTCCTACGTAACACAGTGACCTCCTACGTAACACAGTGACCTCCTACGTAACTCAGTGACCTCCTACGTAACACAGTGATCTCCTACGTAACACAGTGACCTCCTACGTAACACAGTGACCTCCTACGTAACACAGTGACCTCCTACATAACACAGTGACCTCCTACGTAACACAGTGACCTCCTACGTAACACAGTGACCTCCTACGTAACTCAGTGACCTCCTAATTAACACAGTTTTCTGTTCTCTAGCCTTCAAGAAATGTGAAGAACAATTCTTCGGCAATGATTGTAATCTAAAAATTAACTGCATCACGTCAGTAAACCTGAATGAAGAATGTCCGAGAAGGAAATGTTCAAGCACCTGGTTTGGACATCATTGCCAATACAGTAAGTGACACCTACAGCGCAGCAGCGCGTTCGACTGGCGTACCGAATGTCCTGGGTTCGAATCCTGGTGAAGACTAGAATTTGTTTAACCGGGATTGGAGGGTGTCCCTGAGTCTAGCCAGCTCTGAATGGTACCTGCCAAAAGATGGGGTAACGTAAAGGCGGATGGGCATTGTGCTGGCCACACATTTCTTAGTATACCGTGGCCGGTGTTTCCCTCCCTCCCCTTGGTCCAACCGTTACGCACTCGACTCAAGATCCAGAAACTCGTGCTGTTTTTAAAGACAATTGGAAATCTATGTCGGATGCCATTAGTTAGTTATTGGAAGATGTCATTAGTTAGGTACTAGAAGATGTCATTAGTGAGGTACTGGAAGATGTCATTAGTGAGGTACTAGAAGATGTCATTAGTGATGTACTGGAAGATGTCATTAGTGAGGTACTAGAAGATGTCATTAGTGAGGTACTGGAAGATGTCATTAGTGAGGTACTGGAAGATGTCATTAGTGAGGTACTGGAATATGTCATTAGTGATGTACTAAAAGATGTCTTTAGTGAGGTACTGGAAGATGTCATTAGTGAGGTACTGGAAGATGTCATTAGTGAGGTACTGGAAGATGTCATTAGTTAGGTACTGGAGGATGTCATTAGTGAGGTACTGAAAGATGTCTTTAGGGAGGTACTGGAAGATGTCATTAGTGAGGTACTGGAAGATGTCATTAGTGAGGTACTAGAAGATGTCATTAGTGATGTACTGGAAGATGTCATTAGTGAGGTACTAGAAGATGTCATTAGTGAGGTACTGGAAGATGTCATTAGTGAGGTACTGGAAGATGTCATTAGTGAGGTACTGGAATATGTCATTAGTGAGGTACTGGAAGATGTCATTAGTGAGGTACTGGAAGATGTCATTAGTGAGGTACTGGAAGATGTCATTAGTGAGGTACTGGAAGATGTCATTAGTTAGGTACTGGAAGATGTCATTAGTGAGGTACTGGAAGATGTCATTAGTGAGGTACTGGAAGATGTCATTAGTTAGGTACTGGAAGATGTAATTAGTTAGGTACTGGAAGATGTCATTAGTTAGGTATTGGAAGATGTCATTTGTGGGGTACTGGAAGATGTCATTAGTTAGGTACTGGAAGATGTCATTAGTGAGGTACTGGAAGATGTCTTTAGTTGAGTACTGGAAAATGTCATTAGTTAGGTACTTGAAGATGTAATTAGTTAGGTACTGGAAGATGTCATTAGTTAGGTATTGGAAGATGTCATTAGTTAGGCTCTGGAAGATGTCATTAGTTAGGTACTGGAAGATGTCATTAATTAGGCACTGATGTAATTAATTAGGTACTTTATGATGACATCTGTTAGGTACTAAAAGATGTAATTAGTTAGGTACTGGAAGATGTCATTATTTATGTACTGGAAAATCTCATTAGTTGGGTACTGGAAGATGTCATTAGTTATGCACTGGGAGATGTCATGGACAAGTCTTAACGTGTATGCATGCATAAAAGGTCACTTGCAAAAACATTTCCGTTCTTATTCGATCATTTTATTCGAAACAATGTCTGTGTGCTACTTTACTGGTTGTACTCAAATTTGTTGGGGATTAAAATTTATTTCATTACCAATAGATGTTTACAAAGCAAAACAATGTATTGTGAAAGTCAGAAGGGAATAATCACCTTTTTAAAATATCAAACTTATTGATAAATGCGAAAGAATTTCTGTTATTCGTTTTTATGAATTTACGCATTTTGTTTTTCAATAACCAAGAAAACGCAACTCTTGACTCATTATTTTGTAAACAAATAAAAATTTAACGTCACGCGACTAACACTTGAGTAATAATGATCGCCTGTTCACTTTTGATGTTAAAAACGGATTCCTCATAACTAATATTGTATCCTTTGTATAATTCTAAAAGACAAGAACTGGCCGTCGAGGTTGAAATCAATTGTCAAACACCAGCAAAAGCATGATTTTTTTGTTATTAGTTTAAAAATAGATCAGGAAGTTCACGAACATTTGGGTTCAAAAGTTCACGCCTCATTAAGACTTGTCCATTAGTTAGACACTTCAATATCGCTGTTCCGCGCATGTCAAATGGGGTCAATTTATAGCCATGTAATTTTTGCAACACATTTAATGGCGTCTGTTAAAATATAGTCTAACACAATGGACCATAGAACTGAGTATTTAAATCAAACCACAAACATCCACACATCAATTGATTAAAAAAAAATAACTTTTCTAAACTGTGTCATTAATTTTATGTTAAGATCGTTTTTTTCATAAAAAATTAGGATTCATTAACAAGGTAAGTTTAAAGTGCTAAAATTAATATAAAGCGTTCATAAGCGGAAATAGTTAATCTTATTTGATAAAATATATTATCTATACTCAATTAATTTACTAATTTCATTAATGCCTGATCATGCCTGATTTAGTTATGAATTTTTTTAGAGCAGTCACTGTCTATGTTTATTATTATTAGAACATTTTTGTCAACCGACAACTTCCGTTCCGCTACTTTGTTTATTTATAGAAAACATTAAAAAGTGTAATCGCAACTTTGTTAAAGCAAACGTCTTCTGCTAGTTTTATTAAGTTTAAAATGAATGAATAATTCCTTTTTATATACCGCAGACCTGCCAACCCTTCCGATTTTCTCGGAATTAATCGGATTTTTCACCCCTCATTCCGACAAAGCCCTTAAAATTCCGATTTTGGGCAATTTTTTATTTTTATTTTTTTTCCGTCCGGACTGTCGATATTATAGTAAAGCCACTTCAGTTATTTTTCATTATACCGTAGGCCTAGGCTAATATTTTGATAGCCAAACCTGGTTTTTACGAAACGTTTTCCATGGTGCCAAAGTCCCATTACAACTTATTTTCATAAAAAAAATGTAGCGATTTCAAAAATAATCTGATATAAAAAAAACAAAAAAAAAACACCGAATCTCTAGGTCTAGGCCTACCGATGCAATGCCATATTCATATAAACTAGCCATATTAATGATTAAGCCTACCGAATTACCGGTATTCGCTTTTGTAAAAAATACAATTTTGCGTGACATCAGATTTTCTTGGAAAGCGATACATTTTAGCTCTAGGCTTACATTTCTTTACTATAAATGTAAACGCATATTACTCTTATACTGACCATTGAAAAACAAATTAGGAATAGGCCTACTACTATAATAAGGAAAAATAATTTTTTTTAGACAAAGTAACTACGGAAAATATTGTATAAAAAATACCTAGGCCTGGGGCCTAGCCTATAGCATAAGCATATTTAGCCTATCATGTTGCTCAATTATCTAGTACTAGGTTAAATAGGTATGGGAGTATAGGCCATATACGGTATAAATATGTTAAGGCCTGCTACTAGCATTTTTAGTAAGTCTACTAGTTACTATTACTATTTAGGCCTTCTACTAGGCTATTGACTATAATACTATAGACTAACTATAGGCTAGGCTATAGTATAGACCTAGAGCCTACTGTATTAACAGTTTTTAGCTTTATAACTTGACCTATTGATTTTCTTTAAAGTTGAATACACAGATATTAATTAAAACTTAAAACTAATTACATTGACATTAATAACTAACAATACTAGTTATATTCTTTCTA
The DNA here is from genome assembly GCA_949126835.1 of Anisus vortex. NCBI lineage: Eukaryota > Metazoa > Mollusca > Gastropoda > Planorbidae > Anisus > Anisus vortex. The sequence continues at coordinate 60,090,057 of OX421493.1, forward strand.
ATTGAAAATAAGCCTACAGAACTTGTGCGCGCACGCACTCTTCCCCCCCCCCCCCAAATACAGATTTTTTTTCTTGGTACGTTGGCAGGTCTGATACCGGTATTATTTATCACTGGAAAGGGCTTGAAAAGAGGATTCCAATGGTATATCATTTATTAAAATCGGATTAGAAATAAAAAAGTTTTGAATTTTTAAGTAGTGTAGACAATTAGACTAACAGTTATATTGTTAAAGTTAAGGTTTCAAGAGGGTGACAACATGTCTTCAATATTAATCTTGTGTTTAAATCATATCGTATTTTTAAGACCCACAAAAACATAATTAAAAAACAACAAAATACAACACTAAATGCAAAAACATGAAGAAATGTTAGCCACGTTTATTGAAAAAAAAAAACGCTTACAATACAATGTTTGCCGATCCGCCAAAAAGTTTTTACGAAAAAAGAAATATATAAAAAACGTACATTTACATAAAATACATAGATCAGTGCTATATTAAAAGTGAATTAATCTACTTCCGGTGCAAAGGTTACAAAAAACTTAAATCACAAAAATGGCTGGGTTTCTCTTCTTTAAAAAACACCTTATTTCCAAGCGCTAAAAAATTTATATCTCCCCTCCCTGTTGACCTAAAAATACAAATGAGGTGTCATTTAAAAGATCTCATCTAGTTCTATCTAACAGTGTAGGTTTTTAGGCTAAATTCTTAATATGAATTTTTTATTGAAGTCGCTACATTAGTTAGGTACTGGGAGACGTCATTACTTAGTTACTGGAAGATGTCATTACTTAGTTACTTGAAGATGTCATTAAGTGTATCCGTCTGTTGTCACGTGACATTAGCTACTGGCTACACAATCTCCTAATAAATAGATTTTACTTACAGTAATTTTATTCTAACAACTTGGCCTACCTGAAAAATGTACTTTGTACATAATCAAATGATCAAGAGAGTTATATTTTGAGATTAATAAAGGACTTGTCACTAACAACTAAATTGACTAATGTGGCAACACCATAGATATTGTCCATCGACGCATCAAGAGGTCAGCACGGGGAGCCAGAGTGTGTGTAGAAGGGACAGGAAGAAACACGGTCAAAGTCAGGACCGGTGTTGGTTGGCGAGAGAGTGTGTTCAATAAATGAATGGATGGATCCAGATCTACTTCATCTGTGTTGTAAAATAACTTCATGTTCAATGTCGCTTGCTAGAAATTCGCCTTTTACTAGATTCATTCTTATACATTATAGACGCTCCTTCTATAGAGAAGATTAATGCGTCCTACTCTCTTCCGTGGTCCGAGTCTAGTCTTGCATTTTTATTCTTCTTATACATTACATTACTATTGAGAGTCATGATAGTATAATAATAACTGTATGTCAAAGTCCATTCAAGTCTGTCCCATATAATGTCACATATAACAAGTCAAGAATAGTTACAGGGCTAAAGGCAGTGTTCGTTAAATAGACAAAGGGTTAGGCCATAATCATACCATAATCCAGGAGTCGGCCATCTTGTATACGAGGTCCAGTCTCCGTGACACGCAAATGACCCAGTAAAAAGATATTTCCGGTATTTTAAGTCTACCTTTAACACATAGTATAATGCTAGAGAATGTATTTTATAAAATTAATTGACAATATCCGCGGTTCCCAACCTGTGGGTCGCGACCCCCTTGGGGGTCGAATAACCATTTCAAGGGGGTCGGTAAAGATCATCGGAAAACTTATATTTTCTATGGTCTTAGAAACCGAAACACAGCTCATCTACCCGTCTCCAGGCGGGTCCACTAACATGTAGATACATCCACATACGAGTAGCCTACCCGGCGTAATGACATACATGTGTATGTGAAAGGGTTGGCATTGTAATGTACGTTTGCGAACCAGTCACACGTCGTGTTTAGAGAGCCTCTTCTCTGTTAAAATCAGCTTTTGTGTTAACGACCGATACTTCATTAATTAATTGGAACTTACTGTAGATTCTGTTCGGTCTAAACTTCAACGTTTGGTACTGAATACATCCCCAAAAGTAATCGGAGCTCATTGTATGATACAACCAAAGCATATTTAGTTTGCAGTCTTAAATTATGTTTTTTTTAATAGAACATTAAATCTAATAAATTATTTTGTATTACAACTGAATTAAATAAATTATTATGTATTACAACTGAATATTAAATAAATTATTATGTATTACAACTTAAATTAATAAATTATTATGTATTACAACTGAATTTAATAAATTATTATGTATTACAACTGAAATTAATAAATTATTTTGTAGCTATTACAACTGATAGCACTGCCGCAATGATTGGCCTAAACTAAAAGGATATTTCCGACTTGTTTAGAAAAGTGTTGGAAGTCGACCGTTGAATTACAGTTCATAATGCATCAGGCAAACTGGACACGAAGGCCGAGCGGCAGCGCGTTCGACTGGCGATACGAAGATTCTGGGTTCGAATCCTGGTGAAGGTTAGATTTTTTCCCGGGACTTGAGGGGGCCCCTGAGTCTACCCAGCTATGATGACATTAGTTGGGGCAAAATAAAGGCGACTGGACATTGTGCTGGCCACACATCCTCTAATAGCGCAGTATTACCAGCCCTATGATCAGTTTAGTCCGAAGGGTACCTTAATTTTAGATACAGAGATTTGTGTGCATGTGTTGGTGTGCATGTGTTGGTGTGCATGTGTTGGTGTGCATGTGTTGGTGTGCATGTGTTGGTGTGCATTTCCTTGTAACTATATCGAGTATAACTTTTAGCGAATATATAATATGATGTTGTTATTGTTTTTTCTTCTAGAAAGTTTAGAAAATCCTGAAGTGACTAAAATCACATCGAATGTTGGACTAAGTGCTTCCGCCATTTTGGATCATGACGAGACTTCCTGTGCCCTTCTGAGTTCATCGAAATATATTAATATCACTTTTACATATCAGTTCAGTTTCGCATTCCTCAGGCTTGTTGGCGTTGTTCGTAAGTTGTTACAACATGACACTTTAAAACGCGGGCATATAACCACACGAAACTTAAATATGAGGCCACTTAACCACACGATACTTAAACACACGGACAGTAAATCAAAGCGACCGATAAACACACTTTTAATATGACATTACTTACTAGCTGCCATGCCCGTCCTAATGAAGGGGAAAGAGAAGGGTGTAGGGGGAAAGTGAGAATTATATTTGTGTACATGTATTTAAAGATATAATTGACAGAATTATATTTGTGTACGTGTAGTTAAAGATATAATTGACAGAATTATATTTGTGTACGTGTATTTAAAGATATAATTGACAGAATTATATTTGTGTACGTGTATTTAAAGATATAATTGACAGAATTATATTTGTGTACGTGTAGTTAAAGATATAATTGACAGAATTATATTTGTGTACATGTATTTAAAGATATAATTGACAGAATTATATTTGTGTACGTGTATTTAAAGATATAATTGACAGAATTATATTTGTGTACGTGTATTTAAAGATATAATTGACAGAATTATATTTGTGTACGTGTATTTAAAGATATAATTGACAGAATTATATTTGTGTACGTGTATTTAAAGATATAATTGATAGAATTATATTTGTGTACGTGTATTTAAAGATATAATTGACAGATTTATATTTTTGTGCGTGTATTTAAAGATATAATTGACAGAATTATATTTGTGTACATGTATTTAAAGATATAATTGACAGAATTATATTTGTGTACGTGTATTTAAGAATATAATTGACAGAATTATATTTGTGTACATGTATTTAAAGATATAATTGACAGAATTATATTTGTGTACGTGTATTTAAAGATATAATTGACAGAATTATATTTGTGTACGTGTATTTAAAGATATAATTGACAGAATTATATTTGTGTGCATGTATTTAAAGATATAATTGACAGAATTATATTTGTGTACGTGTATTTAAAGATATAATTGACAGAATTATATTTGTGTACGTGTATTTAAAGATATAATTGACAGAATTATATTTGTGTGCGTGTAGTTAAAGATATAATTCACAGAATTATATTTGTGTGCGTGTATTTAAAGATATAATTGACAGAATTATATTTGTGTGCGTGTATTTAAAGATATAATTGACAGAATTATATTTGTGTACATGTATTTAAAGATATAATTGACAGAATTATATTTGTGTGCGTGTAGTTAAAGATATAATTGACAGATTTATATTTGTGTGCGTGTATTTAAAGATATAATTGACAGAATTATATTTGTGTACATGTATTTAAAGATATAATTGACAGAATTATATTTGTGTACGTGTATTTAAGAATATAATTGACAGAATTATATTTGTGTACATGTATTTAAAGATATAATTGACAGAATTATATTTGTGTACGTGTATTTAAAGATATAATTGACAGAATTATATTTGTGTGCGTGTATTTAAAGATATAATTGACAGAATTATATTTGTGTACGTGTATTTAAAGATATAATTGACAGAATTATATTTGTGTACATGTATTAAAAGATATAATTGACAGAATTATATTTGTGTACGTGTATTTAAAGATATAATTGACAGAATTATATTTGTGTACGTGTATTTAAAGATATAATTGACAGAATTATATTTGTGTGCGTGTATTTAAAGATATAATTGACAGAATTATATTTGTGTACGTGTATTTAAAGATATAATTGACAGAATTATATTTGTGTACGTGTATTTAAAGATATAATTGACAGAATTATATTTGTGTGCGTGTATTTAAAGATATAATTGACAGAATTATATTTGTGTGCGTGTATTTAAAGATATAATTGACAGAATTATATTTGTGTACATGTATTTAAAGATATAATTGACAGAATTATATTTGTGTGCGTGTAGTTAAAGATATAATTGACAGATTTATATTTGTGTGCGTGTATTTAAAGATATAATTGACAGAATTATATTTGTGTACATGTATTTAAAGATATAATTGACAGAATTATATTTGTGTACGTGTATTTAAGAATATAATTGACAGAATTATATTTGTGTACATGTATTCAAAGATATAATTGACAGAATTATATTTGTGTACGTGTATTTAAAGATATAATTGACAGAATTATATTTGTGTGCGTGTATTTAAAGATATAATTGACAGAATTATATTTGTGTACGTGTATTTAAAGATATAATTGACAGAATTATATTTGTGTACATGTATTTAAAGATATAATTGACAGAATTATATTTGTGTGCGTGTAGTTAAAGATATAATTGACAGAATTATATTTGTGTGCGTGTATTTAAAGATATAATTGACAGAATTATATTTGTGTACATGTATTTAAAGATATAATTGACAGAATTATATTTGTGTGCGTGTAGTTAAAGATATAATTGACAGAATTATATTTGTGTGCGTGTAGTTAAAGATATAATTGACAGAATTATATTTGTGTGCGTGTAGTTAAAGATATAATTGACAGAATTCTATTTGTGTGCGTGTAGTTAAAGATATAATTGACAGAATTATATTTGTGTACGTGTATTTAAAGATATAATTGACAGAATTATATTTGTGTGCGTGTAGTTAAAGATATAATTGACAGAATTATATTTGTGTGCGTGTAGTTAAAGATATAATTGACAGAATTATATTTGTGTACGTGTATTTAAAGATATAATTGACAGAATTATATTTGTGTACGTGTATTTAAAGATATTATTGACAGAATTATATTTGTGTACGTGTATTTAAAGATATAATTGACAGAATTATATTTGTGTACGTGTATTTAAAGATATAATTGACAGAATTATATTTGTGTACGTGTATTTAAAGATATAATTGACAGAATTATATTTGTGTGCGTGTAGTTAAAGATATAATTGACAGAATTATATTTGTGTACGTGTATTTAAAGATATAATTGACAGAATTATATTTGTGTACATGTATTTAAAGATATAATTGACAGAATTATATTTGTGTGCGTGTAGTTAAAGATATAATTCACAGAATTATATTTGTGTACGTGTATTTAAAGATATAATCGACAGAAATATATTTGTGTACGTGTATTTAAAGATATAATTGACAGAATTATATTTGTGTACATGTATTTAAAGATATAATTGACAGAATTATATTTGTGTACGTGTATTTAAAGATATAATTGACAGAATTATATTTGTGTGCGTGTAGTTAAAGATATAATTGACATAATTATATTTGTGTACGTGTATTTAAAGATATAATCGACAGAAATATATTAGTGTGCATTTATTTAAAGATATATTTATCAGAGATCAGATCTAGAGATAGAAGAAAATGGGAACAGAGTGAGACCTTAAAGTTTGTCTCTGTATACATCCAATAAAACAACAGTGATGTGATACCAGGCCTTAAAATATACAAAAGAACGAGTGAGAGCTTAATTTAATTACGGAGAAAGAAATGTAAGAGAGAGAGATAATATTATTGTACATATATTGTTATCAAAGCTTTGTGTCTGTCAAGATGTAAGGGAAAAGACTGAAAAATTGAGAAAGATAGAAAGAGAGCGCAAATATAAAAGAAAAAGGAGAAATGATAGTTATATTTTTCATCTTCAGTCTATAGAGAGGGGTGAGCAAAGAATTGTTGTGTATATACAAGTAATACTTAAGCGAAAAGTTTGTTAAATAAATGGGAAAACAACAAAATATTATCTCTTTGAGTTTTTTAAATATTTTTTTAGTATCGAATCAAAAAATGAATATAACACTCAAAGGAGAAGCAGGATACAGGAAAACATGCACTCTGGATGACCTCTCCTATCAAATCTATGAAGATGTGACCGACATCCACTGTCCGAGCACCGAATTAATCTATCAGATTGACCTTGAGCTGGATATTCCGGACATAAGACTTTGTTCCGTTTACGTCAGCAAAGGTCAGGCTGACCCGTTGTTTTGTTCTTAAAGTGTGAAAAGTATCTTCTTATACAGTACTTTAGGTCATGTAAACTGGGAAGGTTTATGTCATGTAAACTGGGAGGGCTTATGTCATGTAAACTGGGAAGGTTTATGTCATGTAAACTGGGAAGGCTTATGTCATGTAAACTGGGAAGGTTTATGTCATGTAAACTGGGAAGGTTTATGTCATGTAAACTGGGAAGGTTTATGTCATGTAAACTGGGAAGGTTTATGTCATGTAAACTGGGAAGGTTTATGTCATGTAAACTGGGAAGCCTTATGTCATGTAAACTGGGAAGGTTTATGTCATGTAAACTGGGAAGGTTTATGTCATGTAAACTGGGAAGGTTTATGTCATGTAAACTGGGAAGGCTTATGTCATGTAAACTGGGAAGGCTTATGTCATGTAAACTGGGAAGGTTTATGTCATGTAAACTGGGAAGGTTTATGTCATGTAAACTGGGAAGGCTTATGTCGTGTAAACTGGGAAGGTTTATGTCATGTAAACTGGGAAGGTTTATGTCATGTAAACTGGGAAGGTTTATGTCATGTAAACTGGGAAGGTTTATGTCATGTATACTCAGACGGTTTATGTCATGTAAACTGGAAAGGTTTATGTCATCTAAACTGGAAAGGTTTATGTCATGTAAACTGGGAAGGTTTATGTCATGTATACTCAGACGGTTTATGTCATGTAAACTGGGAAGGTTTATGTCATGTAAATTGGGAAGGTTTTTGTCATGTAAACTGGGAAAGTTTATGTCATGTAAACTGGGAAGGTTTATGTCGTGTAAACTGGGAAGGTTTATGTCATGTAAACTGGAAAGGCCTATGTCATGTAAACTGGGAAGGTTTATGTCATGTAAACTGGGAAGGTTTATGTCATGTAAACTGGGAAGGTTTATGTCATGTAAACTGGGAAGGCTTATGTCATGTAAACTGGGAAGGTTTAAGTCATGTAAACTGGGAAGGTTTATGTCATGTAAACTGGGAAGGTTTATGTCATGTAAACTGGGAAGGCTTATGTCATGTAAACTGGCAAGGTTTATGTCATGTAAACTGGGAAGGTTTATGTCATCTAAACTGGGAAGGTTTATGTCATTTAAACTGGGAAGGTTTATGTCATGTATACTCAGACGGTTTATGTCATGTAAACTGGAAAGGTTTATGTCATGTACACTGGAAAGGTTTATGTCATGTAAACTGGGAAGGTTTATGTCATGTATACTCAGACGGTTTATGTCATGTAAACTGGGAAGGTTTATGTCATGTAAATTGGGAAGGTTTTTGTCATGTAAACTGGGAAGGTTTATGTCATGTAAACTGGGAAGGTTTATGTCATGTAAACTGGGAAGGTTTATGTCATGTAAACTGGGAAGGTTTATGTCATGTAAACTGGGAAGGTTTATGTCATGTAAACTGGGAAGGTTTATGTCATGTAAACTGGGAAGGTTTATGTCATGTAAACTGGGAAGGTTTATGTCATGTAAACTGGGAAGGCTTATGTCATGTAAACTGGGAAGGCTTATGTCATGTAAACTGGGAAGGTTTATGTCATGTAAACTGGGAAGGCTTATGTCATGTAAACTGGGAAGGTTTATGTCATGTAAACTGGGAAGGTTTATGTCATGTATACTCAGACGGTTTATGTCATGTAAACTGGAAAGGTTTATGTCATGTAAACTGGAAAGGTTTATGTCATGTAAACTGGGAAGGTTTATGTCATGTATACTCAGACGGTTTATGTCATGTAAACTGGGAAGGTTTATGTCATGTAAACTGGGAAGGTTTATGTCATGTAAACTGGGAAGGTTTATGTCATGTAAACTGTGAAGGTTTATGTCATGTAAACTGGGAAGGTTTTTGTCATGTAAACTGGGAAGGTTTATGTCATGTAAACTGGGAAGGCTTATGTAATGTAAACTGGGAAGGTTTATGGTCTTTTACAATGTTTCATATTTCCATAGGTCGCAATTTGGCCTATGGTCAAACAGTCTCTGTATCAAGTGTTGAACGGGATGGTCTTGCCCAGCTTGCTATCGATGGTAATACCGCTTACCAAAATGGCTGCACTCAAACGGCTCCAAACGATGCGGCACCACATTTCAACTTAACCTTTGCCGTCCCGGTAACTTTGAATGAAATCAAAATATACAACGGAGGTAAGAGATTTTGGTGACATCAACATTCAAAAAAGGAATGTCAAATGTTTTTACTAATATGTTGATGAAATTATACACGCATTGTGTGCTGAATAAACTGACGCGATCAATAATAATATAATAATCTCTATAATAAAAGCCCAAATATATCTGTCAGTCAGTGTATCGGAACACTTAGAAACTTGGTTTTGAGTGTATAGACTGAGTGACTAGACGGGTATCAAACCATGACTTAGACCTAGATTACTTCCGGCTTCTGTTTCCCTACTTTTGAAAAAACATGCCATAAGCCTATACTAAATCGGCCTACAATGCTAAAACTTAATAATAACTTATTAAACAAAACTCTTTATCCCCTCGGTTTCCCACGGGCTAGTTCTAGTACAGCAATAGTTGTCTGATACAGTAATTATTGTTTTGTTTTTAGAAATACCATATGTATTGTCTAATACAGTAATTATTATTTGGTTTTTAGAAAATACCATATGCATTGATGATACAGTAGTTATTGTTTTGTTTTTAGAAATACCATATGCATGGTCTGATACAGTAATTATTGTTTTGTTTTTAGAAAATACCATATGCATTGATGATACAGTAATTATTTTTTTGTTTTTAGAAATACCATATGCATTGTCTAATACAGTAATTATTGTTTTGTTTTTAGAAAAACCATATGCATTGTCTGATACAGTAATTATTGTTGTTTTTTTAGCAAAATCATTTGCAATGTCTCTGAATAAGTTTATCCTGAAACTTTACGATCCAGCGGGTGAAGAAATAGTACAAGTCCAAGATACCTCTGAAGGGGAGAAACTGGTTTACACAGTTATCTTGAAGAGAAGGAAGAATGTGAAACGTATGACCATTTGGACTAGAACTTTGAATAATAAAGGCGCGGTGCTAAGTATCTGTGAAGTTGAGCTGTTCGGAGGTAACGTTTGTATCACCTAGTGTTATTGTGTTTGCATTAAGAAATGGACATCTAATAGACTAATACGAGTTGCATTCAGGACCGGTTCTAGGGTTTTTGACGCCCTAGGCGAAAACAAATTTTGCACTCTCATTAAATTGCTTTCTGTGGGGAGACACTGAGTAGTGTTGAAGCATACTTTCCTAATTTCTAAGACAACTTAAAAAAAATACCCTTCACGTTTCATTGTGTAGTAATTCGTCTACCTATGCTAGTAAGTAGCACGCATAAGTTAAACTTTACTAAACTTTAATTTACTTTATATTTTTAAATCCCCAAATTAAAAAACAATTATGCGCCTTCAAAAAAAGTTCCGTTCTACGCGGCCTCCTATAGGTTGCCTATATGGACGAGCCGGCCCTGGTTGCATTGTATAATATGTTAAGTATTTGTTGTGTGTTGGGGACACGAGCGAAGTGGCGGGGGGTGGAATTAATATGCAGCAAGGGGTGTCTAAGAGATTATTCCCGGGGGTCGCTGTGTAATTCTTGAAGTATGATGCAATGTTTTTTTTAGAGTGAATTCAGAATATTTATATTTTGTTCTTTGACAAATCTGGCGTGGCTGGCACAGATTTGTTGATATGATTTGATATAGTAATATCTCAACGTGAACGATCAGATTACAAAATTCAAAATGAATAAATCTACTTCGTGGATGAATTTGAAATCTAACTGTTAGTTTGGTGCCTCGATAAGTCTTCTAAACAGTGTGTTGGGGGGGGGGATAAGTAGTCTAATCGTCTGCGTTCATCATTATTGCGAGTGGGGAGTGGTGAGGGGGGAGGGCTACGTTAATATGGCTCATAGTAGACAGTAAATACGTCAGTACAGATAGAAGAAAATAAATGTGGACATGTAAATATATCAACCATGAAAAATATGGACATGTAAATATATCAACCATGAAAAATATGGACATGTAAATATATCAACCATGAAAAATATGGACATGTAAATATATCAACCATGAAAAATATGGACATGTAAATATATCAACCATGAAAAATATGGACATGTAAATATATCAACCATGAAAAATATGGACATGTAAATATATCAACCATGAAAAATATGGACATGTAAATATATCAACCATGAAAAATATGGACATGTAAATATATCAACCATGAAAAATATGGACATGTAAATATATCAACCATGAAAAATGTGAAGATTTAGATACAGATATTAATTATGGAAGAATGTACATACATAAATCTAAATTAAATTGCAATCGTACAGATTCATTCTGGTCAGCACCACTCAAGCTAGAATCCATGTGTAATTTTTAACAAGGTGAAGTTATTTTGAGTTCCTATGCCATTGCGCTAGGCTGAGAAGTTTGGCGCCTTCCCTAACCTATCACACTATTAGTGTTTTCAAACATTTCACACTGGAAGATTCCATTGTGCGTTAAAATTCTTTTAGACTGTATGGAGAATTTCTGGGGGTACAACTGCAAAAATGCTTGTCCAAAGACCTGTTATAAAGGTTGCACCATTGACGGTCAATGCCATTATATTACGTATCCCAAGACTGAAGGTAAGGAGCATTTTTATCTTATCTTATATATTACAAACACTCCTTCTCTAAAGAAGATTATTGCGTCCTATGCTCATCCGTGGTCCTAGTCTAGTCTTGCATTTTGATTAATGTTTTAAATGATGTTAAGTTACTTGTTTTCCTGGTTTGTTCAGGAAACCCATTTCATGCCCGAATGCCTCTCGGGAAGAAATAATGCATTTGTTCTTGCATAAGGGATAAGAAAGTGTTTTTGTCTTTATGTTTATCTGAGCTTTGCAACAGGTTGTTATTAGGTTGTATTTCTAAATTAGAGTTGCCTTGAGTATTAATAACATTATTACTCTTTTACACTTAATTACAATTTGTTTAATAGTGATATCGTTTTATTTTTTGTATATAAACAATTAAAAAAAACATAACGTTTTATCAGAGAAACAATATTAGTAGGAACGCTATAGTGTTTCCCAACCTTCTAAATGCCGCGACCCTAACCCTAACCCTAACCCTAACCCTTAATAAAGCTTTTCACGTTGTGGCGACCCCCAACCAGAAATATTGTTTGTCGCTATCTTATAACTGTAATTTGCTACAGTTGTAATTTGTAAATGAACACAACTTCTGATGTTTTTAATTACTTCTTATAACTCTTGTGACAGATTCCTCGATGCTAATATTTGTGGAGGAATCATACAGTGAGTTCCGATTACTTTTGGTAACTCATTCAGTACCGAACGTGAAATCCAGACCAAACATTATCTACACTAAGCTCCAATATATTCATGAATTGTTTTACAGCCAATACTGCTGCTTTCATCACAGTTGCTGCTTGTAACTCATCAATTCACTATTCATGTGTGACCTGTTGGCATACGTACACTATGGAGCCAACTTTGTCACACATACCTGTTTTTGTATGGGGTTTATGTGATGGGGTTGGCGCGATGATGTCACCATGTCCAGTACTCGTATGTGCCTGTATATTGGTGGACCCTCCAATAGATGGAGAGACGAGCGGTGTTTCGATTCTTACGACTATCGAAAATATGGTGCTCGGTAAATATGGCAAGGGGAAATTCGGCCACGGTAATTTCGGCTAGCTAATTTTGGCAAAGGTCATTTCGGCAAAGGTAAATTCGGCAAAACTAGCATAACGGTAAAATCGGCAACGGTAAAATTGGCAAACTTATAATATCAACTGTTTTCATTGATACTGGTGATAGGATTACACTCTTGTCTACTAAATGAAGTTCAAGGATTGAAACTTGGTTGTCTCCGTGGAAGATTAACAGTTATATGGGGTCCCTTAAGTAAAGTATTAGGGACACTTGCAAATAACCGTTTTTTTTGTATTTACTTGTGTAAAATACTCATTCTAAACAGAAATGTTATGCATTGGTGAATTTTAGGGTTCACATCTCTAGCCGGCTTTTTAAGTCTTTTGAATTTAATGTTATATTGTATCCTACTCTACACGCGTTTACTCCGTTCAGACACGACCATATTAAGTCCTTTACTCAATGAGCCCAGGTTTGTTTAGATCGTACGGGAAACATCGCAAACACATTACAACCCTCCTACTTTATAGATCTATCAAAAACAAACACAGCCCCTACTCCCCCCTCCCGAGGTATGTGAATTTTCTTGACCGGTTACGTCAGGGAGAGTTAAAGAATTACTTTGCTGACCTATATTCTCTCAACACGGGTTGTTGAATGGGTAAAATACAACACATGGCCACCATAAAACATTTTAACACATTTCATTGTATTTGCCGTCAATTAGTAGCAACATTTTGTCTTTGTAGTTGTTTTAAACCTCGTACCTTCTATGTTATAAGATACAAGTATACATTACTTAGACATACACGATAAGATAAGAATGGACATTTCTTATAGCGCTTCTATCCATGCTATTAAATTAGCATGTTCAGTGCGCTCTTGGTGTGATTTGCAGTGGCAGATGTACTATAAGGCCTACAACAATACAAAAACGTATCAGCATACATATCTATAGTTGGCTACATAGAAACCTTGATAACTTACAAGAGATTCGTAACTAAATAGCCATATAGCCTAACTAAAATGGTTTAAACATTGAAAGTACTTTTATCCAATTAATTCGGTTACCATTTAATGTTTTATTTACAGCTCCCGTTTGCAATATAACTTAAATATATAAGAATAGTAAATAACTAAAAAAAAATCAAAATTGTAATAATAAAATGAAATCCAATATCAATGTTTTGATAGAAAGAATGATTTGTTTAACTGCAACAACAATGTTCTTGGATTATTAAAGAATTTAAACTAATGGGAGCCGCATTTACCTCAATACCCCCCCACACACACACACAAACATCTCTTTTTCTTTTCACTGCTTCACTGCTTACCTGGGGCTACCAAGCTGGTTACTAACACTTACCTGGGGCTACCAAGCTGGTTACTAACACTTTAATCGACAGCAACTCGGTGCTTTTGTTAAGACGACGAGTCTCATTCTGGTGTTTAAAGGAGAAGAGTGGGAGGTCAAATAATCTACCTTACGTAATATTGATTTGCCATGTTTCCTTGTGCTATAGACGGAAGGGGTACGTTTGGCGCCAATTTAAAATGTTCGTTTTCATGCATTAGTTAAATAAGGTAAATGATAAAAGACTACGGTGTTTTTATTCAATGTTTTTCTTAAATTTAATGTTTAGTCAGACGAACTAATTAAATAATTTTTGTTACCAAATTTATTTGCTTTATATCATTTTTTGTGTGTTATTTTAGCACGTCTCATAAACTCAACGCCTGGGGCCCATCTCCTTGGCCTTCATCTGGTTATGCTAGTGCAAACATAATACGAATCAGGCACTTTCTATAATGCTAACTTCATTTCGTGCCATTAGCTTCATTTAGTAGACTAGAGTAGGGGTCGGCAATTTTTAGATAATAGTGTGCCAAGAAGCCTTTCTAAATATTTCAAGGTGCCAACGGCCTTAATGTCATCCTGCTCTTTTCATGCAGAAGATACTTAAACTTCCTTTTATGTGGTCTTTCGTGTGCCGTTTAAAACCGTAATGCGTGCCAAGTCTAGCACGCATTTCGTAGGTTTCCCATCCCTGGACTAGAGTGTAGTCCTACCAATACGGTCAATAAAAACAGTGGATATGTTAAGTTTGCCAAATGTACCAGTGCCAAAATTACCGTTTTGATCGTTTTGCCGAAATCACCGTTGCCGAATTTACCGTTGCCAAAATTACCTTGCCAAAAATACCGTTGACGAAGTTACCCTTGCCAAATTTACAGTGATTCGAAAATATATGTTTTCTAATGGTATTAGGCGACCTCCGTGAAATTGCCATTCGACCCTCAAAGGGGTCGCGACCGACAGGTTGGGAACCGCTACTGTAGACTTAGATAACAGCTTCGGCCGCATCTAAGTAAAGTATCCCGTCGGACCAAATTGATCTCTAGGGTCGGTAAAGCAGAGTTCACCAGTTACATTGGTCACAGTTACAGAGTTCACCAGTTACATTGGTCACAGTTACAGAGTTCACCAGTTACATTGGTCACAGTTACAGCGTTCACCAGTTACATTGGTCACAGTTACAGCGTTCACCAGTTACATTGGTCACAGTTACAGCGTTCACCAGTTTCATTGGTCACAGTTACAGCGTTCACCAGTTTCATTGGTCACAGCATACTAAAGAGTTGTGTGGACAGTACCATGCCCAGCCGCCTTTACATTAACCCAACTAAGGTCAGGCACCCATAAGAGCTGGGTAGATTCAGCGGCACCCTCCAGACCCAGGAACAAATCTTAGCCTTTACCAGAATTAGAACCCAGGACCTTGTGTACGCCTGCCGAATGCGCTGTCGCTCGGCCTCCATGTCCCTACCGAATCTAAGATATGTTTCTATCTCTAAGATTTCAATATTAAAGTTTCGGGACAAAATTATCATCAAGTTGGTTACTTTTGTATTTAGTCGACTAGTTATTTCTATCAAAATTTACAGAACAATAATTTGTATATGACAATGTTTAGTTTATTTGTAGTATGAAGCAAAGTTTGTTCATTGTAGACATTGACAACGCTGTTAAAAAAAAAAAAAATTTAAAAAAAAAAAAAACAACCTAAAATGTATAAAATGGTTGAGGCCTTAGGGTTAGGGTTAGGGTTAGGTATATGGTTGGCTTATAAAAAAAGTTAAAATACTGAGCAACGAATGGAGCTTGTTATAAGTAACGGTAGTGACAAATAGGTAATAATAGATCTAGTACCACCAGAACGTCAAGATATTAAGCAACTTATAGATGTTAGCTTACCGAAGAGTGTCTGTAACATATAAGAAGAGATAGTGTCTTTGAAAGATTAAATAAGATAGTGTCTGTAACATATATGATACTATAGTGTCTGTAACTTATAAGATAAGATAGTGTCTGTAACATATTATATAAGATAGTGTCTGTAACATATAAGATATTGTCATGGCTGCAAAATGCCTTCATTCTTATTAAATGAACTTTTCCAGTGTCAGTTGTTGAAGGCACATGTCCAGAAGGGTGGTACGGCAACCAATGTCAGTTTCAATGCCATATGGAAGCTGGTTGTCATACAGTGGGCGACAACAAAAGGTGCAAGAAGGGATGGTTTGGTCATTTGTGCCAGTACAGTAAGTTTATTGCTCGGCTCTTGTTAAATATTTCTATGTAATTATTCATTTATGTTGTTAGTGTAATGTATGAGGTTAGAATTAATTAACTCCCTTGTTTTTTTAGTTGTGATTACCTTCCCTTATAACTGGCAGACACATTCTTTTGGTGACCCTTGGTGACCCTTGGTGACCCTTGTCCGTTTGGCATGGGGGGAGTTTCAGGACCATGTCGTGTGTAGCTAGAGTAGAGAGTAGAGAGTATTGAGAGAATGGTTAGGCTGTGTTGTAATGCTTCTTGTGTTCCTCTTAAATCGTGTTATTATTTACATTGTTACGTCTCTCTGTGTTTTGATTCAATTAAGATGATCGGTGCTAATGTACGTAGGGCCGGCCCTGAATGTATACTTGGAATTATCTCTCTCTGATTCACACTTTCACTCTTGACTAATATTTGACGTCACCGATTGATAGAAGAAATAAAATTTATTTTTCATTCTTGACGGTCAATTGATATTTGAATACATATGTATGACAGATGTCAGTGTTCCATGATATTTGAATACATATGTATGACAGATGTCAGTGTTCCATGATATTTGAATACATATGTATGACAGATGTCAGTGTTCCATGATATTTGAATACACATGTATGACAGATGTCAGTGTTCCATGATATTTGAATACACATGTATGACAGATGTCAGTGTTCCATGATATTTGAATACACATGTATGACAGATGTCAGTGTTCCATGATAATTGAATACACATGTATGTGTATTCAGTGTTCTTTATTCTCTATGACATTTAATTCCTTGAAACACAATAGCATCACATATGTAGCAATAGATCCATCGAGCCACGTTATAATATACATCTTGTTCAACTTAAATATTCTAATACATGCGTTATAAAATAAACCTGTATCTCTCGTATTCGACCTGGCTTGAAATAAATCTACTGAACTACTGATTGGCTGAATTTTACAGATAAAAAACTTAAAGCCCCTGATCAATTGGAAAACTCAAATTCTTCCGCCTTTAAAAGTAAGCAATGCGTAATCTGAAACGAAGTTACATATTGAGACACGCACTCAATCGAAGGGAGATAATGAGGTTTATTCTTCATTGTAAATTCCCGTTGTTTCCCATAGTATCTAAGAATGAACACTAACAACAGTATACGGTTGTATCTATTTCTAGTTTTACATATGAATTATTTCTATAGATTAAAAGATCAATTTCTACAAATGATCAACCATTTTTTAAGCTCTCTATGTATTCTTGTCGGTTTCCTGAACTTGACATGCGCAGTAAGCTATTCGTCTGCTAAACAATTCAATTCTGATTGGATTCCTAGAAGTCGTGTATCTAACTCTAAGAAGATCTTTGTTTATGGCGTCTATGTCGAACTTGTATGAAAGTCAACTTGTGTGCATTTCGTTCAGCTGTAATAGAAAATTAGCTGCGAGTTTTATATAATGTGTATATTAAAATATTTAGAAAAAAGTTAGAGGCTAACTGTAAAATCGAACCCGGGACGCCCACATGGCAGTCCGACACGTTAACCACTGAGCTAGCGCGGACATGTCCGAAGTGAAATCGCCAAAGTATAATATGAGACAATAAGGTCACGTGTCTTTAAATTAACTAATATGATTGGTTGAAGACACACAAAAAATCTACTTTATAGAAATAAGGTCACGTGTCTTCAAATTAACTAATATGATTGGTTGAACACACACAAACATTCTACTTCATAGAAATAAGGTCACGTGTCTTCAAATTAACTAATATGATTGGTTGAACACACACAAACAGTATACTTTATAGAAAATTAACTAATATGATTGGTTGAACACACACAAACAATCTACTTTATAGAAATAAGGTCACGTGTCTTCAAATTAACTAATATGATTGGTTGAACACAAAAACAGTTTAATCTATTAATATATAGATGCTGCTTGGTTGTGGAAGTGTTCTCAATTTCTAGATAGATGCTGATTGGTTCTCAATTTATTTGCAGTGGATCTCATTGATACGCCTACAGCATCTGTGACTCCCATAGGTGACGTCACTGATACGCTGACAGATTATAACGACACAAGCTGTATAATGAGCGACAAGCCTCTCGCAGTTAATGTGAAGTTTAAACCGTACCAAGTTTTTCATTTCTTACAAATACATTCACTTAATGGTTAGTACACCGTCAGAGTCAAACAAACGTCATGTTAATTCTTACTTTAACTTTGTAATATTTTTTTTACTGAAGAATTTCAGGAAAGTAATTTAAAATAAATATTTTTTTTAATCGGGTAAAAAACAGATTTTATTTAACAGAAATATAAATTGCTCGGTCTTGCTGGTAGATTTACAATCTTTTATTTTTGAAAGCACCGGGGTATATTATAAGTAGCGGGTTATATTGTAAGTAGCGGGTTATATTGTAAGTAGGAGGTTATATTGTAAGTAGCGGGTTATATTGTAAGTAGCGGGTTATATTGTAAGTAGCGGGTTATATTGTAAGTAGCGGGTTATATTGTAAGTAGCGGGTTATATTGTAAGTAGCAGGTTATATTGTAAGTAGCGGGTTATATTGTAAGTAGCGGGTTATATTGTAAGTAGCGGGTTATATTGTAAGTAGCGGGTTATATTGTAAGTACCAAGTTATATTGTAAGTAGCGGGTTATATTGTAAGTAGCGGATTATATTGTAAGTAGCGGGTTATATTGTAAGTAGCGGGTTATATTGTAAGTAGCGGGTTATATTGTAAGTAGCGGGTTATATTGTAAGTAGCGGGTTATATTGTAAGTAGCGGGTTATATTGTAAGTAGCGGGTTATATTGTAAGTAGCGGGTTATATTGTAAGTACCGGGTTATATTGTAAGCACCGGGTTATATTGTAAGTAGCGGGTTATATTGTAAGTAGCGGGTTATATTGTAAGTAGCGGGTTATATTGTAAGTAGCGGGTTATATTGTAAGTACCGGGTTATATTGTAAGTACCGGGTTATATTGTAAGTACCGGGTTATATTGTAAGTAGCGGGTTATATTGTAAGTAGCGGGTTATATTGTAAGTAGCGGGTTATATTGTAAGTAGCGAGTTATATTGTAAGTACCGGGTTATATTGTAAGCACCGGGTTATATTGTAAGTAGCGGGTTATATTGTAAGTAGCGGATTATATTGTAAGCACCGGGTTATATTGTAAGTAGCGGGTTATATTGTAAGTACCGGGTTATATTGTAAGCACCGGGTTATATTGTAAGTAGCGGGTTATATTGTAAGTAGCGGATTATATTGTAAGTAGCGGGTTATATTGTAAGTAGCGGGTTATATTGTAAGTAGCGGGTTATATTGTAAGTAGCGGGTTATATTGTAAGTAGCGGGTTATATTGTAAGTAGCGGGTTATATTGTAAGTAGCGGGTTATATTGTAAGTACCGGGTTATATTGTAAGTAGCGGGTTATATTGTAAGTAGCGGGTTATATTGTAAGTAGCGGGTTATATTGTAAGTAGCGGGTTATATTGTAAGTAGCGGGTTATATTGTAAGTTGCGGGTTATATTAATTTTAAAAAATGTTAATGTGTGGAAAAAAAGGTAAAGACTAACTGGAGAATTGAACCCTGATCACCCGCATGAGAGTTCGATACGTTATCCACTTAGCTAGTCCGAAGTGAAATCGCAAAAGTATAATTTGAGACAATAAGGTCCCGTGTCTTTAAATTAACTAATATAATTGGTAGAATACAAACAGTCTACACTATATAAATATATTCTTCTGTACAAATGTCTGACTGGGTTTGTCTGTTCTCACAGCTAGGTACTTGAATGTCTCTGTGGAATTAATCGATTCCAATGGAAACAGCATCGAGTGTGGCAACAACAACAAGGCGTTTGTTACCGGTTTCACTATCCTGGAAGTTTACTGTGATGTCAACGTGACATTGACGTCAATCTACATTTATGTGGACATCAATAACTCTGTTTGTTCAATATACTTAAGTGGAGGTAAGCAGTTACTTGATTTTTTTTTTTACATTACATAAGTTCTTTACTTAACAAGTTAGTTTTTTACTTAACAATTTTACTTAACAAGTTAGTTATTTTCTTAACAAGTAATTTCTTTACTTAACAAGCTAGTTCTTTACTTAACAAGTTGTTTTTTTACTTAAAAAGTTAGTTCTTAGTTCCTTACTCTACAAGTTAGTTCTTTACTATACAAGTTAGTTCTTTACTTAACAAATTAGTTCTTTACTTGACTCGTTAGTTCATTATTCTACAAGTTAGTACTTTACGTTTGAATTCTGAAAACTTCGTGGAAAATCCATTCTAGTATTTTCTTCATCGAAACTTCTAGAAGTTTTACAGTCCAGTCTTTTGGATCTTGTGTGTTTCCATAAAGAATTTTTTTTGTTGTTTTTGACCAATGAAATTAAATGTTATTATTACACATAAGATCAAGCATTAAATTCTTCTTTAAACATTCATCGAGTGTCTTGAGTTTATTATTTGTATGGAACCAGATTCTAGACTAACGACAGAAGACTTATAAAACAATTTGGATGACATAGATTTAGAAGTGCGTTCCTCAGCAAGAGACTCGCACAATTTATTATCAATGTGCGCCAGAAACACGTCTTTTTTGCAAACGTCTTTAGATCGCAGGCAAGGGCGGCCTCTTTATCTTGTTCCAACTGCCAGTTCTCCATAGAGCTGGGCTCGTGGGATACGGTCCCTAACCCATTCTGTCGACTAAACCTATCTACCACAGGCGCCTCTCACTTAGGATTGAGTTGATACTCAACATAGGGCTTCTCCTGAGCACCTCCACATTTGTGACTCTATCCTGCCGTTTGATGTGGAGGATCCTGCGCAAGCGTCGCAGATGAAAGCTATTGAGCGGTTTTATTTGCTTAGCGTATGTAGCCCAGGTCTCGCTTCCATAGAGAAGTGTGCAGAGAACGCAGGCCTGGTAGACAAAGATTTTTTACCTTTCAGTGAGTTGGGCATTGTCCCACACTCTTTGGTTGAGCCTTGCCATTAAGGATACTTCCTTAACATTTCTAGTTTGTATTTCTTTTTCCAGGGACAGTTAGCTTGACCTGTTACTTCCGAGTTAGTTTTCCAGGGACAGTTAGCTTGACCTGTTACTTCCGAGTTAGTTTTCCAGGGACAGTTAGCTTGACCTATTACTTCCGAGTTAGTTTTCCAGGGACAGTTAGCTTGACCTGTTACTTCCGAGTTAGTTTTCCAGGGACAGTTAGCTTGACCTGTTACTTCCGAGTTAGTTTTCCAGGGACAGTTAGCTTGACCTGTTACTTCCGAGTTAGTTTTCCAGGGACTGTTAACTTGACCTGTTACTTCCGAGTTAGTTTTTCAGGGACAGTTAGCTTGACCTGTTACTTCCGAGTTAGTTTTCCAGGGACAGTTAGCTTGACCTGTTACTTCCGAGTTAGTTTTCCAGGGACAGTTAGCTTGACCTGTTACTTCCGAGTTAGTTTTCCAGGGACAGTTAGCTTGACCTGTTACTTCCGAGTTAGTTTTCCAGGGACAGTTAGCTTGACCTGTTACTTCCGAGTTAGTTTTCCAGGGACAGTTAGCTTGACCTGTTACTTCCGAGTTAGTTTTCCAGGGACTGTTAACTTGACCTGTTACTTCCGAGTTAGTTTTTCAGGGACAGTTAGCTTGACCTGTTACTTCCGAGTTAGTTTTCCAGGGACAGTTAGCTTGACCTGTTACTTCCGAGTTAGTTTTCCAGGGACAGTTAGCTTGACCTGTTACTTCCGAGTTAGTTTTCCAGGGACAGTTAGCTTGACCTGTCACTTCCGAGTTAGGTGTAATCCTCGCAGACATTCAAGGTGTTTTCTTCAGTGGAGATTGCTGGAAGGCAGTCTGTACCTTGCCTCATAATATTGTTATGTTTGAAAATTATTGTTAATATGAATTCCTTACATGCCTCTCAGAATTTACTGACCAGTTGTTGGAGCCCATCCTCTATAAGAGAAGTTAGAGCTGCATTATCAGCAAAGATGTGCATAGGCACATACATTGTACATGAATTATACATATATAAATATATATATATACAAGCTAAAGTGCCCGGCTTTGCCCGGAGAAAAATTAAAAGGGCCGGTATAAAATACTATGAAAAAAAAAATTTTGGCCAGAAGTAATAATTTTAATAATAAAATTATTAGATTTTATTTACTGAAAACCTTTTAGGAAAGTTTTAAGTCCTAAAATCCTTACACTCTTTAAGAAAAAGTAAGATGAATGAAAATTTTTTTTAAAGAAAAAAAAAGAAATCTGTCAGTGGGGAATCGACCTCAGATCGCTCGCTTGGCAGTTAACACGTCAGTTTTGTGTCACTGGTCTATCTAGGCATATATAGTGTCTAATAATATTCCTGAATAATATTCGTCAATAATATCGGGCAATAAATTAATATTGTTTTTTAAATTTCTTTTTAATAACTTTGTAAATAAATTCATTCAATTCAGTTTGGCTTGATTTACTTTTATCTGGCAAGCCATTAATTAAATCATGCCAATTTGGACATCTCTTTCCGTTACTATAACCTTTGACGTGTTTTCAAATTAACCAATGGGGATCGGATTACAGACAAACACTGACTTTTATATATATATATATATATATATATATATATATATTGAGAGAGAGAGAGAGAGAGAGAGAGAGAGAGAGAGAGAGAGAGAGAGAGAGACACATTTGCTAGATAGATAGAGAGATAAAAGAAAGAGAAATCTTTACTTCCATTATGTAACAGGAAGAAATATGGCCCACGGCCAGGCAGTGCAACTGTCCAGTATTTGGTCTAAAAACTTGACCACAGCGACTGCACAGCGAGCCATTGATGGTTTCAGGGGTCAACAGGCCAGTGCACGTGGATGCAGTCGGTCAGACGAATCGGACACTAACCCACATTTTAATATCACGTTTGACGCCCCAAGATTTATAAGGAGAATCATTATACACAATACAGGTAAAATAGAGATGGTCAACGCCGAGCTATTTTACGTACAAATCGATTACCTTTTAACCATTAAGTTAAAGGATTGAAACCGCTATCATCTATGCCTAATTATAAATACTTTAAATGTATATGACAAAAGTTCATTTCTATTCTATGCACACAATTGTTCTTGTTTTCTTTTTTAAAAAGAATGTCTAAAAACAAAACATATTTACTGAAACAAATTAACAATTGTTTAACCAATAAAGAAAATGATTTCAAATGTTTACCTAGCAGAATGGCAACTGTTTCAGATGTAAAATATAAGCTTACTATGTCTTTTAAATGAAGAAAACAGGAAAATAGACATTGAAATGATAAAAAAAATCATTTTATATTTATAAATATAATATATTTACATAGACTTATCATTCATTAAAACATAATATCTTTACATTGACTTATCATTCATTAAAACATAATATCTTTACATTGACTTATCATTCATTTAAACATAATATATTTATATTGACTTATCTTTCATTAAAACATAATATATTTATATTGACTTATCATTCATTAAAACACAATATCTTTACAGTGACTTATCATTCATTAAAACATAATATCTTTACATTGACTTATCATTCATTAAAACCTAATATCTCTACATTGACTTATCATTCATTAAAACATAATGTCTTTATATTGACTTATCATTCATTAAAACACAATATCTTTACAGTGACTTATCATTCATTAAAACATAATATCTTTACATTGACTTATCATTCATTTAAACATAATATATTTATATTGACTTATCATTCATTAAAACATAATATATTTATATTGACTTATCATTCATTAAAACACAATATCTTTACAGTGACTTATCATTCATTAAAACATAATATCTTTACATTGACTTATCATTCATTAAAACCTAATATCTCTACATTGACTTATCATTCATTAAAACATAATGTCTTTATATTGACTTATCATTCATTAAAACATAATATATTTATATTGACTTATCATTCATTAAAACCTAATATCTTTACATTGACTTATCATTCATTAAAACATAATACCTTTACAGTGACTTATCATTCATTAAAACATAATATCTTTACATTGACTTATCATTCATTTAAACATAATATATTTATATTGACTTATCATTCATTAAAACATAATATATTTATATTGACTTATCATTCATTAAAACACAATATCTTTACAGTGACTTATCATTCATTAAAACATAATATCTTTACATTGACTTATCATTCATTAAAACCTAATATCTCTACATTGACTTATCATTCATTAAAACATAATGTCTTTATATTGACTTATCATTCATTAAAACATAATATATTTATATTGACTTATCATTCATTAAAACCTAATATCTTTACATTGACTTATCATTCATTAAAACATAATACCTTTACAGTGACTTATCATTCATTAAAACCTAATATCTCTACATTGACTTATCATTCATTAAAACATAATGTCTTTACATTGACTTATCATTCATTATAACTTATATTTACATAGACTTATCATTCATTATAACATAATATATTTACATAGACTTATCATTCATTAAAACATAATATATTTACATAGACTTATCATTCATTAAAACATAATATATTTACATAGACTTATCATTCATTAAAACATAATATATTTACATAGACTTATCATTCATTAAAACATAATATATTTACATAGACTTATCATTCATTAAAACATAATATCTTTACATTGACTTATCATTCATTAAAACCTAATATCTCTACATTGACTTATCATTCATTAAAACATAATGTCTTTATATTGACTTAACATTCATTAAAACATAATATATTTATATTGACTTATCATTCATTAAAACCTAATATCTTTACATTGACTTATCATTCATTAAAACATAATACCTTTACAGTGACTTATCATTCATTAAAACATAATATCTTTACATTGACTTATCATTCATTTAAACATAATATATTTATATTGACTTATCATTCATTAAAACATAATATATTTATATTGACTTATCATTCATTAAAACACAATATCTTTACAGTGACTTATCATTCATTAAAACATAATAACTTTACATTGACTTATCATTCATTAAAACCTAATATCTCTACATTGACTTATCATTCATTAAAACATAATGTCTTTATATTGACTTATCATTCATTAAAACATAATATATTTATATTGACTTATCATTCATTAAAACCTAATATCTTTACATTGACTTATCATTCATTAAAACATAATACCTTTACAGTGACTTATCATTCATTAAAACCTAATATCTCTACATTGACTTATCATTCATTAAAACATAATGTCTTTACATTGACTTATCATTCATTATAACTTATATTTACATAGACTTATCATTCATTAAAACATAATATATTTACATAGACTTATCATTCATTAAAACATAATATATTTACATAGACTTATCATTCATTAAAACATAATATATTTACATAGACTTATCATTCATTAAAACATAATATATTTACATAGACTTATCATTCATTAAAACATAATATATTTACATAGACTTATCATTCATTAAAACATAATATATTTACATAGACTTATCATTCATTAAAACATAATATATTTACAGAATTACAGCAATCTAGGCTTATGGACAAATTCGTTCTAAGGTTATTTAACTCAAAAGATGACCTCATACTAGAACACAAAGACAATTCAGAACGCGGGGCACAATACGAATTCACAGTTTTGTTGCCAACTGTGAAAGTGCCAGTTCGGAGGATAACGTTAGCAGCCACGGCGAAAGTTTCACCAAACACAGGATCGATTCTACATATCTGTGAAATAGAGACGTTTGGAGGTGAGATTCAAACATTAAATAAAAGTTTTGTGTGTTTGAAGCATTATTTCGCACATTATTATTTCGTTTAGAATATAAAGCAGTGAAGAATATAAAGCTATTAAGAATGTAAAGCAGTGAAGAATAAAAAGCAGTAAAGAATATAAAGCAGTGAAGAATATAAAGCTTGAAGAATATAAAGCTGTGAAGAATATAAAGCAGTGAAGAATATAAAGCAGTGAAGAATATAAAGCAGTGAAGAATATAAAGCAGTGAAGAATATAAAGCAGTGAAGAATATAAAGCAGTGAAGAATATAAAGCAGTGAAGAATATAAAGCAGTGAAGAATATAAAGCAGTGAAGAATATAAAGCAGTGAATAATAAAGATTCTACTCATGTCACTTAGATATCTTGCAACTTTCACTTCTAGACAGTCTTGGGCATGCTGTAGTGTTGATAGTATTGATAGATGACCTATAGAAGTGACGATCACTGCCATCATCACTTTACTCGAATATATTATATAGAATAATCCCTAGAATATACCATAACAATAATTCCTAGCATATACCAAATATAGAACAGTCCCTAGAATATACCATATAAATAATCCCTAGCATATACCATATAAATAATCCCTGGCATACACTATATAAAACAATCCCTTGATCATAGTGATTCCCAGACACCCCCCCCCCCTCTCCGCCAACCCGTCACATTTTTGGAAGTAATAGATCTATACACATGCAAATTAGCTGTATTCAAATTTAGTTTAAAACAATTTTACGGGCTCGTTTTGAATTTATTAGTTAAAATCAGTTGTGTTTGGCTATTGGTATAACTATAACTGTTATGCCATTGCCGCTACACATTAATACGTTGAAAGAATTGTGCTAAGCCCATACTCTTTCCCAGACTGCCCACATGGAACCTGGGGTTTTGAGTGTAATAAAACATGTCCTGAACATTGTGAAGGTCGTTGCAATGCCCTTGATGGATCATGTATGGCTGTTTGTATGTTCAACACCATTCTGCCTAACTGCCATCAGAGTAAGAAAATTTCCTTCATTCATTAAATAATTGATTACTTGAACGATTACTTGATAGATCGATTACCTGATTGGTTACTTGATTGATTATTTGATTTATTACTTTATTGATTAATTGATTACTTGATTAATTATTGGATTGGCTAATTTGATTTACAAATGAAATATAAACTTTCACTGTTTATTTCTGCTATTATTTTAAAAATTTCATTCCAAGTCCTAACCAAATGACTGTTAGATTTCCTGTCAACTGTGATGTATACCATGCATTAATTAATTTAGTATTCACATCATTAGCGTAGAAAGAAAATGTCAAGATTTCTGAATAATCCTTTAATCAAAAACTAAATTCCGAATTTCAAATCTGCACACAAACTTTAAAATAATAAAGCAAATGCATCTGAAGAAATTACAATATGAGATTATATAGGTGTTTCTTATAGCAAACAAAATAGATTTATGCTTCTTTCACATTTAAAAATGTAGTTTAACGCTACCATATACATAATTAGTAATTTTATGTGCAAAAATAAACTCAGATGTATGTCTATGTAGTTTTTCATCTCACCATTACGCCATTTCATCACCCTTTCATCACCCTGTTGATTTGATTAAAACTAGGAATGTTAATGTAGGATTTTTTTTTAAAAACCCATTTTCGGTTCTACAATAATGATTTAAAACCTATTTAGGTTCGTCAATCTCTCCCCCTCCCCCACCCCCTCATGTCCATTGTGTGTTTCTGTTTGTTATTATGTATGTATAGGTGTGATGATAAAGCTATTGTTTTTAGCCAAGTTTGTCTGTTATGTATGTATAGGTGTGATGATAAAGCAATTGTGTGTTTCTGTTTGTTATTATGTATGTATAGGTGTGATGATAAAGCTATTGTTTTTAGCCAAGTTTGTCTGTTATGTATGTATAGGTGTGATGATAAAGCAATTGTTTTTAGCCAAGTTTGTCTGTTATGTATGTATAGGTGTGATGATAAAGCAATTGTGTGTTTCTGTTTGTTATTATGTATGTATAGGTGTGATGATAAAGCAATTGTTTTTAGCCAAGTTTGTCTGTTATGTATGTATAGGTGTGATGATAAAGCAATTGTTTTTAGCCAAGTTTGTCTGTTATGTATGTATAGGTGTGATGATAAAGCAATTGTTTTTAGCCAAGTTTGTCTGTTATGTATGTATAGGTGTGATGATAAAGCAATTGTTTTTAGCCAAGTTTGTCTGTTATGTATGTATAGGTGTGATGATAAAGCAATTGTTTTTAGCCAAGTTTGTCTGTTATGTATGTATAGGTGTGATGATAAAGCAATTGTTTTTAGCCAAGTTTGTCTGTTATGTATGTATAGGTGTGATGATAAAGCAATTGTTTTTAGCCAAGTTTGTCTGTTATGTATGTATAGGTGTGATGATAAAGCAATTGTTTTTAGCCAAGTTTGTCTGTTATGTATGTATAGGTGTGATGATAAAGCAATTGTTTTTAGCCAAGTTTGTCTGTTATGTTTGTTCCTCGTCCGCGTGGAAATCCCAGTTTTTGCTTCTTAACTACGTAGATGAAAAGGATGTGCCGCAGACTCGCGTTAATGGTAACTTAACATTTGCGTTTCTTGTAATCTTTGTATAGCAAGCAGTATTTGGGATTAGAAATTAAAAAAACAAAAAAAAGTCCTATTAGTCGACTATGGCTTGTCTAATTAATGTTTGCAAGGCATTTAATGTTAAAACGTTAAGAAATTGTTTAGTGCGAATCAAACATGGTTTTAAAATATTTATTTGAGAACAAAACAGAACAAGTCGTGGGAACCATAATTCATTAAATTTTCTCCCTAGTTTCCAACAAAATAAAAAATCGGGTTTAAGTTTGAAAACTGATTTGTCTTTTTTTTTACCATCCTAAAATCCAAACCCTAACCCTAACCCTATTTTATCTGCCAGATTGTCGCGCTGGTACTTATGGCAACAAATGTGAGTTGAGCTGTACCGTTGGCTGCTACAAGAACACCTGTCACTACATGACAGGAGAATGTCTAGCGGGCTGTAATGGACACAGCGACCCACCGCATTGTAAAAAAAGTGAGTACGAATAACACACTATGAGCAGGTTTCATACTGATACCTTATATAGGGTAGCAGATACGATAAGATACGTTGTATGTTTCCTTATCTCTTATACGAGAACAAATGCATATAAGTACTTAAGTACTCATTCTTCCCGAGTGACATTCGGGCATGGAATGGGTTGCCTGAACAAATCAGGAAAACCAGTAACTTAACATCATTTAAAACATTAATAAAGATTCAAGCCTAGACTCGAACCACGAATGAGCGTAGGACGCATTAATTGCAAAAAAAGTTCATTTTTGTTTTTTTCTTCCTTCTAGAGTGTACTGGCGGGAAATATGGCTACAATTGTTTACTGAATTGTCATCATAGCTGCAAGAATTTATGTGACCATATCACGGGTGAATGTTCTCAAGTGTGTACCGGATTTTCTAATCCACCTGTTTGTAATCAAGGTAAATCTACTAGTCAATGTTTTATTTTCTTTAAACATGAGTAACAAATCTTTAAATTTGATTCAATAAAACAATGCTTTGTTTTAGTGTAAAGAATAATAATTGGAATAATTAAATAGTTTATAGTCATTATTAGCACTCAGTTTCATGTCTCCTAAACTAAAGTCATATTTATTAAAAATGGGGGAATTATTTGAGAGGGCCAAATAACTTATAGCGTATACTAATTAAGCTCGGGCGAAATTAGTTTATTGGGTACACGGTGGCCGTGAGGCAGCGCGTTCGGCTGGATTACCGAAGTCCTGGGTTCGAATCCTGGTGCAGGCTAGGATTTCTTTCCCGGGTCTGGCGGTTGCCCTTGAGACTACTCAGCTCTGATGGGTACACAACCTTAAAATAAAGGCGGCTGTGCATAGTGTTGGCCACACAATCACCTAGAATGCCGTGGACACAGAAACTGGTGAATGCTGTTTCATCGGCCCTATGGATCAATTTGGTCCGACGGGATACTTAAAAAAAAATTAGTTTATCACTTAATGACAAGAGTGGCCTGATTTGTTTTAACTATGATCGTCTTTCTGTGTCCAGACTTAGCATTTCAATATTACATCGTCGTTTCTTCTATTTCAGTGTGTGATAAAGGGTTTTATGGCAAGAACTGTGAAATGAAATGTTCACATTGTTCCAACCACTCCTGCCATCACGAGAATGGGAATTGTACGTCTGGCTGTGCAGGATTTACAGACTTTCCCTTTTGTAAAAAAAGTATTTGGAGATTAGCATTATTATACTATTCAAACACTGTATTATACTATTCAAACACTGTATTATACTATTCAAACACTGTATTATACTATTCAAACACTGTATTACACTATTCAAACACTGTATTATACTATTCAAACACTGTATTATACTATTCAAACACTGTATTATACTATTCAAACACTGTATTACACTATTCAAACACTATATTATACTATTCAAACACTGTATTATACTATTCAAACACTGTATTATACTATTCAAACACTGTATTATACTATTCAAACACTGTATTACACTATTCAAACACTGTATTATACTATTCAAACACTGTATTACACTATTCAAACACTATATTATACTATTCAAACACTGTATTATACTA
Source organism: Anisus vortex (assembly GCA_949126835.1). NCBI lineage: Eukaryota > Metazoa > Mollusca > Gastropoda > Planorbidae > Anisus > Anisus vortex. The sequence continues at coordinate 60,120,907 of OX421493.1, forward strand.
TTCAAACACTGTATTATACTATTCAAACACTGTATTATACTATTCAAACACTGTATTACACTATTCAAACACTATATTATACTATTCAAACACTGTATTATACTATTCAAACACTGTATTACACTATTCAAACACTGTATTATACTATTCAAACACTGTATTATACTATTCAAACACTGTATTATACTATTCAAACACTGTATTATACTATTCAAACACTGTATTACACTATTCAAACACTATATTATACTATTCAAACACTGTATTATACTATTCAAACACTGTATTACACTATTCAAACACTGTATTATACTATTCAAACACTGTATTATACTATTCAAACACTGTATTATACTATTCAAACACTGTATTATACTATTCAAACACTGTATTATACTATTCAAACACTGTATTATACTATTCAAACACTGTATACATTTGTTTAGTTAAGGCAAAGGAATGAAAGCGACTGTCTTCTATGTAGACAGAGACTTGTAAGTCGGTCTTTATAACTCAGTCTTGTTCTTTCTACTTCTAGTATTTAAAAACAAAACTGGCATACCGAAGTTTCTGGGTTCGAATCCTGGTGAAGGCTAGGATTTTGTTCCCAAAACTAGAGCATGTCCCTCATTCTAGCCAGCTGTGATGGGTACCTGACTTTAGTTTATTGAAAGTAAACGCGGCTGGGTGTTGTGCTGGCCACACAGTACTCTAGTACGCCTTGGCCAGAAATATTGCTGACAGCTGCTTCACCGGCCCTATGATCAATCTGGTCCCACGGGTACTTTACTTACATCATCTGTACTATTTCTACTATTTCTATTATACACAAACATATAATGGATGCCCATTGTAAATCAGTATATCTATGAATTATTTCAGCAAAGCAAAGGTCTTTGATTTAAACAAATATTTACTCTTGTAAACATAAAGGTGACAATTATGTGATTTTATTGGAAAGTTTTAGAAGGATTCCATTTTGCAGACAAATACGGATTAAAATTTCAACCATTATATTATGAGATCCATTGTTTACAATTTCGAAACATTGACAGAAATACGACCAATAAAATCACATAATTTGTATCACTTAAAAAATAGTTGTACAATGAAATATTGCAATGTCCTTAAAATGTTAAAATTGTTGTACAATGAAATATTGCAATGTCCATTAAAATTGTTAATTGTTGTACCATGAAATATTGCAATGTCCATTAAAAATTTTAATTGTTGTACCATGAAATATTGCACTGTCCATTAAAATTTTTAAACCCTCAATTGTAGTTTTTTCTTCCACTTGATGTTTGTCTTGAACTCAGAATGTCCTACAAATACATATGGAGACAAATGTAACAAGCGTTGTCCGGCAGTATGTTACTTGAGGCTGTGTCACCATCTTACTGGAGAGTGTGATTCTGGCTGCAACAACTTCGAAGATCCACCACTCTGTAAAACACGTAAATTACATTCATAACTTTTTGTTGTTGTTTATTTTGGTTTTATTATGTCGTAGGTTGATCCAAATATATTTGACTATGTCCTGCTCTACCAAATGTCATCAGAGGTCATCAGCTCAAACTGCGTGTTCCACACGCACGTACCGACGTCTACAACTATTTTTTCCCGTCAGCCATTAGACTGTGGAACTCACTGTACCGAATCTCCATCGCTGGCCCTTCTGTAACAGCTTTCAAATCTTCAATGAAGGGTTGGACTAAATACCTCAAATGAAACTCCGTCGTCTGTTTATAACTCGTGTTTGTATATTATACAATATTATAAGTAGTTAATGCATACTTTTGAGCCTATTGCTTTCACAATCAAATCACCCTTAAATTGTGGACTTTTTCCTCGGGTTTAATGGGGTCTCCACAATACAATGAAGAAGAATAAGAAGAGGCATAACAGAATTTCTATAGGTAGAAAAAAGGAGACTTGTGAAACATATCCCTTAATGCAAGACTTTCTGAATGCAAGACTTTCTGAATGCAAGACTTTGTGAATGCAAGACTTTCTAAATGCAAGACTTTCTGTATGCAAGACTTTTCTGAATGCAAGACTTTCTGAATACAAGACTTTCTGAATGCAAGACTTTTCTGAATGCAAGACTTTCTGAATGCAAGACTTTCTGATATGCAATACTTTCTGAATGCAAGACTCTCTGAATGCAAGACTTTCTGAATGCAAAACATTCTTAACGTTAACCCAATGGATGTGAGGCTGAAATTTCTGATAATTTTTCTGGTCGATTTTTAGGATAAATATTTTTGCCTGTACGACTGGTAACGGATTGAATTATCTTTGTTTCCAGCATGTACAACTGGTAACGGGTTGAATTATCTTTGTTTCCAGCCTGTACAACTGGTAACGGGTTGAATTATCTTTGTTTCCAGCCTGTACAACTGGTAACGGATTAAATTATCTTAGTTTCCGGCCTTTACAACTGGTAACGGATTGAATTATCTTTGTTTCCAGCCTGTACAACTGGTAACGGGTTGAATTATCTTTGCTTCCGGCCTGTACAACTTGTAACGGATTGAATTATCTTTGTTTCCAGCCTGTACAACTGGTAACGGGTTGAATTATCTTTGTTTCCAACCTGTACAACTGGTAACGGATTGAATTCTCTTTGTTTCCAGCCTGTACAACTGGCAACGGATTGAATTATCTTTGTTTCCAGCCTGTACAACTAGTAACGGGTTGAATTATTATTGTTTCCAGCCTGTACAACTAGTACCGGATTGAACTATCTTAGTTTCCAGCCTGTACAACTGGTAACGGGTTGAACTATTTTTGTTTCCAGCCTGTACAACTGGTAACGGGTTGAATTGTTCATGTCATGACTACTGTAAGCGATGTGAAATTTTTAGTACTGCATGCGCCGAGTGTAAGCCTGGATTTAAATTTCAAAATGTGACCAGACTTTGCAGCACAAGTAAATGTCTCAATCGTTTAATTTTTTATTTCATCTTTCGAAGTTTTATAATTGTTGATCTATAGGATACGAAAAATTTATTTGTAAACAATTTATTTATTATTGTTATATATTTGAAAACCTATTGTTATATTATTGTTAAATAATTGTTATATTATTTTTAAATTATTGTTATAACCTTGTTAAATTATTGTTACATTATTGAAACATTATTGTTATATTTTTGTTATATTATTGTTATAATATAATATTTGGATAATATAGCAATTGCAACAGGCGTAACTTAGGTTTATTGGTTGACGTAATTATGTAAAAAGCGGCCATGATGATGGTAATGATGAATAGCATTGTTCGTTACCATGTGTATTTTAAACCCAAAATATACGAATTTGGTTTGCATAAATTTTGATATTTAACTGTAATACTACTCCTTAGTAGTCCGTCCACGAATTGAACAAGATTTGAGGCTTTTATAATTATTCAATAGATCTTGTGAAACATTGCAGAGCATGCCTTATGCTTTACATCTAAACTGGATAGTACGTTAAGGCTAACTTTCGACAATCAATTAAATATTCTGCACTTACGGAACCTTTTCCATTGATTATTATTTGTTGAAATTTTAGCTTAAAATGTTAATTTTCATCGCATGACAGTGTTTTATATATTTTTACATTGTTGAAATTATGAAAATTAAAAATAAAACCTTCTTAAGCCTATAGCTGACATCGTTCACCACTAGACTAAGTAAACAAACATCACGTGATTTTTGTCACGTGATTGCAAATGCTCTATACCCAGATTCAACAAATAGTATATCCGAATACTCGAATTTACTACTCAGTATTTTAGTTGCGTTGAGAAATTAATGACCATCAATGTCTTTTTCTTTTTTTTTTGTATCTGCTTTTTCTAGGTCCGTTCCTATGGAAAATGTCAGAGGCCAATTTAAGTGAAACTGAGTCAAGTGTGTTGGTTTATATTCCAGTCATTATTTTCTTTCTGGGTCTTTTCGTGGCCGGTCTTGCAGTGGTCATATTCCTTGGGCTACAAAGAGCTAAACGATGTGAGTTCTTACACATTCAATAGATTGTATACATTCAAGCAAAGATGTTTTAGCTTAAGGCTCTTATGCATTCTATAGTCTTTGGGTTGTATACATTTAATGAGAGAGATTTTTTTAGCCTAGAAGTGAGGGATATTTGGCCTAGAAGTGAAGGGTATTTGGCCTAGAAGTGAGGGATATTTATCTTGTGTTGAATTAAACACTAAACATACGTTCGTTATTGTTATTGTTTATAATGGTATATTTTAATTTCATTATATGAAAGGAGAAAACCGAAATAATGAAAATCTTAGGGACTCTAAGGGTCTAAATCCGGCCCTGTCCTGTACCATAAGAAAAGTAAGTAAGTATACCTTTTAGACACAGTTAATCTATAGGACAAGTGAAACAGTGTTCATTTCTTTCTATGACACTCAATGACCAGCAGACTTACCTATACCCGCTGGTGTGGAGGACGTTGGTGTGGTTCCTGCGCTTCCACGTGTGGCGGAGAGGGAAACGCCCCAAGATGTGGCGTGTAACAGGGGAAATATTAATATCACAATAAAGCGAAAGTTACGTCTCCGTATTCATTTAGATCTCGTATACGACTTATAGGCCACCAAACACCTATAAGTTATTGGGAAACTTAATCTTCATCGGGATTGAATATATATCTCTAAATACTATCTGGCACCCATCAAGGCTGGGTTGACTCTATTAACAATTCATTGCTCTTCAGCAGTATACAAACCTTGAACAATACATTGCTTTAAATAAGCTTATAGCTTTGTGCTGCGGTACATAACAAAATGTTTCGTTTTTTCTTTGCAGTCTCCACAATAGTTGACAATGATGAGGGTTGGTCCTAACATTTATCACATTGAGGCTGACCTGAGAGAAACACTGGACACTTCGAATATGTCCAAGACTATGTCCATTAATCTCATTGTATTAAAGTTCTAATCTTCAGATTTAATAACTTTGAATTTATTTGGAAATAGTGTCAAAATATTTTGAAATGTTTCATTCATTTTCACCACTTTAGTTACAGATGTAACTCATTATTGTTGAAGGGACTAGTTGATGAATGATCAAAAATATTGTTGCATGCCATTACATCAGTTGATTGTCATTAGCAGATTTTATGTTGATATAGCAGATTTTATGTTGATAATAGCAGATTTTATGTTGAGAATAGCTGACTTTATGTTGATAATAGCAGATTTTATGTTGATAATAGCAGATTTAATGTTGATAATAGCAGATTTTATGTTGAGAATAGCAGACTCTATGTTAATAATAGCAGACTTTATGTTAATAATGGCAGATTATATGTTGATAAAAGCAGATTTTATGTTGCTAATAGCAGATTTTATGTTGCTAATAGCAGATTTTATATTGATAATAGCAGATTTTATGTCGATAATAGCAGATTTTATGTTGATAATAGCAGATTTTATGTCGATAATAGCAGATTTTATATTGATAATAGCAGACTTTATGTCGATAATAGCAGATTTTATGTTGATAATAGCAGATTATATGTTGAGAATAGCAGATTTTATGTTGATAATAGCAGATTTTATGTTGATAATAGCAGATTTTATGTTGATAATAGCAGATTATATGTTGAGAATAGCAGATTTTATATTGATAATAGCAGACTTTATGTTGATAATAGCAGATTTTATGTCGATAATAGCAGATTTTATGTTGATAATAGCAGATTTTATGTTGATAATAGCAGATTTTATGTCGATAATAGCAGATTTTATGTTGATAATAGCAGATTTTATGTCGATAATAGCAGATTTTATGTTGATAATAGCAGATTTTATGTTGATAATAGCAGATTTTATGTCGATAATAGCAGATTTTATGTTGATAATACCAGACTTTTTGTTGATAATAGCAAATTTTATGTTGATACTAGCAGACTTTATGTTTATAATAGCAGACTTTATGTTGAGAAAAGCAGATTTTATATTGATAATAGCAGACTTTATGTTGATAATAGCAGATTTTATGTTGATAATAGCAGATTTTATGTTGATAATAGCAGATTTAATGTTGATAATAGCAGATTTTATGTTGATAATAGCTGACTTTATGTTGATAATAGCAGATTTAATGTTGATAATAGCAGATTTTATGTTGACAATAGCAGATTTTATGTTGATAATAACAGATTTTATGTTGAGAATAGCAGATTTTATGTTGATAATAGCAGACTTTATGTCGATAATAGAAGACTTTATGTCGATAATAGAAGATTTTATGTTGATAAAAGCAGATTTTATGTTGATAATAGCAGATTTTATGTTGATAATAGCAGATTTTATGTTGATAATAGCAGATTTTATGTTGATAATAGCAGATTTTATGTTGATAATAGCAGACTTTATGTTGATAATAGCAGATTTTATGTTGATAATAGCAGATTATATGTTGAGAATAGCAGATTTTATATTGATAATAGCAGACTTTATGTTGATAATAGCAGATTTTATGTCGATAATAGCAGATTTTATGTTGATAATAGCAGATTTTATGTTGATAATAGCAGATTTTATGTTTATAATAGCAGATTTTATGTTGATAATAGCAGATTTTATGTCGATAATAGCAGATTTTATGTTGATAATACCAGACTTTTTGTTGATAATAGCAAATTTTATGTTGATACTAGCAGACTTTATGTTTATAATAGCAGACTTTATGTTGAGAAAAGCAGATTTTATGATGATAATAGCAGACTTTATGTTGATAATAGCAGATTTTATGTTGATAATAGCAGACTTTATGTTGATAATAGCAGACTTTATGTTGATAATAGCAGATTTTATGTTGATAATAGCAGATTTTATGTTGATAATAGAAGGTTTTATGTTGATAATAACAGATTTTATGTCGATAATAGCAGATTTTATGTTGATAATAGCAGACTTAATGTTGATAATAGCAGATTTTATGTTGATAATAGCAGATTTTATGTTGATAATAGCAGGTTTTATGTTGATAATAACAGATTTTATGTTGTTAATAGCAGATTTTATGTTGATAATAGCAGATTTAATGTTGATAATAGCAGATTTTATGTTGGTAATAGCAGATTTTATGTTGATAATTGCATATTTTATGTTATTAACAGCAGATTTAATGTTGAGAATGGCACATTTTATGTTGATAATAGCATAGCAGACTTAATGTTGATAATAGCAGACTTACGTTGATAACTACACTGAACTCTATGCATTTTGTATGAGATTTTCTGGTTGTGATACTGGTTTCACATTGCTCTTATGTAATATTCCGAGAGTGTATAAGATTGTTCTACTATCTGTCATCAATATGTGTTCAGTTTTTCATTCAGTATTTTTTTTAAATTATTACATTACAAATTTTCTTGTCCATTTTAGTTTTATTGTAGCTTTATATTAACTGGAATTAAAACTTAAATTGTCTAAGTTTTTTTTTTGTCGTCTTAATTTGATAGTTTACGCTTTTGACACCTACAACTAAAAGTTCATTAATTGGGAGATGTTTTTTCGACCAGAAGTGTGTATAAAAGAACAAATAAATTAATTAATGCAAATTATTTTATTTATAGTAGATACCTAAACTAAACATGCAAGTATTAAGGAGTAATACAAATTATTTCATTTATAGTAGATACCTAAACTAAACATGCAAGTATTAAGGAGTAATACAAATTATTTCATTTATAGTAGATACCTAAACTAAACATGCAAGTATTAAGGAGTAATACAAATTATTTCATTTATGGTAGAAACCGTAACTAAACCTGCAAGTATTAAGGAGTAATAATGTAAGATAATTGTTCATGGAATACGAACGTTGATAAAGTAAATAAAAATTCTAGCAAAACAGGCTTTACAATTGAACACAGTGGGAATACCAAGTCAGATTTGGAGGTTGGTAGACAGCAAGGTAAAGGCAGCCAGTCTCATTTGCATGGACACAACTGAGGGGATCTGCCCAAGATCGAGACAACTGGAGATGTGCACTTACAGTCATTTGCTCCGATGGAAAACCGCGGGATTAATTCAAGTGTCCACTGATATATTTCATGTATCAAAAAGTACAGATTATCAATTGAAATACACCTAGTCTTATATCCACGATAATATACAATCTATGTCCAAAGTCTTTGTTATACAAAATAAAATTCAAAGGTAATAAGGCTAGATCTCTAGACATTTCTTGGTTTTAGTTTGGGAAAAGATCACCAAGAAGTAATCTAATAAGCACATAGATTTATATATCGATAGCACACAGAAATATATATATATATAGCACACATATATTTTATATCTATACCACACAAAGGTTTATATATCTATAGCAAAAACACATTTATATATTTTTAGCATACATATATTTATATATATCTATATCACACAAAGATTTATATATCTATAGCACACATAGATTTATATATCTATAGCACACATAGATTTATATATCTATAGCACACATAGATTTATATCTATAAAGCACACATAGATTTATATATCTATAGCACACAAAGATTTATATATATATAGCACACATAGATTTATATATCTATAGCACACAAAGATTTATATATTTGTAGCACACATAGATTTATATATCTATAGCACACATAGATTTATATATCTATAGCACACAAAGATTTATATATCTATAGCACACATAGATTTATATCTATATAGCACACATAGATTTATATCTATATAGCACACATAGATTTATATCTATATAGCACACATAGATTTATATCTATATAGCACACATAGATTTATATATCTATAGCACACATAGATTTATATATCTATAGCACACATAGATTTATATATCTATAGCACACATAGATTTATATCTATATAGCACACATAGATTTATATATCTATAGCACACAAAGATTTATATCTATATAGCACACATAGATTTATATATCTATAGCACACAAAGATTTATATATATATAGCACACATAGATTTATATATCTATAGCACACATAGATTTATATCTATTTAGCACACATAGGTTTCTATATCTATAGCACACAGATTTATATATCTATAGCACACATAGATTTATATCTATATAGCACACATAGATTTATATATCTATAGCACACATAGATTTAGATCTATATAGCACACATAGATTTATATATCTATAGCACGCATAGATTTATATATCTATAGCACACAAAGATTTATATATCTATAGCACACATAGATTTATATCTATATAGCACACATAGATTTATATATCTATAGCACACATAGATTTATATATCTATAGCACACATAGATTTATATCTATATAGCACACATAGATTTATATATATATATCACACATAGATTTATATATCTATAGCACACATAGATTTATATATCTATAGCACACATAGATTTATATCTATATAGCACACAAAGATTTATATCTATATAGCACACAGATTTATATATCTATAGCACACATAGATTTATATATCTATAGCACACATAGATTTATATATCTATAGCACACATAGATTTATATATATATAGCACACATAGATTTATATATATATAGCACACATAGATTTATATATATATAGCACACAAAGATTTATATATAAATATAGCACACAAAGATTTATATATCTATAGCACACATAGATTTATATATCTATAGCACACATAGATTTATATCTATATAGCACACATAGATTTATATCTATATAGCACACATAGATTTATATCTATATAGCACACATAGATTTATATCTATTTAGCACACATAGATTTATATCTATATAGCACACATAGATTTATATCTATATAGCACACATAGATTTATATCTATATAGCACACATAGATTTATATCTATATAGCACACATAGATTTATATCTATTTAGCACACATAGATTTATATCTATATAGCACACATAGATTTATATCTATATAGCACACATAGATTTATATCTATATAGCACACATAGATTTATATCTATATAGCACACATAGATTTATATCTATATAGCACACATAGACTTATATCTATATAGGACACAAAGATTTATATCTATATAGCACACAAAGATTTATATCTATATAGCACACATAGATTTATATATATATAGCACACAAAGATTTATATATATATATAGCACACAAAGATTTATATATCTGTAGCACACATAGATTTATATATATATAGCACACATAGATTTATATCTATATAGCACACATAGATTTATATATCTATAGCACACATAGATTTATATATCTATAGCACACATAGATTTATATATCTATAGCACACATAGATTTATATATATTGCACACATAGATTTATATATCTATAGCACACATAGATTTATATCTATATAACACACAAAGATTTATATCTATATAGCACACATAGATTTATATATATATAGCACACATAGATTTATATATATATAGCACACAAAGATTTATATATAAATATAGCACACAAAGATTTATATATCTGTAGCACACAAAGATTTATATATCTATAGCACACATAGATTTATATATCTATAGCACATATAGATTTATATCTATATAGCACATATATATTTATATATATCTATAGCACACATAGATTTATATATTTATAGCACACATAGATTTATATATCTATAGCACACATAGATTTATATCTATATAGCACACATAGATTTATATCTATATAGGACACAAAGATTTATATCTATATAGCACACAAAGATTTATATCTATATAGCACACATAGATTTATATATATATAGCACACAAAGATTTATATATATATATAGCACACAAAAATTTATATATCTGTAGCACACATAGATTTATATATATATAGCACACATAGATTTATATCTATATAGCACACATAGATTTATATATCTATAGCACACATAGATTTATATATCTATAGCACACATAGATTTATATATCTATAGCACACATAGATTTATATATATTGCACACATAGATTTATATATCTATAGCACACATAGATTTATATCTATATAACACACAAAGATTTATATCTATATAGCACACATAGATTTATATATATATATAGCACACATAGATTTATATATATATAGCACACAAAGATTTATATATAAATATAGCACACAAAGATTTATATATCTGTAGCACACAAAGATTTATATATCTATAGCACACATAGATTTATATATCTATAGCACATATAGATTTATATCTATATAGCACATATATATTTATATATATCTATAGCACACATAGATTTATATATCTATAGCACACATAGATTTATATATCTATAGCACACATAGATTTATATCTATATAGCACACATAGATTTATATATCTATAGCACACATAGATTTATATATCTATAGCACACATAGATTTATATCTATATAGCACACATAGATTTATTTCTATATAGCACACATAGATTTATATCTATATAGCACACATAGATTTATATATCTATAGCACACATAGATTTATATATCTATAGCACACATAGATTTATATATCTATAGCACACATAGATTTATATATATATAGCACACACAGATTTATATATATATAGCACACAAAGATTTATATATCTATAGCACACAAAGATTTATATATCTATAGCACACATAGATTTATATCTATATAGCGCACATAGATTTATATATCTGTAGCACACATATATTTATAGCACACACATAGATTTATATATCTATAGCAGACACATTTATATTTTTATCGCACACATAGACTTATATATCTATAGCACACATAGATTTATATATTTATAGCACACAAAGATTTATATATCTATAGCATACATAGATTTATATATTTATAGCACACATATACTATTTATAGCGATATGTCATTTTTGTTTTTCTTTCCGAGTGTCATTCAGGCATGAACTGGGTTGCCTGAACAACCCAGGAAAACCCGTAACTTAACATAATTTGAAACATTAATAAAAATGCAAGACTAGACTCGGACCACGGATGAGCGTAGGACGAAATAATCTTCTTTCTAGAAGGAGCGTCTGTAATGTATAAGAGAAGAGAAAGTCTTAAATATAATATTTTTTTTAAATAAAAATAGCTTGTATTGCGTAAATAAACGGAAATTTCCCCCTGACGTGTTAAACCAATGTAATAACTCTGGTGCAACAAGGCTTATTCTAGAACATATATTATATAACATGAACGATTTTGATGGACCGGAAACAAATTCAAATTTTCCATCTCTTCAAACTTAAATTCAAGTTATACATCTCTTCAAACTTAAACGGTAAATCGGATTTTTCTAATCTTATCTTGCATGACACAAGCCCTCTTCCTCTTTAGAAGGCTATTGCGTCCTACGCTTGTCCGTGATTTGAGTATCGTCTTGCAAATTGAATAATGTTTTTTTATTTTATATATAACAGACGCTCCTTCTATTAAGAAAATTATGGCGTCCTACGCTCATCCGTGGTCTTGCAATTTGAATAATGTTTAAAATGATCAGTTAATGGTTTTCATAATTTTCTCAGGAAACCCATTCCATGCCTGGATGCCATTCGGGAAGATAGAGAGTAGGTTATTTATATTATATGTATATGCATTATTCTTGCATATCGGAAAAGAAACATATTTTTGTCCTTAGGCTATGTTTGTCTGAGCATTGTATTAGAATTAGATGTTTTTTTTTTGTTTTATTTCTTAGTTAGAATTTAATGCCTTATGTATTAGTACTAGTTTACTCTTTACCTTCTGTGTTCTAGTGTTTCTAGGTTTAGTTTTTTTAACAATTAGTGTTAGCCTACTCTTGACAGTTGTGAATATTCGCTATTAATGAACCTTGCAACTTTTTTTCTGAATTTGTTCTAATTTCTTAATGTTTTCTTTAGTTAATAAGTCTCATACAGAAGATGCATGTTCTCGTATAGGCCTAACTAATATGAGATAGCATTTTAATGTTTTTACTAAATTTGTACTATTTCCTTTCTATGAAGACATTCTTTGTGATTTTATTACAGCTTATAAAAGGAAAACATCATAATATGTAGATTTTTTAAATATTTATTTTATATTTTAGATTATATTTGTATGTAATGAAGGAAACTTTTATCTTTATTTATTTATTTCTCTAACAGTTTAGCTCCGTGGAAAGATGCTCATATTTCATGCAAATATTTTATTCTTCTCGATGCTATGTAAAGTATATGGTAAGATTTGTATAGAATAATTCTATTTAATGTTTACTTAAGATCCAATACTACAAATGATGATTGCGATACCAGCCATTTCTGTCATGTGAATCTAGTTCATATTTCTGTCATGTGAATCTAGTCCTTCATATTTCTGTCATGTGAATCTAGTCCTTCATATTTCTGTCATGTGAATCTAGTCCTTCATATTTCTGTCATGTGAATCTAGTCCTTCATATTTCTGTCATGTGAATCTAGTCCTTCATATTACTGTCATGTGAATCTAGTCCTTCATATTTCTGTCATGTGAATCTAGTCCTTCATATTTCTGTCATGTGAATCTAGTCCTTCATATTTCTGTCATGTGAATCTAGTCCTTCATATTTCTGTCATGTGAATCTAGTCCTTCATATTTATTAGGGTTTCTAGACAAGGGATTAAATAATGTTAAGGTTTTGGTTTTCAAGATTAGTTAAGGCAATCGATTTTAGGTAGGGATGAAAGAAAATTTATATAAATGTATTATTGTATAAATGTATAATTGTATAAATGTATAATTGTATAAATGTATAATTGTATAAATGTATAATAGTATAAATGTATAATTGTATAAATGTATAAATGTATAAATGTATAAATGTATAATTGTATAAATGTATAAATGTATACAGGTATAATTAAATAAATGTATAATTGTATAATTATATATTCATTTCTTTTTATTAGTTAGATTATTATGTTGTATTTCCATTTTATAATTTTTGTCACTACCAAAGAAATTGAGTAAGTTGGCAACACCAAAAAAACATTGTCCATCGACACGCTAGGGGTCAAGAGGTCAACACTTAGGTCCAGAGTGTGTGTAAGAGACAAGAAGAGAACACGGTCGAAGTCAGGACCGGTTGTTAACTCGTGGTTGTGTTGGCATTAAGTTGTACATATTACTGTTCATATGGTAGCATGACCAGTCTCTTCATTAACACACGAGTATAACAAAAATAGTTCTATATAATATGAAATGATGAAGTCGACGAAGTGTACGTTTACAGCCGAACAAGCATAATATTTATTTACTTACTTCAATCAATAAACAGTTCAGACTTCTAGACAAGCACATACAGGTTACAAATAATTCATTCTTCATTATCAAACATTGTAGTTAAATCTACTAACAACTCAAGAGCGAGAGAATTACATTTCATGTCTTGCTCTGGTGAATAACTGTAAACGACCCCTTTTTACTTCACAGTCAGACTCCCCTACTTTCCCGTGTCCTTTCAATTCTCACGAGACTTACTGAAAAATATTTTATTGTGTCAAACACAAGGGAGTTTACTTATTAAATAAACAAAATATTCTTTTATTGTTACTTCCCTTAGCCCATAACTTTTGTACATTCAAGTTAATATAATTTGAGTCATAACACCGGTGTTGCTTAGATAGTATTAAATAATTATATAGAAGTGGATGTTGATCTCACTTTAGTATATATGTGGAGAACATGAGGTGATTTGATGTATGTTGAATTATGTTGTATTATAACTACATATTAAATCGCTTGTCAGAAACTTGCCTTCCTAGATTCATTGTTTGCGAGAGATAGAAAAAGGAAGTCGGCACGCTCTCATGACGGTATAATAACCATAGTATGTCAAATAAAGTCAAATCAAATATGTCACATCTGGCAAGACAAGAATACAATTGACAATTCTATTGAGTTTTTTTTTCAATTCTTTTAAAAAACTATAGACGAATTTTTAAGTTGCCCTAAAAGTGAAGTGATTTAAATTGTTGTATGTCTAAAAGTGAAGTGATTTTAATTGTTTTATGTCTAAAAGTGAAGCTACTTAAATTGTTGTATGTCTAAAAGTGAAGTGACTTAAATTGTTGTATGTCTAAAAGTGAAGTGATTTAAATTGTTTTATGTCTAAAAGTGAAGTGATTTAAATTGTTTTATGTCTAAAAGTGAAGTGACTTAAATTGTTGTATGTCTAAAAGTGAAGTGACTTAAATTGTTGTATGTCTGCAGGTAACTGCCAAGAAGGTTTTTTCGGACCGAACTGTAGCCATAAAAGTTACTGTAGAAATGGTATGACTTACAATGGAGACTGTGTGAACTCTCTCTGTATACAAGCTTACTTTGGAGAAAAATGTCAATACAGTAAGTCATATACACAGTTCAACTTTAATCTATACTAAATGTCAATACAGTAAGTCATATACACAGTTACTTTAATCTATACTAAATGTCAATACAGTAAGTCATATACACAGTTCAACTTTAATCTATACTAAATGTCAATACAGTAAGTCATATACACAGTTCAACTTTAATCTATACTAAATTTTCAATACAGTAAGTCATATACACAGTTCAACTTTAATCTATACTAAATGTCAATACAGTAAGTCATATACACAGTTCAACTTTAATCTATACTAAATGTCAATACAGTAAGTCATATACACAGTTCAACTTTAATCTATACTAAATGTCAATACAGTAAGTCATATACACAGTTCAACTTTAATCTATACTAAATGTCAATACAGTAAGTCATATACACAGTTCAACTTTAATCTATACTAAATGTCAATACAGTAAGTCACATACACAGTTCAACTTTAATCTATACTAAATGTCAATACAGTAAGTCACATACACAGTTCAACTTTAATCTATACTAAATGTCAATACAGTAAGTCACATACACAGTTCAACTTTAATCTATACTAAATGTCAATACAGTAAGTCACATACACAGTTCAACTTTAATCTTTACTAAATGTCAATACAGTCAGTCATATACACAGTTCAACTTTAATATATACTAAATGTCAATACAGTAAGTCATATACACAGTTCAACTTTAATCTATACTAAATGTCAATACAGTAAGTCATATACACAGTTCAACTTTAATCTATACTAAATGTCAATACAGTAAGTCATATACACAGTTCAACTTTAATCTATACTAAATGTCAATACAGTAAGTCATATACACAGTTCAACTTTAATCTATACTAAATGTCAATACAGTAAGTCATATACACAGTTCAACTTTAATCTATACTAAATGTCAATACAGTAAGTCATATACACGAATTCTGGTGAATGCTAGGATTTTTCTCCACGGGTCTGAAGGGTGTCCCTGAGTCTACCAGGCTTTGATGAATACCTGACCTTATTTGGGGTAATGTAAAGGCGGCTGTGCATTGTGTTGGCCACAAAATAACATAGCATGCCGTGGCTACAGAAACTGGTGAGCGATGCTTCACCGGCCTTATGATCAATTTGGGCCGAAAGGGTACTTTACTTTACTTACTTAAATGTACTAACTTACTTTACATCGGACAAAAACATGTCTTTATATTTTAAATATATATATATAATATTATAGATACATATATATTTTAATTAATATATTATAATAATAAATAAATACGACAGTGTCGTAGCAAAGCTGAAGTTGGGTTCAGGATCACCAAATTTATTACGGCCAGTGTTGTTTCTTTCGCTTAGAATTTCGAATCCGACTTTCCATGTCTCAATAGTATAAAATTAACATAACTCATGATATGAAATTATTTAAACACCGAATCTGTATTTAATTCATTCTAAAGTGGTTGTCTAGCAAAATATTTTCAACGATTGAACTATCGCAAGAAATACAGAGTCAGAATGACGTCTTAATTCCAAACAAAACTACTCAGCCGTCGCTATGACAACAGAGCAAAAAATGATCGACAAATTAACATTCTTAATAGGCGCCAGTTTCTACCACACTCCAGGTGACACCCCCCCCCCCTCCGCCCAAACGCCGATATCCTTGTCATGACCTTGGTTATTGTTGTTCAAATAGATTGGTATAATCTCTGACATAGATGCAATAAACCACAATATATTTGCCACGCAATGTACAAAAGATTTGTTATAAGAAATTGTTACGTCTCGCTATCTAGGGTGAGCTGTTTATCTAATTGACTTCTTTGTATCCTCGTAGAATCACGAATGTTCTTATAATGACACGCCTACCAACTCAATTCAATTCAGAAAGACGCCAGGAACAATTAACAAAATAACTTTTAATTAAACATAACATAACATAGAGCTCCACACAAGTTCATCAAAATAATACAAGTAGTTGTAAACACAGTCTAACCAGTTTCTCATTACTCAATACTCTCTAAAAAAAAACAACTACACACCACATGGCCAAAGGGACAAGGGTCATCCAGGGTCACCTAAAGACTGTGACCTTCCGTTATCAAGGAAGGTAATCACAAATAAACAAAAAAACAAGTGAGTTAATTATTTATAGCCTTATACATCACAAAATTATAAATATAATTCAAATTAAGTGTGTTGCAATTCTGATATTTTAATTGGAAGAAAAACGGCTGTGTTGGAAAAGCGAACATGGTATCGACGTCCACATAGAAAGAGTATCGAAATGAATTTTTATTGCAGGGGATCGAATACATTCATTTGAATTCAAGGATCTGACCACAAGACATGCATACCTGATGAGTAAATTGATTGATGACAAAGACGATACCTGCGTGGCACTCAGACCAGCGGAGCGATTACCTTTCATCTTTCGATATCAGTTTATCTTTACGTTTTTAAGAATTGTTGCTTCTGACGGTAAGTTGCAATATCATGTTGATGAGACACGTTGAAATAAAAGTATATCAATACTATAATATATGAAGTTTAATCTATGTTACTGTAAATTAACGTATATATCTATAATTACAAATACTGCAAATATTCCTGTATATGTATATACTACATAACAATTACTGCATTTCCACTGTATTTGACGTGGTAAAAATTATCTAGCCATGAGTTTCACTTTCGATAACCTTCAAATGGGCTCTTGTTCCTTGATTTATTTGTGCACTTTGAGCTGACGGTCCAACATTCTAGTTCAAGATTAAATTCATCCTTTATTTCTTAATTCCCATTACCTGCAAAGCAAAATATTCCAAGATTTTGGAGTTACAGATTTCAAAGAATTAATTACAAAAGACTTTGTGCCATGTATAACAAAGTGTTGGGAATGTTACAGAGAGCACCGTCAGTAGAAAGACGTTTGTTCTAGAATGGAATTGGAGCCTTCCATATAATTGTATTCCATATAATTGTATTCCATATAGTTGTATTCCATATAGTTGTATTCCATATAGTTGTATTCCATATAGTTGTATTCCATATAGTTGTATTCCATATAGTTGTATTTGCTTAAGAAATATTTCCAGATACAATGCCAAGTGAAAGAGTTATCTAGGTTTAAGATTGTGAATGTTTGTTGTCCATTATGCACCAACCTATAAAGACACTGTAATCGCACATAAAACAAATTGGACAATAATATATAATATGTAGATTATATAATATATATAGTTCACGTATCTTTCGCGATAATATGTAACACTTGTGCAGCTTTTAGACACCTAGATCTAACTAATTTCATACTAGTAATTGCCTAATTGCCTATTTACTTGTTTGCTTATTTGTTATTTTGCCTAATTACTAATAGCCTTTAGATTGCATCAAAGGAGCCTTTAGTTTCCGATTCTATTATTTTTTTCATAAATTTAATCAAACTGGAGAATTTATTTGATTGGTCCAACAAAAAAATCTAGAACTATCAGTTAATAATTCACACATTTTCTTTATTCCTTATTTTTGTTTTTATATTTCTAGTCAAATCACTGAAGCTAACATTTTCACTGAATGGACAGGCAGGCTACGAGAAGGAGTGCAGTACTGAGTACAGCACGTATGTGATCAATAATCAAACAGCTGATATTTACTGTGAAACAAACACATTGATTGAATCCGTCACTTTAAACTTTGGAAACATAACAGGAAACATAACAGAAAATAATTATCTCTGCTCGGTACATATTAGTGGTGGTAAGTACTTTGTGTCTGGTCTGTTGGTTTCATTTGTTACATTAAATGGTCTGTTGGTTTCATTTGTTAGATACAATGGTCTGTTGGTTTCATTTGTTAGATTCAATGGTCTGTTGGTTTCATTTGTTAGATACACTGGTCTGTTGGTTTCATTTGTTAGATTCACTGGTCTGTTGGTTTCATTTGTTAGATACACTGGTCTGTTGGTTTCATTTGTTAGATTAAATGGTCTGTTGGTTTCATTTGTTAGATTAAAAGGTCTGTTGGTTTCATTTGTTAGATTAAATGGTCTGTTGGTTTCATTTGTTAGCTTAAATGGTCTGTTGGTTTCATTTGTTAGATACACTGGTCTGTTGGTTTCATTTGTTAGATTAAATGGTCCTTTGGTTTCATTTGTTAGATTAAATGGTCTGTTGGTTTCATTTGTTAGATACACTGGTCTGTTGGTTTCATTTGTTAGATTCACTGGTCTGTTGGTTTCATTTGTTAGATACACTGGTCTGTTGGTTTCATTTGTTAGATACACTGGTCTGTTGGTTTCATTTGTTAGATTCACTGGTCTGTGGGTTTCATTTGTTAGATTCACTGGTCCTTTGGTTTCATTTGTTAGATTAAATGGTCTGTTGGTTTCATTTGTTAGATACACTGGTCTGTTGGTTTCATTTGTTAGATTAAATGTTCTGTTGGTTTCATTTGTTAGATTAAATGGTCTGTTGGTTTCATTTGTTAGATTCACTGGTCTGTTGGTTTCATTTGTTAGATTAAATGGTCTGTTGGTTTCATTTGTTAGATTAAATGGTCTGTTGGTTTCATTTGTTAAATACACTGGTCTGTTGGTTTCATTTGTTAGATACACTGGTCTGTTGGTTTCATTTGTTAGATTAAATGGTCTGTTGGTTTCATTTGTTAGATTAAATGGTCTGTTGGTTTCATTTGTTAGATTAAATGGTCTGTTGGTTTCATTTGTTAGATACACTGGTCTGTTGGTTTCATTTGTTAGATTAAATGGTCCTTTGGTTTCATTTGTTAGATTAAATGGTCTGTTGGTTTCATTTGTTAGATACACTGGTCTGTTGGTTTCATTTGTTAGATTCACTGGTCTGTTGGTTTCATTTGTTAGATACACTGGTCTGTTGGTTTCATTTGTTAGATACACTGGTCTATTGGTTTCATTTGTTAGATTCACTGGTCTGTTGGTTTCAATTGTTAGATACACTGGTCTGTTGGTTTCATTTGTTAGATTCACTGGTCTGTTGGTTTCATTTGTTAGATACAATGGTCTGTGGGTTTTATTTGTTAGATTCACTGGTCTGTTGGTTTCATTTGTTAGATTAAATGGTCTGTGGGTTTCATTTGTTAGATTCACTGGTCTGTTGGTTTCATTTGTTAGATTAAATGGTCTGTTGGTTTCATTTGTTAGATACACTGGTCTGTTGGTTTCATTTGTTAGATTCACTGGTCTGTTGGTTTCATTTGTTAGATACACTGGTCTGTTGGTTTCATTTGTTAGATTCAATAGTCTATTGGTTTCATTTGTTAGATTCACTGGTCTATTGGTTTCATTTGTTAGATTCACTGGTCTGTTGGTTTCATTTGTTAGATACACTGGTCTGTTGGTTTCATTTGTTAGATTCAATGGTCTGTTGGTTTCATTTGTTAGATACACTGGTCTGTTGGTTTCATTTGTTAGATTCAATAGTCTGTTGGTTTCATTTGTTAGATTCACAGTTCTATTGGTTTCATTTGTTAGATTCACTGGTCTGTTGGTTTCATTTGTTAGATACACTGGTCTGTTGGTTTCATTTGTTAGATTCAATGGTCTGTTGGTTTCATTTGTTAGATACACTGGTCTGTTGGTTTCATTTGTTAGATACACTGGTCTGTTGGTTTCATTTGTTAGATACACTGGTCTGTTGGTTTCATTTGTTAGATACACTGGTCTGTTGGTTTCATTTGTTAGATACACTGGTCTGTTGGTTTCATTTGTTAGATACACTGGTCTGTTGATTTCATTTGTTAGATACACTGGTCTGTTGGTTTCATTTGTTAGATTCAATAGTCTTTTGGTTTCATTTGTTAGATTCACTGATCTATTGGTTTCATTTGTTAGATTCACTGGTCTGTGGGTTTTATTTGTTAGATTCACTGGTCTGTTGGTTTCTTTGTTAGATTCACTGGTCTGTCGGTTTCCTTTGTTAGATTCACTGGTCTGTTGGTTTCATTTGTTAGATTCACTGGTCTGTTGGTTTTATTTGTTAGATTCACTGATCTGTTGGTTTCATTTGTTAGATTCACTGGTCTGTTGGTTTCATTTGTTAGATTCACTGGTCTGTTGGTTTCATTTGTTAGATTCACTGGTCTGTTGGTTTCATTTGTTAGATTCACTGGTCTGTTGGTTTCATTTGTTAGATTCACTGGTCTGTTGGTTTCATTTGTTAGATTCACCTTTAGGTAAAGCAAAGGGACAATAACCAAGTATGAAGTGGCCGCAGAAAATGTTTCACTGGTCCTAGGGATCAATTTGGTCCAACGGGATACTTTACTTTTTTATTTACATTAATAACGGCATACAATACGCACTCAAATAAATACACAAAAAGTGTTTATATATATATCGTACTTTATATTGCATAATGTGTATAAATATATCGTACTTTATATTGCATAATGTGGCTAATTCTTTGGTTGTCAGTGAGCAAGTAACATGGGGGGGGAGGGGGTAAAGAGGTGATTGGATGTAAATCATCTACTCGGTTAGGTTTTATCTATAGCCAATTATGATTTCTCTTGCATAGCTCTTTGTGCTTAGCAATATCAAGAATGAATTACTAAAGAAACTACTCCAAAATATTGCAAAAAGGTAAATTACTGTCCGATTGCTTGTCCTATGTCAGCAAGTATGCCTCACATTAGTTACTATTTATAGCTTTCTAACAACGTTTTTCTGATTCCAAGGTCGCAACCTTGCATTAGGTCAAAAGGTCAGTTTATCTAGCGTTCTCAACGACCAATTCGCAGAGAAGGCAATTGATGGTCTTAAGGCTAACAGCCAATGCGCTCACTCGGCTTTCAATGACAGACATGCGCACTTCAACTTAACATTTGATGCCCCGGTACGTCTGGATGAAATCAGATTATTTACGAAAAGTAAGAGATAGTTTTAATAGATAGTTTTAATAGATAGTTTTAATAGATAGTTTTAATAGATAGTTTTAATAGATAGTTTTAATAGATAGTTTTAATAGATAGTTTTAATAGATAGTTTTAATAGATAGTTTTAATAGATAGTTTTAATAGATAGTTTTAATAGATAGTTTTAATAGATAGTTTTAATAGATAGTTTTAATAGATAGTTTTAATAGATAGTTTTAATAGATAGTTTTAATATATAGTTTTAATAGATAGTTTTATAGATAGTTTTGATAGATAGTTTTATAGATAGTTTTAATAGATAGTTTTAATAGATAGTTTTAATAGATAGTTTTAATAGATAGTTTTAATAGATAGTTTTATAGATAGTTTTGATAGATAGTTTTATAGATAGTTTTAATAGATAGTTTTAATAGATAGTTTTAATAGATAGTTTTAATAGATAGTTTTAATAGATAGTTTTAATAGATAGTTTTAATAGATAGTTTTAATAGATAGTTTTAATAGATAGTTTTAATAGATAGTTTTAATAGATAGTTTTAATAGATAGTTTTAATAGATAGTTTTAATAGATAGTTTTAATAGATAGTTTTAAAAGATAGTTTTAATAGACAGTTTTAATAGATAATTTTTTAAACAGACATTATCTCCCGGTGTAAGATAGTTAGCAGATATAAATAGATAGAAAATATAGATCCGGTAAATCATCTAGCAGTAAATCTTTAACAGTATATTTCCCTTTATGCGTAAAGTTGGGGATTATTTTAACATGATGCGGCAATTCTATGTTATAAGTTATTTATATTTGCAAGTCAAAGTAACAGTATTCAGTGGGACGGGGATAGGCAATTCAAATGTAAGAAAAAAGAAACAGCTCACAAAAAACAACTTGTTCAACTAACTTGTCTGTAGGCCCAATAAAGTGTTATTGGTCAGTCCAATATTGTGATATTAAATTGAAAAACGGGAAATTAAAAAAAAACACGCATAAAAAACATGCAATCCTTGTAAAACTTACCTAAGATAAGCTAAGATATGATACGCTAAGATATGATAATCTAAGATATGATAAGCGCAGGAACAAACAGGGATATGTAACCAAGCTATTAAACAATACGTTTTGTTATTTTCAGAGGATAATTCTTCCTATAGGCTGAGCAAGTTTCTTATTGTACTTTACAACCATCGAGGAGTTGAACTGTTTCGACAACAAGAAAATTCCGTTGAGATCAGAGACATGTACATAGTTGCTGTTAACATTAGGCACCCGGTGTACAGGGTGGGCGTGTACGCACCACGGGAAGGAATCGTCAACAGTACAATAAATCTGTGTGAGATAGAGATTTACGGAGGTAGAGTTGTCAATAAATCTGTGTGAGATAGAGACTTACGGAGGTAGAATTGTCATAAATATGTGTGATGTAGAGACTTACGGAGGTAGAGTTGTCAATAAATCTGTGTGAGATAGAGACTTACGGAGGTACAGTTGTCAATAAATCTGTGTGAGATAGAGACTTACGGAGGTAGAGTTGTCAATAAATCTGTGTGAGATAGAGACTTACGGAGGTAGAGTTGTCAATAAATCTGTGTGAGATAGAGACTTACGGAGGTAGAGTTGTCAATAAATCTGTGTGAGATAGAGACCTACGGAGGTAGAGTTGTCAATAAATCTGTGTGAGATAGAGACTTACGGAGGTAGAGTTGTCAATAAATCTGTGTGAGATAGAGACTTACGGAGGTAGAGTTGTCAATAAATCTGTGTGAGATTGAGACCTACGGAGGTAGAGTTGTCAATAAATTTGTGTGAGATAGAGACTTACGGAGGTAGAGTTGTCAATAAATCTGTGTGAGATAGAGACTTACCGAGGTAGAGTTGTCAATAAATCTGTGTGAGATAGAGACCGAGGTAGTGTTGTCAATAAATCTGTGTGAGATAGAGACTTACTGAGGTAGAGTTGTCAATAAATATGTGTGAGTTAGAGACTTACGGAGGTAGAGTTGTCGCTTATAGTTGTCTTTTGAGCTTAATTTAAGAGATTATTACATTATGATATGATGTGTTTGTTTTTGCCTCATGTTTAGATTGTGCTACAAACTATTGGGGCCTGGATTGTAAATCAATTTGTCCGTCCAGGTGTTCCATGGGATGCTCACCTATGGATGGTTCCTGTAATTATTTACATCCCATAGCACATGAACGTAAGTTATGTTTGTATATATATATATGTAATGTATATATGTGTGTATATATGTGTTTGTGTTTATATGTATGTATATATGTGTTTGTGTATATTTGTATGTATAAATATATGTATGTATGTATATATGTATGTATGTTTGTATGATTGTACGTATGTATGTATGTATATATGTGTGTATATGTATGTATGTATGCATGTGTGTGTGTATGTATATAATAATATGTATATATGTATATATTTATGTATTTGTGAGGTCTGGAAGACATTCGATGTCATGAGCAAATCTGTTTTCTGAATGTGTACAAATTACCGTATTTACTCGCTTTTAGGATTAATTTACTAATATATTTGACTTTACTTGCAGATTGGTCGTACCTTTACTTTTACGGATTTTAAACTGCCTTTAATATAAAATTTCTCAAACGTTCTTACCTTTTAAACATAAAAGTGACTAAAAATGTCACTTTATTTGGAAACTTTCTTTTAAAAGCAGTTTCAATCACGAATAACGGAAACATATTTAAATAAAGGCTGCGTTTCATTTATTTTTAACGACTGATAAACACAGCCATTAGCCATATGGGATTGTTTCTGTTTCTTCATCTGTTTCTTCATCTGTTTCATCATCTGTTTCTTCATCTGTTTCTTCATCTGTTTCATCATCTGTTTCTTCATCTGTTTCTTCATATTTTTCTTCATCTTCTTGAATATGCTCAAAAGACACAAAAAGAAGTTTTCTTGAAGCTCTCGACGGCTCCTAAATTATGAAACACTAAAAAAAATCTGACTAAGAGACATATGAAGACTTTTATTTTAAACTAATAGATTTGTATGCACTACCCCAGGCCCCAAAAAACTCTACGGCTGAAAAATGGAAACAGCGCGCAATAAGCATACCAAAATGTTAGCCTAAACACCATGCCTAGATGCGCTATACATCTTTAAATTCTGTTGTACAGTTGAATGTCTTTAATATATAATAAACTATATTAAAGACATTCAACTGTACAAAAGAATTTAAAGATATAAGAACAATAAATCGGATACAAGAGAAACATGACAACAATATTATCAAAAAGGCCCTATATAACCATCGATGTTGATGGACCGGAAATTCAACAATTCAAAATTCAAATGTTTTCAAACGCGACTGCGTGCAAAAAAAAAGTATCTCTTTCTCTTCTTGGCCAGCATTAAATTGTATTTTTATTTTAAAATTCATTGAAACTATTAAAGAAAAATGAAACATACCATTGACATTCCAAGCATTTTTTCTAAACCATATATAGATTTGGACAAAATACATAAACTTGAGAGTTTGTGTTTCCCGAAATTCCTAAACTTTGTCAATCTGCCGATCGTAGTTGTGAAAACATTGCTTACAGTCGTGACGCGATTTCTTAGGAGTGCTAAACACTGCATTAGTATGCTATAACTTATAGGCCATAGGTTCTTAAAAAAACGCATCTTAAGCTACTAGTCTACAAGCTTAGGCCTATATTAATATTACGCAATATCCTAGTAAATCTACATTATTACAACTACCGATGACAGGGTAGTGACATAGTAGTGACAGAGTAGAGACAGTATAGTGTTGTTTTTTCGAACTTTTTTAAAACGTTGTTGAGTGCATTTTTTGTTCGAAATTTTTTTTTTTTAAAGTGAGACCTACACGCGAGAATATACGGTATTTCATACGAAAAATTAGATAATGATGTCTGTCTTATCTATCTCAATATAAAGGTTACATTACTTAAGCAGTTACCGAAGCTGGTCAGAAAGGCTATAAATAACAATTATTTGGTTTGAATAATAGAAATTAATATTAAATAGTCTTAAACCTAAGTTATTCAGAATATAAGCATAATATACCATCAAATACAATGTACTTCTTGTCATGAAACAAAACTTACAGTCAGATCGAAAGAAATGATATTTTAATTTTGTTTTGTTGTTGATGTACTTGTTGAATATACTTTTTATTTTATTTATTAGAATATTTCTCTCCTTAATTTACAAATGTAAAGTCTTTGATAAAACTATTGTGTAGTTTAAAATGTGATCCCTGGTTTGGGGGGAATTCTGGTTTCCCATGAGCCAAGTCTGGCTAAGTGTGTAAACCACCAATTCGCCTCATTTAGAGCACACCGATGGGCATGGAAGTCCCGTTGTTGCAGGTCCAATAATCATTGAACAGGCGAGAGCCTCAAAGTTTCGGTGCGGAGGAAGAAATGTGCGCAACAATCCCGTTTCGCTAAGCCTGGTGCCTGTATGACCAGGCTGATAGTCTTGTATTTCTGCTACCGGCAACGGGCTACAGTTGCACGATCAATTTCACCTCGTCAATGATCCAATGGGCTTTTGCGCAAGGGAAGGGGGGGGGGGGGGGTAAGTCGGTAAGTGTAGTACATGTACCTACGGGAAACCTATTGTACGCGGCGTGCCCCATTATTATGTCACTGCGTGTCCCATTGTTATGTCCCTTGGCGAAATGCCTCGAATAGAATCTTTGTGTGCACCCCTGGGGGGGGCGGTGGTTGTGCGGCACGCTGGCTGTGAACGCTGCTTCAGCGGACCTATGGATCAATTTGGTCCGACGGGTACTTTACTTGCTATGCAGTGTACTCCTTGACCCACCCCTGCTACGTTTAGCCATTGACAGCAGGACATCGGACAGCAGGACATCGGACAGCAGGACGTCGGACAGCAGGACATCGGACAGCAGGACATCGGACAGTAGGACATCGGACAGCAGGACATCGGACAGTAGGACATCGGACAGCAGGACATCGGACAGCAGGACATCTCTTCTGGCTTTATACAGACATGTATGTTCAGCTTCACCTTTGGCAGTATTGTATCAGATGAACAATAGGTATGAATGTCAATCACTGTTCTTCAGCGGTGTCTCCTTTCCTTGATTCCTATTAAGCCCGTGTTTATTAAGCCTAATGTTTAATCCAGTCCTGATTACTAAAACAAAATGGCTTGATGAGCGCATCAATTGTAAGTATGGCGCTTATATTTTATACTATCATAGTTTTTACAGAATCGCTCAATAATGATAATCAAGATGAGAAGATATGCAAAGGGACACATTATGGCGATAAGTGCCAGTATAAATGTCATTGTGCATTAAAGTGTAACAACACGTCGGGCGGATGTGACGAAAGTCTTTGTACGAAGGGCTGGTTCGGATCTAGGTGTCATTTCAGTAAGTTTAATACCTGTATGTATTGTGTATATTATATTGTTATGTGTGTGTTTAATACCTGTATGTATTTTGTATATTATGTTGTTATGTGTGTTTAATACCTGTATGTATTGTATATATTATGTTGTTATGTGTGTGTTTAATACATGTATGTATTATGTATATTATATTGTTATGTGTGTGTTTAATACCTCTTTGTATTGTGTACATTATGTTGTTATGTGTGTGTTTAATACCTCTATGTATTGTGTACATTATGTTATTTAGTGTGTGTTTAATACATGTATGTTTTGTGTATATTATATTGTTATGTGTTTGTGTTATTTTACCATCCCTCTTCTCTCAGACCTTTGAACTTTTTCAGTTTAACAACAGTAACAACACGGTAATGTGAAAGTACTTTTTCCCACTGACCTAATCGCGAGATGAAACTACTTTGAACATTTTGTCTGAGAACCTACGGGTGTTTCCAAGATAAAGGAAAGAAGGTCACATTGAACATTTGTTTAATGCTCCTCAAATATTTGAACCCTTTGTAGTACATTTTCTAGAAATTCATCAATCTGTTTTCTAATTCAAGAATTCTCTCGGTGGCAGTCAATCTAAAGGATTCAGAACAGGGTCTGTCAGATCTATTACACACCTGACAACACACAGAGACTGGACAGGGTCTGTCAGATCTATTACACACCTGACAACACACAGAGACTGGACAGGGTCTGTCAGATCTATTACACACCTTACAACACACAGAGACTGGACAGAGTCTGTCAGATCTATTACACACCTGACAACACAGAGACTGGACAGGGTCTGTCAGATCTATTACACACCTGGCAACACACAGAGACAGGACAGGGTCTTTCAGATATATTACACACCTGGCAACACACAGAGACTGGACAGGGTCTGTCAGATCTATTACACACCTGACAACACACAGAGACTGGACAGGGTCTGTCAGATCTATTACACACCTGACAACACACAGAGACTGGACAGGGTCTGTCAGATCTATTACACACCTGGCAACACACAGAGACTGGACAGGGTCTGTCAGATATATTTCACACCTGGCAACTATTACAAGGCAATTTATTCACCATAATAAATTATGGATGAGACCTTCTATTTATCACACAAGTATAAGTATAATTTATAATGTTATTACGGCTAGAGCCCCCATTCAATTTATGAAAATGATAGTTATAGTATTGTTATTGTTAGTGTGAGTATCCTTGTATTAGTGAAGATCTTATTATATCATTCTGAAGTTTATTTGTAGTTGTCTAGAGTATTCCTGGTTCTTATAATCCCCTGGCAATTCACATAACGTAGCTTTAGAGTTTTCAGTTGATTTTACTTCATGTATAATTATTTGTGTGGCTCATATTATACAGCAAGAACCTCGATGTTGAGTGGTAGTGTAGATTATTAATATAGTTGAATAAATATTACACATACACACATGTAGATAACTTTGAAATATTGACGTTAACCAAGTTGTGTAGAAAGCAACGATAAATTTAGTTTAATTTACAAAATCAATCCAGTAGGAATCCAAATAATATTATATACACAATCAAGAAATACACATATTCCAATTAGTAATGAATATCCTCAATGAACATATAGCATTGTAGTTAATAGTAGAATAATAAATTTTCCATAATACAACTCAAATAGAAACGATTCTCAGAGACTTAATATTAGATGTTATCCGAACGGCTGTACGCCAAGAACTAAACTAAAAGTGTCGAATCGCGTAGAAATATGTTATGGGTCAATCGTTGGAAAATCCCGCCAGCCTAGTGACACGAGAATTTTAATCAAGCCTGCGTGCTGACTGCGTGATCAGAATGTTTTTTATTAAGAACAAGCAATAATGCTCTAACAAAATAAGGAGAGACCGGACGGCCTTGACACGCTGTAGGTGCATGCACAGTTCATGTTTTTATCGAGGTTAATAAAAAACAATAATGCTCAAATTAGGTTAGGAAAAACCCGGGGGAAACTTTGAGCTGAGAAATATTTATATCGTTTAAACGCAATTCGCTTAAATGATTTAGTTGGTTTATTAACATTACAATGTAGGGAATTTACGTTTCGTAACAGTCGCCCATACCAAAAGGAAAAGAACATTGCATACTAAACAATAGAAGTGTGCAATTTCTTTTAGAACCGCCTGCACTTAACTTTAGTTCTAAACAATATACAAAAAAAAACTGACTCCACCTGGGTAGTCCGTTAAATAAGACAAGTAAGGGAAATAATCTATTCTATTAAACCCTCATCATATAGGATCTTAAGTTATCCTTAGACCATAACACATGTTCGCGTTATTCTAAAATTATACTCTCTGAGATATCATTCCTTATAAACATCATCATCTTATTTATAAGGTAAAAATCAACATAACTAATGTTATCATATTAAACAATTCAATCATTAATTAATTCAACTTAAATGAAATTAATATTTAAATAAACTTAAGAGTAAGAATTTAATCTTAAGTGTGTAAGCATGTGAAGTGTATGCACATTACTCTATTTTGGTTTTTACATAATCACAACTATAGTTTGATTGTTTCAAAATAAGGATGTACATTTCTGTTCATTCATTATCTTACTAATAAAGAAAAATTATGTTCATAAACCCATAATATTTATAAGTAACTTATTAGGTTCTTTTTTTTTTTCTCTACAACAATAATAATATTTGTTTTAGCAAATGGAAATATTCATGGCATAAAATAAGGCATAAGATATTGCATAAAATAATCACAACATATTCATATATTCATGCATTTATATTTTAAATGATCCAATTCTCTTAGTTAGGATTATCAGAATATATACATGTAGTTATCCCCTTATACATTTGTTACATACGCGATAGGGTGTCCGCGACGATGTTATCTTTTCCAGATAAGTGAGTTATTTTTAAGTTGTAAGCTTGAATAAACAAACTCCATCTTAGGATGCGCTGATTTTGTTTGATGCGGGAAAGAAATACTAGTGGATTGTGATCAGTGAATATCTCGATTGGGAACTGAGAACCATTTACATAGTAATTGAAATGTTTCAATGCTTGGATAAGTCCTAGTAATTCCTGCTCTATTGTGCTATAATTTACCTCATGTGGGTTAAATTTTTTTGAACAAAAGCTAATGGGATGTTCAAGTGAATCATCTCCTATTTGTGAGATTACCGCGCCCATTCCTGTATTACACGAGTCTACCGTTATTCTGAAAGGTTTAGTATAATCAGGTGAGACTAATACTGGTGCCTTGGTCAGTATGTCTTTTATATTATTAAAGGCTTGGTCACATTCCTGAGTCCACTTAAATTGATTTTTCTTTCTCAAGAGATTTGTCAAAGGGCAAGTGATAATAGAAAAGTTTTTACAAAACTTCCTGTAGTACCCGGCCATACCCAGAAATCCTCGAAGTTGTTTCTGCGTTTTAGGGACAGGGAATTC
Organism: Anisus vortex; assembly: GCA_949126835.1. Classification (NCBI taxonomy): domain Eukaryota; kingdom Metazoa; phylum Mollusca; class Gastropoda; family Planorbidae; genus Anisus; species Anisus vortex. Next base: position 60,152,076 of record OX421493.1, read on the forward strand.
CTGTATAGCTTTGACTTTGGCATTCACTGGTTTTACTTTGCCATTACCCACTACATGACCTAAGTATTCAATTTCTGCATGGCAAAATTGACTTTTAACTAGGTTTATAGTAAGATTAGCCTGTTTTAGTTTTAGGAATAACAGTTTTAACTGATGTAGATGATCATTAAAGTTATTACTGAACACTACGATATCGTCCAGATATGCATGGCATTGTGGGATATCATGGATAATAGTGTTTATTAGTCTTTGAAAACTAGCTGGAGCATTGACCATTCCGAATGGCATTACTTTAAACTTATATAATCCATCAGGAGTAACAAAAGTTGATACCTCCTGAGCCCTATCTGTTAATGGGATTTGGAAATAAGCTGTTAGTAAGTCAATCTTAGTTACATAGTTTGCAGTGCTTACTCTATCGATTAAATCATCTATCCGTGGTATGGGATACGAATCTGTTTTTGTCACTTGGTTTAATTTCCTATAGTCTACACAAAAGCGTAGTGAACCATCAGATTTGGGAACCAACACACATGGGGATGACCAATCACTGTTACTGTGAGTAATTATATCATTGCTCAGCATACAATCAATTTCTTTACGGATGTGTTCAAGTTGTATGGGATTAACCCTATACGGATGTTGTTTGACAGGTTTAACATTATCATCTTTTAAAACTACATCATGGGTAACCAAAGTTGTTTTGTTAGGAACATCACTAAACAAATTTACATGATCATAGATTAAACCCTTGATAGAAGTCTGTTCACCTGAGTCTAGATGTGCCAGTTTATCATTGAGGTTTTTAAGTGCTTCAGTGTTTTGAAGTTTACTTTCTATGATTGTCTTTTTAAATTTAGGCGGGGGTGTTTCAACAGTTTTGATAGCACTCACTGGCCTAATGTCAGTTTGTTCTTCTCTAACAACATAAGGTTTTAGCATGTTTATATGGCACAGTCTCTGTGTTTTCCTTCTATCAGAGGTTTTTACAAGGTATGTTACATCACTGATTTTATCTAAAACCTGATATGGTCCTGTATATTTTGCACTCAGGGGTTGTCCAGACAATTGGGTCAACATGAGGACTTTATCACCAGGATGGAAACATCGGGATCTGGCCTTGACATCATAGTACCCTTTCATTCTTTTCTGAGCCTGCAAAAGATTATCTTTAACATGATTAAAAGCATGATAGATTCTATTGCTAAATTGTTCCACATAAGCTACGAGTCCAGTCTCTTCATCAGAATTTAACAAGGTTTCCTGCAACAGTTTTAGAGGTCCTCGAACTGAATGTCCAAACACTAACTCGAACGGACTGAATCCAAGAGATTCCTGCACAGTTTCTCTAGTCGCGAAAAGAGCGAATGGAATACCGCGATCCCAGTCTTCAGTGTTCTCAAAACAGTATGTGCGGAGCATGGTTTTCAGAGTCTGATGATATCTTTCTAGGGCACCTTGGCTTTGCGGATGGTACGCAGTTGAAGTTGCATGTTGGATGCCCAGTTTCTTTAAGACCTGGTTAAACAGCTTTGATGTAAAGTCAGATCCTTGGTCTGACTGTATAGTCTTTGGAAGACCGTATCTTGAACAAAATGCAATCAGTGCGTCAGATATCTTATCTGCGTTAATGGTGCGTAGCGGAATAGCTTCAGGATATCTCGTGGCAGTGCACATTATAGTGAATAAGTACTGGTGTCCTGTCTTTGTTTTAGGCAAAGGACCTACACAGTCTATTAGCAAGTGGCTAAATGGTTCTGCAAAGGCAGGTATTGGCTTTAGAGGTGCTACCGGTATAGTCTGGTTAGGTTTACCAACTATCTGGCATGTATTGCATGACTTGCAGTATTTTGTGACGTCACGATGTAGTCCAGGCCAATAGAAGTACGGAAGAATTCGACGGTAAGTCTTGTTCACTCCTAGATGACCAGCATATGGTGTGTCATGAGCCATGTGTAAGATGTCATTGCGATATATGGCTGGTACCACAATCTGACTTCCTTCTCTGCAATTGTCATTATCACATTTCACATCTCTCCATTTTTGCATTAATATTCCCTCCTTCAGAAAAAATCCATTTCCTTTAATTTCCGCCTCCTGTTCAGTTATCACCTTTTTCTTCAGGTGTTTAATTCCTGAATCTCTATTCTGTTCTAATAGGAGTAATTGTCGAGGTGACAAATTACTTTCAGTAGTCTTGACTGAGGGACCACTCAAAATGTCAGCCAGGAAAGTTGCCTGTAGGTCAATTTCTGGTTCTATTTTTGACTTTGACATGGTTTCGACAGACTTTTGTTGTTGGGCCATACCTCTCGTGACGATGCATATAGGTTTGATAAAGCTCTCACTTTTATTAAGGTATTGTTTTTTCTTGGATATGGAATGCACCACATCTCCAGCAATATCATTTCCCAGTATTAAAGAAACGCCTTTAAACGGAAGTGATTTGTATACACCCACAACTACATTTCCAGTGAAGTACGCACTCTTCAGCTGTATTTGATGCAAAGGAACTTGTACATTTTTCCTTGATACACCTTGAATAGTAAGATCCTGTCCTGTATATGTCGATTGTGACGTAGGAACAGTATTCTCTAAAAGTAGTGAAACCTCAGCCCCTGTATCACGGAGTATTCTGATGTTCTTTTCACTAGTGACACCATTTATTATGGATGACACGGTACCTTCTTCAATGAATGGTAAACAATTGCTTGGTATCTCAGTATCGATGAGATCTGTATCCAAGTTATTTTTGTAAGAGGTATGTTTAGTACTCATGGTAGTTCTATCTGATATAGACTCCTTGGAGCTCAGATTAGAATTAGAATTATTGAAAACCATTGTCTCTATTTCAGGAACTATTTCTGGTTTCAAGTTTCCTAGATACGTGTGTTTTGTCAGGTTATCTGCATTAGCACTAGGTATCTCTGTTTGAGTTCTAACATCCTTCTTTACATTTACATGAGTTCTTTGCTTTGGCATTGCTACATACGATAAGACAACATTCTTTTTATTCGGGTTCCCATTCAATATCCAGCACTTTTCCTTAGTATGTCCAATTCGTTTACAATGGCTACAGGTTGGCTTGGAATTTGTTGGACCTTCATTGCTCTGCTGATGTCTCTTTGATTGATAGGATTCATTTGGATTTATGGTTTTCTTTTCTACCTTCATATCTCGATTCTGGAATTTTGATTTATCAACTGTTGTAAATTTATTGCTGGAATGGATAATAACATATTCGTCTGCCATTACTGCTGCTGTTTCTACTTGTTCTACACCTTTGTCTGCTAAATGTATTCTTACATCACCTCTGATGTTATTGTTAAAGTCTTCCATTAGCATAAGATTAGCTAATTTATCAAAGTCTTTGTTTACACCTTTGGATCGAATCGATCTTTCAAAATATTTCTTTTTCTGTCTTAGAAAATCAACATGGGATTGTTCCTGTTCTTTCTTAGACTCACGAAACACTTTTCTATATTTTTCAGGTGTTAATGTATAACTTAGCAGTACTCTATTCTTGATCAGTTCATAATCATACAATTCCTCTTCAGTAAGACTTAATACAACATCAAGTGCCTTTCCTTTGTTCAGAGCTGAGCGTAGGAGTATAGCTTTCTTGCCCTCGGGAAATTGATAGTCTCTAGCGTTTCTCTCGAAAATCATGAAGAACTCTTCCACCGAATTATCTTCAAAAACTGGAATATGTTTCTTAAACTTATACAGTTCTGCATCTGCTTCAGAGCTTGCATTCGAATGATTTGACGTACGAGACCTTGCTATCTCAATTCTTTCTTGGCTTGCTATTTTCTCTCTTGCTATTTCTCTTTCCATCTCTAATTCCATCTTTCTTAACTCAAGTTTAAATTTCCATTCTTCACTTAAGTCACCAGTTGTATGCTTTACTCTTTGTGTTATAGGAAAAGGTAATTCATCATCTGATTCATCATTAATGTTATAATTAGCAGTAGTTTCTTCAATAATTAGTGTACCTTGTTTTCTTAAACACTCAGTTACCTCTTGAAGTAATTTAGTTTTTGATGGCCTAGTTTCTGTGATAGAAATGCCCAATGATTTAGCCAATTCTTTTAATTGTATCATTGACATTTTATTAAGCTGTTCTGAGGTTAGATCGAATATCTCTGGATCCAATGTAAGATTATTTGTGGCCTCCATTTTATATTATTAAAAGTTACTGTAAATCTTGTTAATAATACAATAAAAGTGTCCAACTTACTTTCTGTCCTTTGAATAATTCACTACACCACACAGTTCAGATTTGTCACAACAAGGTCATAAAAATAATACTTTCTTAGAGTTACTTTGTTCGATAAGGTAATACACCAGATAATTTTCCAGGCTGAATAGTTAAGTTTTCCGATTCTCAATAGCAATGTTCAATTCAATCACAATCTTTAGTATATTGTATATTGTTCATATTTTCCAACACAATCCATCCAAGTTACGAGTATGTATTACGGCAGTTGTAAATAGTTTGTGTAAATAGTATAACGATTCTTGAAGTTGAAGTAAATCCTCTAAACGTTTGTTAGTAAATCACTGACGAGCAAAACCCATTTTATTACAAGGCAATTTATTCACCATAATAAATTATGGATGAGACCTTCTATTTATCACACAAGTATAAGTATAATTTATAATGTTATTACGGCTAGAGCCCCCATTCAATTTATGAAAATGATAGTTATAGTATTGTTATTGTTAGTGTGAGTATCCTTGTATTAGTGAAGATCTTATTATATCATTCTGAAGTTTATTTGTAGTTGTCTAGAGTATTCCTGGTTCTTATAATCCCCTGGCAATTCACATAACGTAGCTTTAGAGTTTTCAGTTGATTTTACTTCATGTATAATTATTTGTGTGGCTCATATTATACAGCAAGAACCTCGATGTTGAGTGGTAGTGTAGATTATTAATATAGTTGAATAAATATTACACATACACACATGTAGATAACTTTGAAATATTGACGTTAACCAAGTTGTGTAGAAAGCAACGATAAATTTAGTTTAATTTACAAAATCAATCCAGTAGGAATCCAAATAATATTATATACACAATCAAGAAATACACATATTCCAATTAGTAATGAATATCCTCAATGAACATATAGCATTGTAGTTAATAGTAGAATAATAAATTTTCCATAATACAACTCAAATAGAAACGATTCTCAGAGACTTAATATTAGATGTTATCCGAACGGCTGTACGCCAAGAACTAAACTAAAAGTGTCGAATCGCGTAGAAATATGTTATGGGTCAATCGTTGGAAAATCCCGCCAGCCTAGTGACACGAGAATTTTAATCAAGCCTGCGTGCTGACTGCGTGATCAGAATGTTTTTTATTAAGAACAAGCAATAATGCTCTAACAAAATAAGGAGAGACCGGACGGCCTTGACACGCTGTAGGTGCATGCACAGTTCATGTTTTTATCGAGGTTAATAAAAAACAATAATGCTCAAATTAGGTTAGGAAAAACCCGGGGGAAACTTTGAGCTGAGAAATATTTATATCGTTTAAACGCAATTCGCTTAAATGATTTAGTTGGTTTATTAACATTACAATGTAGGGAATTTACGTTTCGTAACACAACACACAGACACTGGAAAGGGTCTGTCAGATCTATGACTTAATGAGCGATAGAGAGAGACTAAAGCCTCGGACCTGAGAACTAACATTGTTTATAACAAGACTTATTGTACTTGCAGTATTCATCCAATATTTCATTCTTGTATTTCATACAAGAGTTTACACCGGTAATCTTTTATAATGGTGTAGTATTGGTGTACAATAGTTTATCATTCAAACTGGTATCACATTTTGAGTTGTTTTTTTATTAACCAAAGTTTCTTCAAGGAAACTATTGTGATGTATGAGTTTATAATTAATTAACTCCCTTGTTTTATTAAGTTGTGATTACCTTCCCTTTGTAACTGATGGTCACATTCTTTTGGTGACCCTGGGTGACCTTTGTCCGTTTGGCATGAGTGAGCGCGGAGGAGTTTCAAGACCATAATGTTGTGTAGTTAGAGTAGAGAGTCAGAGAGACTAGAGAGTAGAGAGTGTATTGAGAGACTGGCTAGGCTTTCACACTTTTTGCGGTCTTATTAAAATCGTGTTATTATTATATACTTGTGTTTCGATGTTATGTATTATGTTGAATTAAAAGTTGTTAGTAATTATTGCTGACGTCGTTTCTAAATTGCTTGGATAAAAGTTTGGGCGAGAGTTAAGGATTCTTCAAGGGTAACAAAAAGACATTGTGATAAACTGCCCACACTAGATATCGAGACGTAACACTATATTTAACTTCTATATTAGACCTTTCCAAATAAACAAGTCATTATTCAATAGAAATAAATTCCCCTGAGGTCAGCATGTATGTTTTGTGTATAAGTGTGTTTTCTGTATAAGTGTATGTTTTGTGTATAAGTGTATGTCTTGTGTATAAGTGTATGTCTTGTGTATAAGTGTATGTCCTGTGTATAAGTGTATGTACTGTGTATAAGTGTATGTTTTGTGTATAAGTGTATTTTTTGTGTATAAGTGTATGTCTTGTGTATTAGTGTATGTTATTACAAACCTCTTTTACAATTCAATTTAAATTATGAGGTCTCGTTAAAGAGGTTGTAATAATAACTAGTAATATTAATTATTTGTGTCTAACTTATTTAATAATAAGAAAAATAACTTATTTAATAAAACAACACTTCAGACGATACTAATTAAAAATAATTTATTTACTAACTTAATATAATTAACATATATTATAAAAATAGAAAAGAAAATAATCTCACGAAAATCGCACCATAGAATTAAAAACAATTTAGTAAGGTGAACAAAATATATTTTACACAACTCTGCAACTGATCTCAGAATAAAAGCTCTATAAAACAATATACTTAGACTACATCTGTATAAGAAAAACTCTCTGTCGTCTAACATGAATCCCGTATATTTATACTATACTTGTTAGAGATTTCTGGAAGAACAGTATGCTAAAAATAACTCAAGAAACATTTAAACATCTCTTTCTACTATATTGTAGGCTACGAGAGTATTCTCTTGCATCAGCTAGTAAAAAAAAACCACTAGTGACGCGACAGTGGCAAAGTTTAACGGGAGGTCTGGGGGAAGTAACCTAGTTAAACACACTTAACAATGTTTTGTGTATAAGTGTATGTCTTGTGTATAAGTGTATGTCTTGTGTATCAGTGTATGTCTTGTGCATAAGTGTATGTCTTGTGTGTTAGTGTATGTCTTGTGTATAAGTGTATGTCTTTTGTATAAGTTTATGTCTTGTGTATAATCACAGTATTACTTACTTAATTTTTTTATTGTAGAGATTGTTTTCGTAACCGGACCCAAAGCACTATTTTTATACAGGAAACACTACAGATAATATTTCTGAAAAACACAAGTGATTATTTCGGTTCACTTTGTCATGTTCAAGTATCGTCACATTTACTTTGTCATGTTCAAGTATCGTCACATTTACTTTGTCATTTTCAAGTATCGTCACATTTACTTTGTCATGTTCAAGTATCGTCACATTTACTTTGTCATGTTCAAGTATCGTCACATTTACTTTGTCATGTTCAAGTATCGTCACATTTACTTTGTCATGTTCAAGTATCGTCACATTTACTTTGTCATGTTCAAGTATCGTCACATTTACTTTGTCATGTTCAAGTATCGTCACATTTACTTTGTCATGTTCAAGTATCGTCACATTTACTTTGTCATGTTCAAGTATCGTCACATTCACTTTGTCATGTTCAAGTATCGTCACATTTACTTTGTCATGTTCAAGTATCGTCACATTCACTTTGTCATGTTCAAGTATCGTCACATTTACTTTGTCATGTTCAAGTATCGTCACATTCACTTTGTCATGTTCAAGTATCGTCACATTTACTTTGTCATGTTCAAGTATCGTCACATTCACTTTGTCATGTTCAAGTATCGTCACATTTTTCTAAAACTCAACTTTCCTATAATGTATTTTGTATCATTTGTTTTCATAAATAATTTTTGTTTCCATTAGAAGACCTCATCTATAGTGAATCGCCAACAGTAACGTTAAATAAAGCTTGTATTGAAATCTTGTCTGACTACAATGACACAACATGTATAACGACCAAGGAGGACATGACAACAATCATTGTGAAGTTTACAGAGTACAACCTTTTTACATTCCTTCGGTTTCATTCACCAGACGCTACCGGTACGTTTTCTCTAAATGTTGAACTAAACAAGCGTATGCAGCAAATATAGACATTCTAATTGTTGAACCAAACAGATATATAGATGGACTAAATGTTCAACCATACATCGTAATTGACTAAGTGAGCCCTATTGTTAAACTGTATAGACGAAACTTTATTGATAAACCAAACAGACATAGATGTCAAAGTGTGAAGCTACTCATAACTTATTGTGTAACCAAATATAAACAGCCCAAATGTTCAACTAGACACAAACAGACAGACATAGCCAGCATTCTTGTTAAATTTAATATAGACTTTCTAATTGTTGAATTAAATGTTCAAATGTCTATGACCAAACAGACAGACATAGCCAGCAATCTTGTTAAATTTAATATAGACTTCCTAATTGTTGAATTAAATGTTCAAATGTCTATGACAAAACAGACAAGCCTTCCATCTCTTTTGTGCCGAGCGATACGTGGAAGAATTGGGTCAATGGCCAGGGCACAGAATAGGTATAGAACAGAATGCGCAATCCCTATATGCACAGTCACTAAAAGTAAAGCTCGGCTTCCGCCATTTTCTTTTGACGCAAGGCAGCGGTCAGTAGAGACGCTACTATAGTAAAATGAAAAAGGCTTATTTAATACTGAGATCTAGTCTTAGCAAGTTTAGGACTAAAGCAAGGCTACTAGTATTAAGTAATATGAGGTTACAACTTACCGTTGTTTATCCTTTACCGGGCCAGGAAAGCCATGTAGTTTGACATGCTTATTTGTACGATAATTGTAAGATGATGACATTGTGTGAGATGATGACATTGTGTGAGATGATTACGTTATGTGAGATGATGACATTGTGTGAGATGATGACATTATGTGAGATGAAGACATTGTGTGAGATGATGACATTGTGTGAGATGATGACATTGTGTGAGATGATGATATGTGAGATGAGGACAATACGTATACTCTCCACTATTATCCTCAGTATAATCTCCACTATTATCCTAAGTATAGGCCTACTCTCCACTATTATCCTAAGTATAATCTCCACTATTATGCTAAGTATAATATTCAGTATTATCCAAAGTATATAATGCAGTATTTTCCTAAGTATAATATCCACTATTATCCTAAGTATAATTTCCACTATTATCCAAAGTAAACTCTCCACTATTATCTAAAGTATCATCTCCAGTATTATCCTGAGCATATTCTCCAGTATTATCCAAAGTATCATCTCCAGTATTATCCTAAGTATCTTCGCCACTATTATCCTAAGTATCATCGCCACTATTATCCTAAGTATAATATCCACTATTATCCTAAGTATAATCTCCACTATTATTCTAAGTATAATCTTCCGTATTTTCCTAAGTATAATCTCCACTATTATCCTAAGTGTAATCTCCACTATTATCCTAAGTATAATCTCCACTATTATCCTAAGTATAATCTTTACTATTATCGTAAGTATAATCTCCACTATTATCCTAAATATAATCTCCACTATTATCCTAAGTATAATCTCCACAATTATCATAAGTATAATCTTCAGTATTATCCAAAGTATCATTTCCAGTATTATCCAAAGTATAATATCCACTATTATCCTTAGTATAATATACACTATTATCCTAAGTATAATCTCCACTATTATCCAAAGTATACTCTCCACTATTATCCATAGTATCATCTCCAGTATTATCCTTAGCATATTCTCCAGAATTATCCAAAGTATCATCTCCAGTCATATTCAAAGTATAATCTCCACTATTATCCTAAATATAATCTCCACTATTATCCTAAGTATAATCTCCGCTATTATCCTAAGTATAATCTCCACTATTATCCTAAGTATAATCTCCACAATTATCCTAAGTATAATCTCTACTATTATTCTAAGTATAATCTCTACTATTTTCCTAAGTATAGGCCTACTCTCCACTATTATCCTATGTAGGCCTATAATCTCCACTATTATCCTAAGTATACTCTCCACTATTATCCTAAGATAATCTCCACTATTATCCTAAGTATACTCTCCACTATTATCCTAAGATAATCTCCACTATTATCCTAAGTATACTCTCCACTATTATCCTAAGATAATCTCCACTATTATCCTAAGTATACTCTCCACTATTATCCTAAGATAATCTCCACTATTATCCCAAGTATAATCTCCACTATTATCCTAAGTATACTCTCCAATATTATCCTAAGTAGGCCTATAATCTCCACTATTATCCTAAGTATACTCTCCACTATTATCCTAAGATAATCTCCACTATTATCCTAAGTATAATCTCCACTATTATCCTAAGTATAATCTCCACTATTATCCTAAGTATACTCTCCACTATTATCCTAAGTATAATCTCCACTATTATCCTAAGTAGGCCTATAATCTCCACTATTATCCTAAGTATACTCTCCACTATTATCCTAAGATAATCTCCACTATTATCCTAAGTATACTCTCCACTATTATCCTAAGATAATCTCCACTATTATCCTAAGTATACTCTCCACTATTATCCTAAGATAATCTCCACTATTATCCTAAGTATAATCTCCACTATTATCCTAAGATAATCTCCACTATTATCCTAAGTATACACTCCACTATTATCCTAAGATAATCTCCACTATTATCCTAAGTATACTCTCCACTATTATCCTAAGATAATCTCCACTATTATCCTAAGTATACTCTCCACTATTATCCTAAGTATAATCTCCACTATTATCCTAAGTATAATCTCCACTATTATCCTAAGTATACTCTCCACTATTATCCTAAGTATAATCTCCACTATTATCCTAAGTATACTCTCCACTATTATCCTAAGTATAATATCCACTATTATCCTAAGTATACTCTCCACTATTATCCTAAGTATACTCTCCACTATTATCCTAAGTATACTCTCCACTATTATCCTAAGTATACTCTCCACTATTATCCTAAGTATACTCTCCACTATTATCCTAAGTATACTCTCCACTATTATCCTAAGTATACTCTCCACTATTATCCTAAGTATAATCTCCACTATTATCCTAAGTATACTCTCCACTATTATCCTAAGTATACTCTCCACTATTATCCTAAGTATACTCTCCACTATTATCCTAAGTATACTCTCCACTATTATCCTAAGTATACCCTCCACTATTATCCTAAGATAATCTCCACTATTATCCTAAGTATACTCTCCACTATTATCCTAAGATAATCTCCACTATTATCCTAAGTATACTCTCCACTATTATCCTAAGATAATCTCCACTATTATCCTAAGTATACTCTCCACTATTATCCTAAGATAATCTCCACTATTATCCTAAGTATACTCTCCACTATTATCCTAAGATAATCTCCACTATTATCCTAAGTATACTCTCCACTATTATCCTAAGTATAATCTCCACTATTATCCTAAGTATAATCTCCACTGTTATCCTAAGTATACTCTCCACTATTATCCTAAGATAATCTCCACTATTATCCTAAGTATACTCTCCACTATTATCCTAAGATAATCTCCACTATTATCCTAAGTATACTCTCCACTATTATCCTAAGATAATCTCCACTATTATCCTAAGTATACTCTCCACTATTATCCTAAGTATAATCTCCACTATTATCCTAAGTATAATCTCCACTATTATCCTAAGTATACTCTCCACTATTATCCTAAGTATACTCTCCACTATTATCCTAAGTATAATCTCCACTATTATCCTAAGTATAATCTTAACTATTATCCTAAGTATAATCTCCACTATTATCCTAAGTATAATCTCCACTATTATCCTAAGTATAATCTCCACTATTATCCTAAGTATACTCTCCACTATTATCCTAAGATAATCTCCACTATTATCCTAAATATACTCTCCACTATTATCCTAAGTATAATCTCCACTATTATCCTAAGTATAATCTCCACTATTATCCTAAGTATACTCTCCACTATTATCCTAAGATAATCTCCACTATTATCCTAAGTATACTCTCCACTATTATCCTAAGATAATTTCCACTATTATCCTAAGTATACTCTCCACTATTATCCTAAGATAATCTCCACTATTATCCTAAGTATACTCTCCACTATTATCCTAAGTATAATCTCCACTATTATCCTAAGTATAATCTCCACTATTATCCTAAGTATACTCTCCACTATTATCCTAAGTATACTCTCCACTATTATCCTAAGTATAATCTCCACTATTATCCTAAGTATAATCTTCACTATTATCCTAAGTATAATCTCCACTATTATCCTAAGTATAATCTCCACTATTATCCTAAGTATAATCTCCAGTATTATCCTAAGTATACTCTCCACTATTATCCTAAGTATAATCTCCACTATTATCCTAAGTATAATCTCCACTATTATCCTAAGTATACTCTCCACTATTATCCTAAGATAATCTCCACTATTATCCTAAGTATACTCTCCACTATTATCCTAAGATAATCTCCACTATTATCCTAAGTATAATCTCCACTATTATCCTAAGTATAATCTTCACTATTATCCTAAGTATAATCTTCACTATTATCCTAAGTATAATCTTCACTATTATCCTAAGTATAATCTCCACTATTATCCTAAGTATACTCTCCACTATTATCCTAAGATAATCTCCACTATTATCCTAAGTATACTCTCCACTATTATCCTAAGATAATCTCCACTATTATCCTAAGTATACTCTCCACTATTTTCCTAAGATAATCTCCACTATTATCCTAAGTATACTCTCCACTATTATCCTAAGTATAATCTCCACTATTATCCTAAGTATAATCTCCACTATTATCCTAAGTATACTCTCCACTATTATCCTAAGTATACTCTCCACTATTATCCTAAGTATAATCTCCACTATTATCCTAAGTATAATCTTCACTATTATCCTAAGTATAATCTCCACTATTATCCTAAGTATAATCTCCACTATTATCCTAACTATAATCTCCAGTATTATCCTAAGTATACTCTCCACTATTATCCTAAGTATAATCTCCACTATTATCCTAAGTATAATCTCCACTATTATCCTAAGTATACTCTCCACTATTATCCTAAGATAATCTCCACTATTATCCTAAGTATACTCTCCACTATTATCCTAAGATAATCTCCACTATTATCCTAAGTATACTCTCCACTATTATCCTAAGTATAATCTCCACTATTATCCTAAGTATAATCTCCACTATTATCCTAAGTATACTCTCCACTATTATCCTAAGTATACTCTCCACTATTATCCTAAGTATAATCTCCACTATTATCCTAAGTATAATCTTCACTATTATCCTAAGTATAATCTCCACTATTATCCTAAGTATGATCTCCACTATTATCCTAAGTATAATCTCCACTATTATCCTAAGTATAATCTCCACTATTATCCTAAGTATAATCTTCACTATTATCCTAAGTATAATCTCCACTATTATCCTAAGTATAATCTCCACTATTATCCTAAGTATAATCTCCACTATTATCCTAAGTATAATCTTCACTATTATCCTAAGTATAATCTCCACTATTATCCTAAGTATAATCTCCACTATTATCCTAAGTATAATCTCCACTATTATCCTAAGTATAATCTCCACTATTATCCTAAGTATAATCTCCACTATTATCCTAAGTATAATCTCCACTATTATCCTAAGTATAATCTTCACTATTGTCCTAAGTATAATCTCCACTATTATCCTAAGTATAATCTCCACTATTATCCCAAGTATAATCTCCACTATTATCCTAAGTATACTCTCCACTATTATCCTAAGTATACTCTCCACTATTATCCTAAGTATAATCTCCACTATTATCCTAAGTATAATCTTAACTATTATCCTAAGTATAATCTCCACTATTATCCTAAGTATAATCTCCACTATTATCCTAAGTATAATCTCCACTATTATCCTAAGTATACTCTCCACTATTATCCTAAGATAATCTCCACTATTATCCTAAATATACTCTCCACTATTATCCTAAGTATAATCTCCACTATTATCCTAAGTATAATCTCCACTATTATCCTAAGTATACTCTCCACTATTATCCTAAGATAATCTCCACTATTATCCTAAGTATACTCTCCACTATTATCCTAAGATAATCTCCACTATTATCCTAAGTATACTCTCCACTATTATCCTAAGATAATCTCCACTATTATCCTAAGTATACTCTCCACTATTATCCTAAGTATAATCTCCACTATTATCCTAAGTATAATCTCCACTATTATCCTAAGTATACTCTCCACTATTATCCTAAGTATACTCTCCACTATTATCCTAAGTATAATCTCCACTATTATCCTAAGTATAATCTTCACTATTATCCTAAGTATAATCTCCACTATTATCCTAAGTATAATCTCCACTATTATCCTAAGTATAATCTCCAGTATTATCCTAAGTATACTCTCCACTATTATCCTAAGTATAATCTCCACTATTATCCTAAGTATAATCTCCACTATTATCCTAAGTATACTCTCCACTATTATCCTAAGATAATCTCCACTATTATCCTAAGTATACTCTCCACTATTATCCTAAGATAGTCTCCACTATTATCCTAAGTATACTCTCCACTATTATCCTAAGTATAATCTCCACTATTATCCTAAGTATAATCTCCACTATTATCCTAAGTATACTCTCCACTATTATCCTAAGTATACTCTCCACTAATATCCTAAGTATAATCTCCACTATTATCCTAAGTATAATCTTCACTATTATCCTAAGTATAATCTCCACTATTATCCTAAGTATGATCTCCACTATTATCCTAAGTATAATCTCCACTATTATCCTAAGTATAATCTCCACTATTATCCTAAGTATAATCTTCACTATTATCCTAAGTATAATCTCCACTATTATCCTAAGTATAATCTCCACTATTATCCTAAGTATACTCTCCACTATTATCCTAAGTATAATCTCCACTATTATCCTAAGTATACTCTCCACTATTATCCTAAGTATACTCTCCACTATTATCCTAAGTATAATCTCCACTATTATCCTAAGTATAATCTCCACTATTATCCTAAGTATAATCTCCACTATTATCCTAAGTATACTCTCCACTATTATCCTAAGTATAATCTCCACTATTATCCTAAGTATACTCTCCACTATTATCCTAAGTATACTCTCCACTATTATCCTAAGTATAATCTCCACTATTATCCTAAGTATAATCTCCACTATTATCCTAAGTATAATCTCCACTATTATCCTAAGTATAATCTCCACTATTATCCTAAGTATAATCTCCACTATTATCCTAAGTATAATCTCCACTATTATCCTAAGTATAATCTCCACTATTATCCTAAATATAATCTCCACTATTATCCTAAGTATAATCTCCACTATTATCCTAAGTATAATCTCCACTATTATCCTAAGTATAATCTTCACTATTATCCTAAGTATACTCTCCACTATTATCCTAAGTATACTCTCCACTATTATCCTAAATATAATCTCCACTATTATCCTAAGTATAATCTCCACTATTATCCTAAGTATAATCTCCACTATTATCCTAAGTATAATCTTCACTATTATCCTAAGTATAATCTTCACTATTATCCTAAGTATAATCTTCACTATTATCCTAAGTATAATCTTCACTATTATCCTAAGTATACTCTCCACTATTATCCTAAGTATACTCTCCACTATTATCCTAAGTATACTCTCCACTATTATCCTAAGATAATCTCCACTATTATCCTAAGTATACTCTCCACTATTATCCTAAGTATACTCTCCACTATTATCCTAAGTATACTCTCCACTATTATCCTAAGATAATCTCCACTATTATCCTAAGTATACTCTCCACTATTATCCTAAGTATACTCTCCACTATTATCCTAAGTATACTCTCCACTATTATCCTAAGTATACTCTCCACTATTATCCTAAGTATACTCTCCACTATTATCCTAAGTATAATCTCCACTATTATCCTAAGTATACTCTCCACTATTATCCTAAGTATACTCTCCACTATTATCCTAAGTATACTCTCCACTATTATCCTAAGTATACTCTCCACTATTATCCTAAGTATAATCTCCACTATTATCCTAAGTATACTCTCCACTATTATCCTAAGTATACTCTCCACTATTATCCTAAGTATACTCTCCACTATTATCCTAAGATAATCTCCACTATTATCCTAAGTATACTCTCCACTATTATCCTAAGATAATCTCCACTATTATCCTAAGTATACTCTCCACTATTATCCTAAGTATAATCTCCACTATTATCCTAAGTATAATCTCCACTATTATCCTAAGTATACTCTCCACTATTATCCTAAGTATACTCTCCACTATTATCCTAAGTATAATCTCCACTATTATCCTAAGTATAATCTTCACTATTATCCTAAGTATAATCTCCACTATTATCCTAAGTATAATCTCCACTATTATCCTAAGTATAATCTCCAGTATTATCCTAAGTATACTCTCCACTATTATCCTAAGTATAATCTCCACTATTATCCTAAGTATAATCTCCACTATTATCCTAAGTATACTCTCCACTATTATCCTAAGATAATCTCCACTATTATCCTAAGTATACTCTCCACTATTATCCTAAGATAGTCTCCACTATTATCCTAAGTATACTCTCCACTATTATCCTAAGTATAATCTCCACTATTATCCTAAGTATAATCTCCACTATTATCCTAAGTATACTCTCCACTATTATCCTAAGTATACTCTCCACTAATATCCTAAGTATAATCTCCACTATTATCCTAAGTATAATCTTCACTATTATCCTAAGTATAATCTCCACTATTATCCTAAGTATGATCTCCACTATTATCCTAAGTATAATCTCCACTATTATCCTAAGTATAATCTCCACTATTATCCTAAGTATAATCTTCACTATTATCCTAAGTATAATCTCCACTATTATCCTAAGTATAATCTCCACTATTATCCTAAGTATACTCTCCACTATTATCCTAAGTATAATCTCCACTATTATCCTAAGTATACTCTCCACTATTATCCTAAGTATACTCTCCACTATTATCCTAAGTATACTCTCCACTATTATCCTAAGTATAATCTCCACTATTATCCTAAGTATACTCTCCACTATTATCCTAAGTATACTCTCCACTATTATCCTAAGTATAATCTCCACTATTATCCTAAGTATAATCTCCACTATTATCCTAAGTATAATCTCCACTATTATCCTAAGTATAATCTCCACTATTATCCTAAGTATAATCTCCACTATTATCCTAAGTATAATCTCCACTATTATCCTAAGTATAATCTCCACTATTATCCTAAGTATAATCTCCACTATTATCCTAAATATAATCTCCACTATTATCCTAAGTATAATCTCCACTATTATCCTAAGTATAATCTCCACTATTATCCTAAGTATAATCTTCACTATTATCCTAAGTATACTCTCCACTATTATCCTAAGTATAATCTCCACTATTATCCTAAATATAATCTCCACTATTATCCTAAGTATAATCTCCACTATTATCCTAAGTATAATCTCCACTATTATCCTAAGTATAATCTTCACTATTATCCTAAGTATAATCTTCACTATTATCCTAAGTATAATCTTCACTATTATCCTAAGTATAATCTTCACTATTATCCTAAGTATACTCTCCACTATTATCCTAAGTATACTCTCCACTATTATCCTAAGTATACTCTCCACTATTATCCTAAGATAATCTCCACTATTATCCTAAGTATACTCTCCACTATTATCCTAAGTATACTCTCCACTATTATCCTAAGTATACTCTCCACTATTATCCTAAGATAATCTCCACTATTATCCTAAGTATACTCTCCACTATTATCCTAAGTATAATCTCCACTATTATCCTAAGTATAATCTTCACTATTATCCTAAGTATACTCTCCACTATTATCCTAAGTATAATCCCCACTATTATCCTAAATATAATCTCCACTATTATCCTAAGTATAATCTCCACTATTATCCTAAGTATAATCTCCACTATTATCCTAAGTATAATCTTCACTATTATCCTAAGTATAATCTCCACTATTATCCTAAGTATACTCTCCACTATTATCCTAAGTATACTCTCCACTATTATCCTAAGTATACTCTCCACTATTATCCTAAGATAATCTCCACTATTATCCTAAGTATACTCTCCACTATTATCCTAAGATAATCTCCACTATTATCCTAAGTATACTCTCCACTATTATCCTAAGATAATCTCCACTATTATCCCAAGTATAATCTCCACTATTATCCTAAGTATACTCTCCAATATTATCCTAAGTAGGCCTATAATCTCCACTATTATCCTAAGTATACTCTCCACTATTATCCTAAGATAATCTCCACTATTATCCTAAGTATAATCTCCACTATTATCCTAAGTATAATCTCCACTATTATCCTAAGTATACTCTCCACTATTATCCTAAGTATAATCTCCACTATTATCCTAAGTAGGCCTATAATCTCCACTATTATCCTAAGTATACTCTCCACTATTATCCTAAGATAATCTCCACTATTATCCTAAGTATACTCTCCACTATTATCCTAAGATAATCTCCACTATTATCCTAAGTATACTCTCCACTATTATCCTAAGATAATCTCCACTATTATCCTAAGTATAATCTCCACTATTATCCTAAGATAATCTCCACTATTATCCTAAGTATACACTCCACTATTATCCTAAGATAATCTCCACTATTATCCTAAGTATACTCTCCACTATTATCCTAAGATAATCTCCACTATTATCCTAAGTATACTCTCCACTATTATCCTAAGTATAATCTCCACTATTATCCTAAGTATAATCTCCACTATTATCCTAAGTATACTCTCCACTATTATCCTAAGTATAATCTCCACTATTATCCTAAGTATACTCTCCACTATTATCCTAAGTATAATATCCACTATTATCCTAAGTATACTCTCCACTATTATCCTAAGTATACTCTCCACTATTATCCTAAGTATACTCTCCACTATTATCCTAAGTATACTCTCCACTATTATCCTAAGTATACTCTCCACTATTATCCTAAGTATACTCTCCACTATTATCCTAAGTATACTCTCCACTATTATCCTAAGTATAATCTCCACTATTATCCTAAGTATACTCTCCACTATTATCCTAAGTATACTCTCCACTATTATCCTAAGTATACTCTCCACTATTATCCTAAGTATACTCTCCACTATTATCCTAAGTATACCCTCCACTATTATCCTAAGATAATCTCCACTATTATCCTAAGTATACTCTCCACTATTATCCTAAGATAATCTCCACTATTATCCTAAGTATACTCTCCACTATTATCCTAAGATAATCTCCACTATTATCCTAAGTATACTCTCCACTATTATCCTAAGATAATCTCCACTATTATCCTAAGTATACTCTCCACTATTATCCTAAGATAATCTCCACTATTATCCTAAGTATACTCTCCACTATTATCCTAAGTATAATCTCCACTATTATCCTAAGTATAATCTCCACTGTTATCCTAAGTATACTCTCCACTATTATCCTAAGATAATCTCCACTATTATCCTAAGTATACTCTCCACTATTATCCTAAGATAATCTCCACTATTATCCTAAGTATACTCTCCACTATTATCCTAAGATAATCTCCACTATTATCCTAAGTATACTCTCCACTATTATCCTAAGTATAATCTCCACTATTATCCTAAGTATAATCTCCACTATTATCCTAAGTATACTCTCCACTATTATCCTAAGTATACTCTCCACTATTATCCTAAGTATAATCTCCACTATTATCCTAAGTATAATCTTAACTATTATCCTAAGTATAATCTCCACTATTATCCTAAGTATAATCTCCACTATTATCCTAAGTATAATCTCCACTATTATCCTAAGTATACTCTCCACTATTATCCTAAGATAATCTCCACTATTATCCTAAATATACTCTCCACTATTATCCTAAGTATAATCTCCACTATTATCCTAAGTATAATCTCCACTATTATCCTAAGTATACTCTCCACTATTATCCTAAGATAATCTCCACTATTATCCTAAGTATACTCTCCACTATTATCCTAAGATAATTTCCACTATTATCCTAAGTATACTCTCCACTATTATCCTAAGATAATCTCCACTATTATCCTAAGTATACTCTCCACTATTATCCTAAGTATAATCTCCACTATTATCCTAAGTATAATCTCCACTATTATCCTAAGTATACTCTCCACTATTATCCTAAGTATACTCTCCACTATTATCCTAAGTATAATCTCCACTATTATCCTAAGTATAATCTTCACTATTATCCTAAGTATAATCTCCACTATTATCCTAAGTATAATCTCCACTATTATCCTAAGTATAATCTCCAGTATTATCCTAAGTATACTCTCCACTATTATCCTAAGTATAATCTCCACTATTATCCTAAGTATAATCTCCACTATTATCCTAAGTATACTCTCCACTATTATCCTAAG
The DNA here is from genome assembly GCA_949126835.1 of Anisus vortex. Taxonomy (NCBI): domain Eukaryota; kingdom Metazoa; phylum Mollusca; class Gastropoda; family Planorbidae; genus Anisus; species Anisus vortex. The sequence continues at coordinate 60,172,967 of OX421493.1, forward strand.
ATAATCTCCACTATTATCCTAAGTATACTCTCCACTATTATCCTAAGATAATCTCCACTATTATCCTAAGTATAATCTCCACTATTATCCTAAGTATAATCTTCACTATTATCCTAAGTATAATCTTCACTATTATCCTAAGTATAATCTTCACTATTATCCTAAGTATAATCTCCACTATTATCCTAAGTATACTCTCCACTATTATCCTAAGATAATCTCCACTATTATCCTAAGTATACTCTCCACTATTATCCTAAGATAATCTCCACTATTATCCTAAGTATACTCTCCACTATTTTCCTAAGATAATCTCCACTATTATCCTAAGTATACTCTCCACTATTATCCTAAGTATAATCTCCACTATTATCCTAAGTATAATCTCCACTATTATCCTAAGTATACTCTCCACTATTATCCTAAGTATACTCTCCACTATTATCCTAAGTATAATCTCCACTATTATCCTAAGTATAATCTTCACTATTATCCTAAGTATAATCTCCACTATTATCCTAAGTATAATCTCCACTATTATCCTAACTATAATCTCCAGTATTATCCTAAGTATACTCTCCACTATTATCCTAAGTATAATCTCCACTATTATCCTAAGTATAATCTCCACTATTATCCTAAGTATACTCTCCACTATTATCCTAAGATAATCTCCACTATTATCCTAAGTATACTCTCCACTATTATCCTAAGATAATCTCCACTATTATCCTAAGTATACTCTCCACTATTATCCTAAGTATAATCTCCACTATTATCCTAAGTATAATCTCCACTATTATCCTAAGTATACTCTCCACTATTATCCTAAGTATACTCTCCACTATTATCCTAAGTATAATCTCCACTATTATCCTAAGTATAATCTTCACTATTATCCTAAGTATAATCTCCACTATTATCCTAAGTATGATCTCCACTATTATCCTAAGTATAATCTCCACTATTATCCTAAGTATAATCTCCACTATTATCCTAAGTATAATCTTCACTATTATCCTAAGTATAATCTCCACTATTATCCTAAGTATAATCTCCACTATTATCCTAAGTATAATCTCCACTATTATCCTAAGTATAATCTTCACTATTATCCTAAGTATAATCTCCACTATTATCCTAAGTATAATCTCCACTATTATCCTAAGTATAATCTCCACTATTATCCTAAGTATAATCTCCACTATTATCCTAAGTATAATCTCCACTATTATCCTAAGTATAATCTCCACTATTATCCTAAGTATAATCTTCACTATTGTCCTAAGTATAATCTCCACTATTATCCTAAGTATAATCTCCACTATTATCCCAAGTATAATCTCCACTATTATCCTAAGTATACTCTCCACTATTATCCTAAGTATACTCTCCACTATTATCCTAAGTATAATCTCCACTATTATCCTAAGTATAATCTTAACTATTATCCTAAGTATAATCTCCACTATTATCCTAAGTATAATCTCCACTATTATCCTAAGTATAATCTCCACTATTATCCTAAGTATACTCTCCACTATTATCCTAAGATAATCTCCACTATTATCCTAAATATACTCTCCACTATTATCCTAAGTATAATCTCCACTATTATCCTAAGTATAATCTCCACTATTATCCTAAGTATACTCTCCACTATTATCCTAAGATAATCTCCACTATTATCCTAAGTATACTCTCCACTATTATCCTAAGATAATCTCCACTATTATCCTAAGTATACTCTCCACTATTATCCTAAGATAATCTCCACTATTATCCTAAGTATACTCTCCACTATTATCCTAAGTATAATCTCCACTATTATCCTAAGTATAATCTCCACTATTATCCTAAGTATACTCTCCACTATTATCCTAAGTATACTCTCCACTATTATCCTAAGTATAATCTCCACTATTATCCTAAGTATAATCTTCACTATTATCCTAAGTATAATCTCCACTATTATCCTAAGTATAATCTCCACTATTATCCTAAGTATAATCTCCAGTATTATCCTAAGTATACTCTCCACTATTATCCTAAGTATAATCTCCACTATTATCCTAAGTATAATCTCCACTATTATCCTAAGTATACTCTCCACTATTATCCTAAGATAATCTCCACTATTATCCTAAGTATACTCTCCACTATTATCCTAAGATAGTCTCCACTATTATCCTAAGTATACTCTCCACTATTATCCTAAGTATAATCTCCACTATTATCCTAAGTATAATCTCCACTATTATCCTAAGTATACTCTCCACTATTATCCTAAGTATACTCTCCACTAATATCCTAAGTATAATCTCCACTATTATCCTAAGTATAATCTTCACTATTATCCTAAGTATAATCTCCACTATTATCCTAAGTATGATCTCCACTATTATCCTAAGTATAATCTCCACTATTATCCTAAGTATAATCTCCACTATTATCCTAAGTATAATCTTCACTATTATCCTAAGTATAATCTCCACTATTATCCTAAGTATAATCTCCACTATTATCCTAAGTATACTCTCCACTATTATCCTAAGTATAATCTCCACTATTATCCTAAGTATACTCTCCACTATTATCCTAAGTATACTCTCCACTATTATCCTAAGTATAATCTCCACTATTATCCTAAGTATAATCTCCACTATTATCCTAAGTATAATCTCCACTATTATCCTAAGTATACTCTCCACTATTATCCTAAGTATAATCTCCACTATTATCCTAAGTATACTCTCCACTATTATCCTAAGTATACTCTCCACTATTATCCTAAGTATAATCTCCACTATTATCCTAAGTATAATCTCCACTATTATCCTAAGTATAATCTCCACTATTATCCTAAGTATAATCTCCACTATTATCCTAAGTATAATCTCCACTATTATCCTAAGTATAATCTCCACTATTATCCTAAGTATAATCTCCACTATTATCCTAAATATAATCTCCACTATTATCCTAAGTATAATCTCCACTATTATCCTAAGTATAATCTCCACTATTATCCTAAGTATAATCTTCACTATTATCCTAAGTATACTCTCCACTATTATCCTAAGTATACTCTCCACTATTATCCTAAATATAATCTCCACTATTATCCTAAGTATAATCTCCACTATTATCCTAAGTATAATCTCCACTATTATCCTAAGTATAATCTTCACTATTATCCTAAGTATAATCTTCACTATTATCCTAAGTATAATCTTCACTATTATCCTAAGTATAATCTTCACTATTATCCTAAGTATACTCTCCACTATTATCCTAAGTATACTCTCCACTATTATCCTAAGTATACTCTCCACTATTATCCTAAGATAATCTCCACTATTATCCTAAGTATACTCTCCACTATTATCCTAAGTATACTCTCCACTATTATCCTAAGTATACTCTCCACTATTATCCTAAGATAATCTCCACTATTATCCTAAGTATACTCTCCACTATTATCCTAAGTATACTCTCCACTATTATCCTAAGTATACTCTCCACTATTATCCTAAGTATACTCTCCACTATTATCCTAAGTATACTCTCCACTATTATCCTAAGTATAATCTCCACTATTATCCTAAGTATACTCTCCACTATTATCCTAAGTATACTCTCCACTATTATCCTAAGTATACTCTCCACTATTATCCTAAGTATACTCTCCACTATTATCCTAAGTATAATCTCCACTATTATCCTAAGTATACTCTCCACTATTATCCTAAGTATACTCTCCACTATTATCCTAAGTATACTCTCCACTATTATCCTAAGATAATCTCCACTATTATCCTAAGTATACTCTCCACTATTATCCTAAGATAATCTCCACTATTATCCTAAGTATACTCTCCACTATTATCCTAAGTATAATCTCCACTATTATCCTAAGTATAATCTCCACTATTATCCTAAGTATACTCTCCACTATTATCCTAAGTATACTCTCCACTATTATCCTAAGTATAATCTCCACTATTATCCTAAGTATAATCTTCACTATTATCCTAAGTATAATCTCCACTATTATCCTAAGTATAATCTCCACTATTATCCTAAGTATAATCTCCAGTATTATCCTAAGTATACTCTCCACTATTATCCTAAGTATAATCTCCACTATTATCCTAAGTATAATCTCCACTATTATCCTAAGTATACTCTCCACTATTATCCTAAGATAATCTCCACTATTATCCTAAGTATACTCTCCACTATTATCCTAAGATAGTCTCCACTATTATCCTAAGTATACTCTCCACTATTATCCTAAGTATAATCTCCACTATTATCCTAAGTATAATCTCCACTATTATCCTAAGTATACTCTCCACTATTATCCTAAGTATACTCTCCACTAATATCCTAAGTATAATCTCCACTATTATCCTAAGTATAATCTTCACTATTATCCTAAGTATAATCTCCACTATTATCCTAAGTATGATCTCCACTATTATCCTAAGTATAATCTCCACTATTATCCTAAGTATAATCTCCACTATTATCCTAAGTATAATCTTCACTATTATCCTAAGTATAATCTCCACTATTATCCTAAGTATAATCTCCACTATTATCCTAAGTATACTCTCCACTATTATCCTAAGTATAATCTCCACTATTATCCTAAGTATACTCTCCACTATTATCCTAAGTATACTCTCCACTATTATCCTAAGTATACTCTCCACTATTATCCTAAGTATAATCTCCACTATTATCCTAAGTATACTCTCCACTATTATCCTAAGTATACTCTCCACTATTATCCTAAGTATAATCTCCACTATTATCCTAAGTATAATCTCCACTATTATCCTAAGTATAATCTCCACTATTATCCTAAGTATAATCTCCACTATTATCCTAAGTATAATCTCCACTATTATCCTAAGTATAATCTCCACTATTATCCTAAGTATAATCTCCACTATTATCCTAAGTATAATCTCCACTATTATCCTAAATATAATCTCCACTATTATCCTAAGTATAATCTCCACTATTATCCTAAGTATAATCTCCACTATTATCCTAAGTATAATCTTCACTATTATCCTAAGTATACTCTCCACTATTATCCTAAGTATAATCTCCACTATTATCCTAAATATAATCTCCACTATTATCCTAAGTATAATCTCCACTATTATCCTAAGTATAATCTCCACTATTATCCTAAGTATAATCTTCACTATTATCCTAAGTATAATCTTCACTATTATCCTAAGTATAATCTTCACTATTATCCTAAGTATAATCTTCACTATTATCCTAAGTATACTCTCCACTATTATCCTAAGTATACTCTCCACTATTATCCTAAGTATACTCTCCACTATTATCCTAAGATAATCTCCACTATTATCCTAAGTATACTCTCCACTATTATCCTAAGTATACTCTCCACTATTATCCTAAGTATACTCTCCACTATTATCCTAAGATAATCTCCACTATTATCCTAAGTATACTCTCCACTATTATCCTAAGTATAATCTCCACTATTATCCTAAGTATAATCTTCACTATTATCCTAAGTATACTCTCCACTATTATCCTAAGTATAATCCCCACTATTATCCTAAATATAATCTCCACTATTATCCTAAGTATAATCTCCACTATTATCCTAAGTATAATCTCCACTATTATCCTAAGTATAATCTTCACTATTATCCTAAGTATAATCTCCACTATTATCCTAAGTATACTCTCCACTATTATCCTAAGTATAATCTCCACTATTATCCTAAGTATAATCTCCACTATTATCCTAAGTATACTCTCCACTATTATCCTAAGTATAATCTCCACTATTATCCTAAGTATAATCTCCACTATTATCCTAAGTATAATCTCCACTATTATCCTAAGTATAATCTCCACTATTATCCTAAGTATAATCTCCACTATTATCCTAAGTATAATCTCCACTATTATCCTAAATATAATCTCCACTATTATCCTAAGTATAATCTCCACTATTATCCTAAGTATAATCTCCACTATTATCCTAAGTATAATCTTCACTATTATCCTAAGTATACTCTCCACTATTATCCTAAGTATAATCTCCACTATTATCCTAAATATAATCTCCACTATTATCCTAAGTATACTCTCCACTATTATCCTAAGTATAATCTCCACTATTATCCTAAGTATAATCTTCACTATTATCCTAAGTATAATATTCACTATTATCCTAAGTATAATCTTCACTATTATCCTAAGTATAATCTCCACTATTATCCTAAGTATACTCTCCACTATTATCCTAAGTATACTCTCCACTATTATCCTAAGTATACTCTCCACTATTATCCTAAGATAATCTCCACTATTATCCTAAGTATACTCTCCACTATTATCCTAAGATAATCTCCACTATTATCCTAAGTATACTCTCCACTATTATCCTAAGTATAATCTCCACTATTATCCTAAGTATAATCTCCACTATTATCCTAAGTATACTCTCCACTATTATCCTAAGTATACTCTCCACTATTATCCTAAGTATAATCTCCACTATTATCCTAAGTATAATCTTCACTATTATCCTAAGTATAATCTCCACTATTATCCTAAGTATAATCTCCACTATTATCCTAAGTATAATCTCCAGTATTATCCTAAGTATACTCTCCACTATTATCCTAAGTATAATCTCCACTATTATCCTAAGTATAATCTCCACTATTATCCTAAGTATACTCTCCACTATTATCCTAAGATAATCTCCACTATTATCCTAAGTATACTCTCCACTATTATCCTAAGATAGTCTCCACTATTATCCTAAGTATACTCTCCACTATTATCCTAAGTATAATCTCCACTATTATCCTAAGTATAATCTCCACTATTATCCTAAGTATACTCTCCACTATTATCCTAAGTATACTCTCCACTAATATCCTAAGTATAATCTCCACTATTATCCTAAGTATAATCTTCACTATTATCCTAAGTATAATCTCCACTATTATCCTAAGTATGATCTCCACTATTATCCTAAGTATAATCTCCACTATTATCCTAAGTATAATCTCCACTATTATCCTAAGTATAATCTTCACTATTATCCTAAGTATAATCTCCACTATTATCCTAAGTATAATCTCCACTATTATCCTAAGTATACTCTCCACTATTATCCTAAGTATAATCTCCACTATTATCCTAAGTATACTCTCCACTATTATCCTAAGTATACTCTCCACTATTATCCTAAGTATAATCTCCACTATTATCCTAAGTATAATCTCCACTATTATCCTAAGTATAATCTCCACTATTATCCTAAGTATACTCTCCACTATTATCCTAAGTATAATCTCCACTATTATCCTAAGTATAATCTCCACTATTATCCTAAGTATACTCTCCACTATTATCCTAAGATAATCTCCACTATTATCCTAAGTATACTCTCCACTATTATCCTAAGATAGTCTCCACTATTATCCTAAGTATACTCTCCACTATTATCCTAAGTATAATCTCCACTATTATCCTAAGTATAATCTCCACTATTATCCTAAGTATACTCTCCACTATTATCCTAAGTATACTCTCCACTAATATCCTAAGTATAATCTCCACTATTATCCTAAGTATAATCTTCACTATTATCCTAAGTATAATCTCCACTATTATCCTAAGTATGATCTCCACTATTATCCTAAGTATAATCTCCACTATTATCCTAAGTATAATCTCCACTATTATCCTAAGTATAATCTCCACTATTATCCTAAGTATAATCTCCACTATTATCCTAAGTATAATCTCCACTATTATCCTAAGTATACTCTCCACTATTATCCTAAGTATAATCTCCACTATTATCCTAAGTATACTCTCCACTATTATCCTAAGTATAATCTCCACTATTATCCTAAGTATAATCTCCACTATTATCCTAAGTATAATCTCCACTATTATCCTAAGTATACTCTCCACTATTATCCTAAGTATACTCTCCACTATTATCCTAAGTATAATCTCCACTATTATCCTAAGTATAATCTCCACTATTATCCTAAGTATAATCTCCACTATTATCCTAAGTATACTCTCCACTATTATCCTAAGTATAATCTCCACTATTATCCTAAGTATACTCTCCACTATTATCCTAAGTATAATCTCCACTATTATCCTAAGTATAATCTCCACTATTATCCTAAGTATAATCTCCACTATTATCCTAAGTATACTCTCCACTATTATCCTAAGTATACTCTCCACTATTATCCTAAGTATAATCTCCACTATTATCCTAAGTATAATCTCCACTATTATCCTAAGTATAATCTCCACTATTATCCTAAGTATAATCTCCACTATTATCCTAAGTATAATCTTCACTATTATCCTAAGTATAATCTCCACTATTATCCTAAGTATACTCTCCACTATTATCCTAAGTATAATCTCCACTATTATCCTAAGTATACTCTCCACTATTATCCTAAGTATACTCTCCACTATTATCCTAAGTATAATCTCCACTATTATCCTAAGTATAATCTCCACTATTATCCTAAGTATAATCTCCACTATTATCCTAAGTATAATCTCCACTATTATCCTAAGTATAATCTCCACTATTATCCTAAGTATAATCTCCACTATTATCCTAAATATAATCTCCACTATTATCCTAAGTATAATCTCCACTATTATCCTAAGTATAATCTCCACTATTATCCTAAGTATAATCTTCACTATTATCCTAAGTATACTCTCCACTATTATCCTAAGTATAATCTCCACTATTATCCTAAATATAATCTCCACTATTATCCTAAGTATAATCTCCACTATTATCCTAAGTATAATCTCCACTATTATCCTAAGTATAATCTTCACTATTATCCTAAGTATAATCTCCACTATTATCCTAAGTATACTCTCCACTATTATCCTAAGTATACTCTCCACTATTATCCTAAGTATACTCTCCACTATTATCCTAAGATAATCTCCACTATTATCCTAAGTATACTCTCCACTATTATCCTAAGATAATCTCCACTATTATCCTAAGTATACTCTCCACTATTATCCTAAGTATAATCTCCACTATTATCCTAAGTATAATCTCCACTATTATCCTAAGTATACTCTCCACTATTATCCTAAGTATACTCTCCACTATTATCCTAAGTATAATCTCCACTATTATCCTAAGTATAATCTTCACTATTATCCTAAGTATAATCTCCACTATTATCCTAAGTATAATCTCCACTATTATCCTAAGTATAATCTCCAGTATTATCCTAAGTATACTCTCCACTATTATCCTAAGTATAATCTCCACTATTATCCTAAGTATAATCTCCACTATTATCCTAAGTATACTCTCCACTATTATCCTAAGATAATCTCCACTATTATCCTAAGTATACTCTCCACTATTATCCTAAGATAGTCTCCACTATTATCCTAAGTATACTCTCCACTATTATCCTAAGTATAATCTCCACTATTATCCTAAGTATAATCTCCACTATTATCCTAAGTATACTCTCCACTATTATCCTAAGTATACTCTCCACTAATATCCTAAGTATAATCTCCACTATTATCCTAAGTATAATCTTCACTATTATCCTAAGTATAATCTCCACTATTATCCTAAGTATGATCTCCACTATTATCCTAAGTATAATCTCCACTATTATCCTAAGTATAATCTCCACTATTATCCTAAGTATAATCTTCACTATTATCCTAAGTATAATCTCCACTATTATCCTAAGTATAATCTCCACTATTATCCTAAGTATACTCTCCACTATTATCCTAAGTATAATCTCCACTATTATCCTAAGTATACTCTCCACTATTATCCTAAGTATACTCTCCACTATTATCCTAAGTATAATCTCCACTATTATCCTAAGTATAATCTCCACTATTATCCTAAGTATAATCTCCACTATTATCCTAAGTATACTCTCCACTATTATCCTAAGTATAATCTCCACTATTATCCTAAGTATAATCTCCACTATTATCCTAAGTATACTCTCCACTATTATCCTAAGATAATCTCCACTATTATCCTAAGTATACTCTCCACTATTATCCTAAGATAGTCTCCACTATTATCCTAAGTATACTCTCCACTATTATCCTAAGTATAATCTCCACTATTATCCTAAGTATAATCTCCACTATTATCCTAAGTATACTCTCCACTATTATCCTAAGTATACTCTCCACTAATATCCTAAGTATAATCTCCACTATTATCCTAAGTATAATCTTCACTATTATCCTAAGTATAATCTCCACTATTATCCTAAGTATGATCTCCACTATTATCCTAAGTATAATCTCCACTATTATCCTAAGTATAATCTCCACTATTATCCTAAGTATAATCTCCACTATTATCCTAAGTATAATCTCCACTATTATCCTAAGTATAATCTCCACTATTATCCTAAGTATACTCTCCACTATTATCCTAAGTATAATCTCCACTATTATCCTAAGTATACTCTCCACTATTATCCTAAGTATAATCTCCACTATTATCCTAAGTATAATCTCCACTATTATCCTAAGTATAATCTCCGATATTATCCTAAGTATACTCTCCACTATTATCCTAAGTATAATCTCCACTATTATCCTAAGTATACTCTCCACTATTATCCTAAGTATACTCTCCACTATTATCCTAAGTATAATCTCCACTATTATCCTAAGTATAATCTCCACTATTATCCTAAGTATAATCTCCACTATTATCCTAAGTATACTCTCCACTATTATCCTAAGTATAATCTCCACTATTATCCTAAGTATACTCTCCACTATTATCCTAAGTATACTCTCCACTATTATCCTAAGTATAATCTCCACTATTATCCTAAGTATAATCTCCACTATTATCCTAAGTATAATCTCCACTATTATCCTAAGTATAATCTCCACTATTATCCTAAGTATAATCTCCACTATTATCCTAAGTATACTCTCCACTATTATCCTAAGTATAATCTCCACTATTATCCTAAGTATAATCTCCACTATTATCCTAAGTATAATCTCCACTATTATCCTAAGTATACTCTCCACTATTATCCTAAGTATAATCTCCACTATTATCCTAAGTATACTCTCCACTATTATCCTAAGTATAATCTCCACTATTATCCTAAGTATACTCTCCACTATTATCCTAAGTATAATCTCCACTATTATCCTAATTATAATCTCCACTATTATCCTAAGTATAATCTCCACTATTATCCTAAGTATAATCTCCACTATTATCCTAAGTATAATCTCCACTATTATCCTAAGTATACTCTCCACTATTATCCTAAGTATAATCTCCACTATTATCCTAAGTATACTCTCCACTATTATCCTAAGTATAATCTCCACTATTATCCTAAGTATACTCTCCACTATTATCCTAAGTATAATCTCCACTATTATCCTAAGTATAATCTCCACTATTATCCTAAGTATAATCTCCACTATTATCCTAAGTATAATCTCCACTATTATCCTAAGTATAATCTCCACTATTATCCTAAGTATAATCTCCACTATTATCCTAAGTATAATCTCCACTATTATCCTAAGTATACTCTCCACTATTATCCTAAGTATAATCTCCACTATTATCCTAAGTATAATCTCCACTATTATCCTAAGTATAATCTCCACTATTATCCTAAGTATACTCTCCACTATTATCCTAAGTATAATCTCCACTATTATACTAAGTATAATCTCCACTATTATCCTAAGTATAATCTCCACTATTATCCTAAGTATAATCTCCACTATTATCCTAAGTATAATCTCCACTATTATCCTAAGTATACTCTCCACTATTATCCTAAGTATAATCTCCACTATTATCCTAAGTATAATCTCCACTATTATCCTAAGTATAATCTCCACTATTATCCTAAGTATACTCTCCACTATCATCCTAAGTATAATCTCCACTATTATCCTAAGTATAATCTCCACTATTATCCTAAGTATAATCTCCACTATTATCCTAAGTATAATCTCCACTATTATCCTAAGTATAATCTCCACTATTATCCTAAGTATACTCTCCACTATTATTCTAAGTATAATCTCCACTATTATCCTAAGTATAATCTCCACTATTATCCTAAGTATAATCTCCACTATTATCCTAAGTATAATCTCCACTATTATCCTAAGTATAATCTCCACTATTATCCTAAGTATAATCTCCACTATTATCCTAAGTATAATCTCCACTATTATCCTAAGTATAATCTCCACTATTATCCTAAGTATAATCTCCACTATTATCCTAAGTATAATCTCCACTATTATCCTAAGTATACTCTCCACTATTATCCTAAGTATAATCTCCACTATTATCCTAAGTATACTCTCCACTATTATCCTAAGTATAATCTCCACTATTATCCTAAGTATAATCTCCACTACTATCCTAAGTATAATCTCCACTATTATCCTAAGTATAATCTCCACTATTATCCTAAGTATAATCTCCACTATTATCTTAAGTATACTCTCCACTATTATCCTAAGTATAATCTCCACTATTATCCTAAGTATAATCTCCACTATTATCCTAAGTATAATCTCCACTATTATCCTAAGTATACTCTCCACTATTATCCTAAGTATAATCTCCACTATTATCCTAAGTATAATCTCCACTATTATCCTAAGTATAATCTCCACTATTATCCTAAGTATAATCTCCACTATTATCCTAAGTATAATCTCAACTATTATCCTAAGTATACTCTCCACTATTATCCTAAGTATAATCTCCACTATTATCCTTAGTATAATCTCCACTATTATCCTAAGTATAATCTCCACTATTATCCTAAGTATAATCTCCACTATTATCCTAAGTATAATCTCCACTATTATCCTAAGTATAATCTCCACTATTATCCTAAGTATAATCTCCACTATTATCCTAAGTATAATCTCCACTATTATCCTAAGTATAATCTCCACTATTATCCTAAGTATAATCTCCACTATTATCCTAAGTATAATCTCCACTATTATCCTAAGTATAATCTCCACTATTATCCTAAGTATAATCTCCACTATTATCCTAAGTATAATCTCCACTATTATCCTAAGTATAATCTCCACTATTATCCTAAGTATACTCTCCACTATTATCCTAAGTATAATCTCCACTATTATCCTAAGTATAATCTCCACTATTATCCTAAGTATAATCTCCACTATTATCCTAAGTATACTCTCCACTATTATCCTAAGTATAATCTCCACTTTTATCCTAAGTATACTCTCCACTATTATCCTAAGTATAATCTCCACTATTATCCTAAGTATAATCTCCACTATTATCCTAAGTATACTCTCCACTATTATCCTAAGTATAATCTCCACTATTATCCTAAGTATACTCTCCACTATTATCCTAAGTATAATCTCCACTATTATCCTAAGTATAATCTCCACTATTATCCTAAGTATACTCTCCACTATTATCCTAAGTATAATCTCCACTATTATTGTCATGATGTGACATTTATTATAGCGTCATATTTTAGTACTTATAATTTAATGCTAGGAATATTTGTATGTAATTAGTTAGGCAGGGCGTAATTCTCACCCGTTCCTCCTCTTTCCCCCCCCCCACCCCGGGGCGAGACTGGGACTATCCCATGTTCTCCCTTTGTGTCAACACGGGCATGGTCAAGGGGAACCGCTCCCTTCTACTGCTTTGTTCGTATACGGACCGGGCGTAGGTGCAATCAGACACTCCTCACTTGTGGTTATCTGTTCCTTTGAGTTTTAACGCGTCACGCATGGCCCTATTAAGCGCCTTTGTCTAGGCGGACGGTAGGGTGTAGCTAAACCGTGCAGGTAGACCTTTAGGTTTGTCTGCGGGCAATAAGACTCGTTGGTAACACGAGATATACAAAGATAGGGGAAATTTGGTAAGAGGTGTGACCTGAGCGTTTGTATATGCCGACCGAATAGGAGACAAGACAAAGGGACGTAATAGAGGTGGTCAGTCGGACACGCCCCTGAGATAGTGGTGATTGACAGATGACTGGTCGATGAGTGGGCGTGCACATTTGTACGGTTGATGACGACACGAAGGACCGACCCTGACTACCATTGTATTCCTATATATATATATATATATATATATATATATATATATATATATATATATATATATATATATATATATTGTTACGTCCACAATCCCCTTGTGGCCAGAGCTGTGTAGATCTTGCTGATAATTCTCGTTAGTCCTAGGGGAGACTTTAATCATTAGTATTTATGTTTCAGTATTACACGAACTCTTCTTATAGTCCTGGGCACAAATTCAGTATTTGTATTCCAACATTTCCTTTCTTGTAAATTATGGTAGTAGATAAATCTTATAGTAATGTATACAACACAATAGGATAGTAACTTGACAAAGAAGCTTCAGTGTAACTGTTGTTGATAGTTTATTTCAGGTGGTATGTTCAATATATACAATATATCTATTATGTACAGTTAGAATAAAATAGTGCAAACACAAACGTTCTCAAAAGAACATATTTTGAAACTCTCTGTCTTTCAGACAAAACAAATCATTAAATACTATCCGAGTGGTGCAAGGGATAGACCCATTACCAGTAGGGGTGAAAATCATGGTATCATTACAAAACTCATAACAAAAACGATAGGAACTTCCCCTATTAAATAATGAGTCGTTCCCAGACTCTGAGAATTTGAGATCAACACAGAATCCCAGCATTACCTAGAACCTTTCGTTTTCCTACTAAACGTCCTAATATTGTGTGTAGTAAGAAAAGAGAGAGAGAGGAGAATAAACATTGCGTGTTCCAATTCTTGGAAAAACAATATACATGACACGCCCCCACCCAATGAAAGAAATAATGTACCATAATTACCCAAGTAATACTCAACATGGTACATTTTTCGTACTTAACACTATCGTTTTAATAACCAACAATCAATGGAAGATTATTAGACAATTTAAGCAAACATGGCTCACTGGCACAACTAAATTATAAAAAGTGTCACTACCCAATGGTAATTGTGATTATAACGTGATGGACAAATATTTCACCGTTAGTATTAATATTAACTAATGTCTCAACAAGTACAAATAATTCAAAAATATTCTAGTCATTCTTATTTTAACTATGTACAGTTGTGTGGATTTCCACCAAAAATTTGCAAAAAGTCTTAATCTATTTAAACAAATATAACATTGCTCAAACTCTGTCAATTTTCAACAGTTTACTTCTAATATACAAACCAAAAGATAAGTAATACGTAACTCGAATCAAACTATAGGTTACTTCCCCTTTAAATTACAGTGTCAACTTGACATTAACAGGGTTCATACCTAAGATGATGATACTTCCCCTTTTCTCAAATATGAGGAGAAAATACGCTCTAGTTACGATTACTACAGTAATCTCAATATTAAAATGTAATCCACTATTATGCGTTTTTGGCAAATTTGAAAGTTTAATATAAAAGATTGTTCAGGGTTGAATGAGTGCTCACCTTTAGAAACCTTTGTTTCCCTCCATTCCCGGATATATGGAATATATAACAACCTATATACAACATAGTGAATATCCACTAGTTTTTCCCATTCTATTACCATGATATAACAATTTAGCAATAGATTTCCAATATTATCTATTAATTTATACCAATTAAGATTACATCTCTTTCTAAGATAAAAATTGTACATATTATTATTTAGTTCCATTCATTAACTAAAATAAAACAAGATAATAAATCAACTAGCTCAAAGTTTTCCCACTTAATTGCATGTGATGACAATTACTTTTATCCATCCATATCAAGTAAATACGTGCATATTATATATTTATTGCATCATGCATCAACATTTAAATGGAATTTCTTTTCCATAATCAAATGAATTTAAAATATATCAGAACATCAATATTATACATGATTATAAGAATTATTAATACTTTCAAAAGACTTGACTTCTGTATGATACAAGTATTCTATAGGTATTCCATAATCAAAATTCAAACGAATGATAGGTTATCATGACACATTCTTAATGAATAAATGAGATGATCTGAAAAAGAAGTATGGGTTATTCAGTCAATCATGTAGCACCCGAGATAGATTATCAGCTATGACCTTGTCTCTATCTTGTCGATGATACGGGAAATGGGATACCAGTCGGTCTCTGTCAAATTACTTAATTTCCCAAAGTCTCTATAAAACTGCAGTGTGTGGTCGGCTTTTGGTACCATCACACAGGGTGTAGACCATTTGCTATCACATTTTCCTCCTATGTCATTTTCTAACATATACTTTACATCTAATTTAATATGCTCAGGTCTGATGGGGTCAAATGGATGCTGTTTAATAGACCTGGCACTATCGGTTAACACTACATCGTGCTCTATGACATGTGTCCTACTGGGAACATTTGTAAACATTGACTTATTTTCATGCACCAGCTCAATAATCTTCTCCTTATCTTCTACCGGAGGATGTTCTAGCCTTGTATCTAAACTCTTAAGGGCATCTGTATTATTAAGTTTACTTTCTGCAAACTTATATTCTATCCTAGATAAATCCGTCGGGACCCTAGCTAATGAAATCATGGGGACCTCCCGTGGTTTACTCTTTTCCCTGGAAACATAGGGCTTAAGCAAATTAATATGGCATACCCTCTGCTTTTGTCTCCGGTCAGGAGTCTTTATCAAATAATTGACCTCGCCAAGCTTTGACTCTATCTCATAGGGTCCACTAAACTTTGCACTTAAAGGCTGATTTTGCAAAGGTAGAAACACAAGAACTTTGTCACCTGGTGCAAAAGTTCTAGCTGTAGCTTTACGGTCATAGTTCTGTCTCATACGCTCCTGCATCTGTGGAAAATGAATCTTCACATGGTTAAAAGCATGATAAAGCCTATTTTTAAATTTATCTACATATGACAAAAGTCCAATCGGTTCACTGTCCGTTAGCCAAGTTTCATGTAGAAGTTTCAACGGACCTCTGACTGAGTGTCCATACACAAGTTCGAATGGGCTAAACCCCAGGGATTCCTGAGTGGCCTCCCTTGCAGCGAACAGTACATAAGGCACACCCTTATCCCAGTCTTTCTCGTTTTCATAACAGTACTTTTTAAGCATCGATTTTAATGTCTGATGAAACCTTTCCAGAGCTCCCTGGCTCTCAGGATGATAGGCACTTGATAGCCTATGGCTTATCCCTAATTGTTCCATGACTTGTTTGAAAATGTTCGAAGTAAAGTTAGTCCCCTGGTCGGACTGTACTGTCTTCGGTAGGCCATAACGTGTGAAGAAATTTGTCAGGGCGTCTACCACCTTCACTGTTGTTATGTTCCGCAACGGAATGGCTTCCGGGAAGCGAGTGGATGAACACATGACTGTGAGCAGGTATTGAAAACCGGCTTTTGTTTTCGGCAACGGGCCCACGCAATCAATGAGTATATGACTGAATGGTTCGTCGAACGCTGGTATCGGCTGGAGTGGAGTGACAGGAATTCGTTGGTTAGGACGTCCTACCATTTGGCATACGTGGCAAGTCTTGCAGTATTGTTCGACATCTCTTCTCAGTCCTGGCCAGTAGAAGTAAGGGAGGATACGGTGGTGCGTTTTTCGGACTCCCATGTGACCAGCGAAAGGAAGATCATGCGCCATACGCAGTATATCTTGACGATAGCACTTAGGTATTACAATCTGGTGAATACTGTCCCACTCGTTTGTACCTGAGTTGAGCGGTTTCGACTTTCTCATCAATACTTCATCTTTCATGTAGAAACATTCCGCCATTGCATCTGCAGTCTTTTCGTCAACAGCTTTCATTCTGAGTTGCATTATTACTTCGTCATTCAATTGTTCTTTCACCAATTTCTGCTTTGGTGACAAAATGTTATCGTTTTCGGTTGCATCACCAGTTGTTAGTTCAGCAAAGAACGTAGCACTTAAATCGATGTCAGGTGTTTCTGTTATCACTGTTTCATTCGCATGTGTGTCTTCAGAACAGACAAACACATCTTTCGTTGCACTACACGGCGTAGCAGGAGTCTTTACCGACTTCTTTTTATGCATTGCTCTTGTCAGTGCACATGTTGGGCGTTCATTGGCAGGACGTAGGTTTTTGTCCTCCGCCATCTTTGTCTCCAACACTTTAACCATGGGCTCGACAGTGACTCTGCCGCCCATAATGTCATTTCCTAATATCATGGAAACGCCTTTGACGGGTAGTGCGCGCCACACTCCCACTACGATGTTACCTGTAAAAATATCCGACTCGAGTTTTATTCTGTGCAGTGGAGCTTCCACAGCCTCCATACTAGCACCTCTCAGCACAACAGACTCACCGGTACTGGTGGCATCTGTTAACGGCACACTGCCCTCCAGGATCACGCTGACAGCAGAACCCGTGTCACGTAATATCTGTATTTTCTTCTTGCTGAGTACATCGACTTCTGTCGACACTGTCCCCTCGTAGACAAAGGGTCGAAAATCGGATAGGTCGTCCTCTTCCGGGACTTCAGGAACCATCTGTTCCTCACGGCCTTCTGAAAGCATAATAGATTGAGTACAGCTATTCTCTTTTACCTTAGATAGACTGTTCTCAAAAACCATCGACTCCACAACTATGGGCGATGCCGGCCGCATTTCTTTTGAGTTTCTTGACCCTGTGTTGCACACTTCTTCTGTCTGCTTGCTATCTTTCTGCACTCTGGCACAGTGTAGAATAGCACCTTGCTTCTTGGTAAGGATCCAACAATCTTTCTTCATGTGGCCCTCTTTCTTGCAATTGAAACATACCACCTTTGCTTTATTTACATCTGTCTGCTTCCTGAAATGAACTAAGTTACTATTATTATTTACACCACTGTTCTTATTATTGTTTTCACTTGTCTCTTTTGGTTTACTAGCCTCCTTGGGCTCTGGTTTGTGCACTTTGGGTTTGTCAGCATAATATGGCTTTATGCTGGCGTGAATTATGGCATAGTTATCTGCCAATCTAGCAGCTTCATGCACATCTTCAACCCCTCGGTCTGAGATGTGGGTTTTAATATCCACTCGAATACAATCATTGAATTCCTCAAACAATATTAGGTTCTTGAGTTTATCAAACTCACTTACATTCTGTGACCTTAGCCACTGTTCTAACATTTTCTCCTTTTGTCTCAAAAAGTCTACATGAGTTTGATCATATGCCTTCTTTCTGTCTCTAAATAGCTTTCTATATTTTTCTGGTGTCAGGGAATAACTTTTTAGCACCCTATCTTTGATTACTTCATAGTCATTTATTTCCTCGGGTGTTAAACTCAACACTACGTCCAATGCTTTTCCTTTGTTGAGAGTTGACCTTAACAATAAAGCCATCTTATCATCAGGGAACTGATAATCTACAGCTATCCTCTCAAAAAGCAAAAAGAAATCTTGAACATCTTCTTCTCTGAATATAGGCAAGTGTTGCTTCATTGCGCTAATATCCATACCATTGCTGTCCCTACGATGGTCAGGTCTGTTCATGCGTGCCATCTCTATCCTTTCTCTGCTTTCAATCCTAATTCTTTCATTTTCCCTTTCAGTTTCTATCCTAATTCTTTCATTTTCCCTTTCAGTTTCTATCCTAATTCTTTCCAATTCCATTCTCTTCATAGCTAATTGGAATTTTAGGTTTTCACTCAACCCTTCATCTTCATCATTGTTTGATGATCTAGATGACATATTTCTTACCTCGTCTCCGTGGGCAATTACCTCGCCCCCACTGGGAGCTACATAACCTTCATTGATATCGTTCTGTCCCACTTCAACTACACTACCAGTGTTCATGGCATTCTGCCCGTTCAAACATGTCATAATTTCTTTGGTCAAACGATTACGATTAGGTCTTGCCTGTCCTGCCTCAATCCCAAAGGACTCAGCTAATTCTTTTAGTTCAGCAAATGACATGGCATTAAGTTCCTCACTTGATATATTCGAAGCCATAGTATAGCGTTCGAAATATTTGTTATAGTAGAGTAGTATATATTGTATAATAAAATATAAAGTTCCAACTTACGATTTGTCCAGAAATTTGCACAATATAATATTAAACACTTTGTGGAATCTTCACACTTCCCAAGGAATAAAAACGCAAACCAGTTCTCTCCTCTTTTTAAAAAAAAATAGTTTCACAGTCCTGAAAACGAAACACAAATATGCCGCTCTCAGTACTACTAATGTCACAAAATATTTATAGGTCAGGAAAAAATATAACTCAAATTTTCCAGACGAGATCAACACATTTTTTTCAATCCTAGATCAAGAAAAGTAGAACTCAAATCTACCGAACGAGACTACCAAATCTTGTCAATCCTAGGTCAGGAAAAGTAGAACTCAAATATACCGGGCGAGACCACCAAATTTTGTTACGTCCACAATCCCCTTGTGGCCAGAGCTGTGTAGATCTTGCTGATAATTCTCGTTAGTCCTAGGGGAGACTTTAATCATTAGTATTTATGTTTCAGTATTACACGAACTCTTCTTATAGTCCTGGGCACAAATTCAGTATTTGTATTCCAACATTTCCTTTCTTGTAAATTATGGTAGTAGATAAATCTTATAGTAATGTATACAACACAATAGGATAGTAACTTGACAAAGAAGCTTCAGTGTAACTGTTGTTGATAGTTTATTTCAGGTGGTATGTTCAATATATACAATATATCTATTATGTACAGTTAGAATAAAATAGTGCAAACACAAACGTTCTCAAAAGAACATATTTTGAAACTCTCTGTCTTTCAGACAAAACAAATCATTAAATACTATCCGAGTGGTGCAAGGGATAGACCCATTACCAGTAGGGGTGAAAATCATGGTATCATTACAAAACTCATAACAAAAACGATAGGAACTTCCCCTATTAAATAATGAGTCGTTCCCAGACTCTGAGAATTAGAGATCAACACAGAATCCCAGCATTACCTAGAACCTTTCGTTTTCCTACTAAACGTCCTAATATTGTGTGTAGTAAGAAAAGAGAGAGAGAGGAGAATAAACATTGCGTGTTCCAATTCTTGGAAAAACAATATACATGACAATATAGATCTATATATATATATTGTGTAGACTTGACTCTAAACACACACAGACAGTCACGGACAGACACTCGGGAAGCCAGATTATCTATGACGTGTGACTGATTTCGGATTATCTTGAATACTGTGCTAATATCATTCTGTGTACTTATTATTTCTTACTAATTCATGTTCAATCTTTGGATATTCAGCCTATACGTAGACTCTTCAGAATACAGCTGTCGTTCGGATTGATGTGTCTGATGATTTATATGTTGGTATCTACATGTGATTACGGATTAAACGTATGGTCTATTCACTTAAAGCTGATTGCCTGTTTTCTTAATTCGTTTGTCATTGGAGTGATTGTGCGAAGAAGATACTGACTCTGCTTGATAGATAGTACGCAAATAAAAATATCGAGCGTTTTCACAGAGAATTGCCTGGTCTAAAACATTGCCATCGACCTCTAGACCAACGAACCACGTGAGGTAGGGAACTCAACTTGTGAACACTACAGTCACGAGAGCATCGTACTGGCCACACTATCCCGCATCATCACAATTATCCTAAGTATACTCTCCACTTCCATTATTAGGCTATCCTAAGTATAATCTCCGCTATTATCCTAAGTTAGTTCACTCGTTTGTTTATGTTTGTATCCAGTTAGGAACACAAACATTTCCCTGGAGCTGGGGACGAAAAGTGGAATCGCTCAATGCAACAATGATAATTTGGCATTTGTAGTGGACACGGTCAAACTGGACATTGTTTGTCGTTTAACCGTGACATTTACAGCGGTTTACATTTACATAGAGGGATCAGCAAATATTTGTTCAATATACATCAGCGGAGGTCAGTTCTTTTCATTTTAATCTCATCATTTTATTTACTCGTTCTTTACCATTTATACAAATCAGAGCCATGCTCAGTTAGGGTTGCCAGATGCATGGGTACCAAAAGGAGGACACAGAGAGACAAAAAGGAGGACAAAAAAGGACATGGGTACCAAAAGGAGGACACAGAGAGACAAAAAGGAGGACAAAAAAGGACACATGGGTACCAAAAGGAGGACACATAGAGTGTTTCATTTAAATCATTTAATTTTTGTTTAATTGAATGCTGATTTAACCAGCAATCAGTACAATTGAGCTAGACAATGGTTGCCAATAATTATCTTCTAGTAAATTAACCAAGAATTTTTTTTTCCAAAATGCAACAATACTACATCTATATTGTTGGAAAATTAAACAGTCAATTCTACAGTTAATACATTATCATCTTTCTTGATTATATAACATCTTTCTCTGGTAAATATTTTATATGGTAAATATTTTATATGGTAAATATTTTATATGGTAAATATTTAATCTGGTAAATATTTTATATGGTAAATATTTTATATGGTAAATATTTAATCTGGTAAATATTTTATATGGTAAATATTTAATCTGGTAAATATTGTATATGGTAAATATTTAATCTGTTAAATATTTTATATGGTAAATATTTTATATGGTAAATATTTTATATGGTAAATATTTAATCTGGTAAATATTTTATATGGTAAATATTTTATATGGTAAATATTTTATATGGTAGCTTTCTCGATTCATCCAGTGTCTCGGTGCGTCATTTAACTTTTCTATGATTAAATAAACACACTCTTATTTACTTCCACGAATTTATTTGGCCGATATCCAAGAACAAAAAAAATACAATCACATCAATGGTCCGACTAAACATAAGGATACAATCACATCAATGGTCAGATTAACGTAAGGATACAATTACATCAATGGTCAGTCTTTTTTTGTTTTAAACAGTATGAAAACATTATAATTTGTTATGAACATTTTTATTTTATGTATATTTAGATATACAAATATATATACAAAAATCTAGATAGATACATAAATAGTTTGATAGATAGTTATGTAGATCGATACAGACAGATAGGTAAAGATGCAGAGAGATACAGATAGATGGATAAAGATACAAATAGATAGATAGAGGGATAGATAGAAAGATAGATAGAGATACAGTATTATAGATATATCTGATCGTGTCTTTTAAAAGGACAAAATTTTGCACATGGACAAGAAGTGATACTTTCAAGCGTAGCAAAAGTTGAACCAATAGTTAACATGGGATTCTTTAGACCACCCCAGACTGTCGCAGCTACTCAACCCAAGTGTTTGCGCTCAGATCCAATTGACAAGGAGCCCTATTTCAACCTTACCTTTGCAAAACCTAGAAAACTCACAAGAATCGTTGTCCATACTTTAGGTAAGCATCCTCACTGGATTACATTGAGTTTACATTGGGTTTACATTGAGTTTACATTGGGTTTACATTGAGTTTACATTGGGTTTACATTTGCTTTACATTGGTCTTGTGATTTATTAAGCATTGCCATTTGATTAAATTGGGTTTCCATTGGCTTTCCATTGGTCTTGCGTTTATTGTTAAAGTTTAAAAGATTTCAATGCACTTGCCCTAAGCCATGTCATTCTTTATGAAAGCTGTCATCCCTTGCTTACACTTTAAGTTTCTCGATTACAATAGACCATCCCGGTGGCCTTACTATTATAATAGACCATCTCGGTGACCTAACTATTACAATAGACCATCTCGGTGACCTAGCTATTACAATAGACCATCTTGGTGACCTAACTATTACAATAGACCATCTCGGTGACCTAGCTATTACAATAGACCATCTCGGTGACCTAGCTATTACAATAGACCATCTCGGTGGCCTTACTATTACAATAGACCATCTCGGTGACCTAGCTATTACAATAGACCATCTCGGTGGCCTTACTATTACAATAGACCATCTCGGTGACCTAACTATTACAATAGACCATCTCGGTGACCTAGCGGTAATACTTTAGTGTAGCTGGTTCTAGAAAAGTAGGCTTCTATAAAATTCCAAATGAAAATTTTTTCGCGTGGGGCTATTGATAAGTGTCTTAAAAAAAGCGGCAAACTATTAAAAATGAAAAAAAACAAAAATAATAATTTGTATTGTCTTTACAAAAGCCTTGTGACGTCACAGGCTGATCAAACACAATACATTATTGTCTGCCGATCTTCTTAATTAAGACACTATCAATAGCTCCACGCACAGAATAGGTATAGAACAGAATGCGCAATGGCATTTTTTTCTGTTTCCGGAAGTAATACCGACGCCATACTGTTTAAACGCAGCGGTCCTGGTTACACTATATATTGATGCTTATTTACAATGTCTTTTTCATCAAATCTACACGCCGAACACCCAGAGTTAATTGTTCAGGCAAAAGGTACCAAAAATGTTTTGTAATAAACTGCAACAATGATGCGAAAACTATTGCTTATCGTACAAATAAGCATGTCTTTCTTGACTTCATAATCATAAAGGCATAAAGGATAAACAACGGTAAGTTCAAAAGGTGTAACAACCTCATATTAACGGATATTACATAATATTAGTAGCCTTGCTTTAGTCCTAAGATTGCTAAGAGTAGATATCAGTCATAAAAAAGCCTTTTTATTTATGGTAGGCCTAGATATCCTTTCTCATTTTACTATAGATCTATTAGCGCAGTGGTTCTTAACCGGTGGTCCGCAAGTAGTTGCAAGTGCTCCGCGAAATTATGAAACTTAAAATTTAATGTTCACTCACTTACTCTATCTGATTGAGCTGAACAAATTTTAATGCTTATAATAGGTAGTCCAAACGGGGAAAAATCGGCCTTTTTGCTTATTTTTACTGTTTTTGTAACGAAGTTTTGACTCACTTGTACTAATGCTGCATAAATAAAATTTATATGTGATTAAAGTTGAAGCCTTTATCTAACAAAATATTTAACTTTTAAACTCATAATTTGTATTTAAAAAAGTGGCGATGAAGCAACAAAGGAAATAATGAAAATTCCTCGTTCAAATGATACAATAAAAAATAGAATTAAAAATATGTCGGATGATATCTAGAAAACAGTTGCCGATAAGCTTTCCAAACGGCATTTTGCTCTGCAAATTGACGAGTCCACTGACATAAGTGGAAAAGCTCATATACAAGGGTTCGTTTGTTTCATTCATGAAAACGAAATAGTTAAAAAATTTCTATGCTGTCTTGAGCTTACCGAACGTTCGACAGGACAAAATGTCTTTGATTGTTTTTCTTCCTATTTCGAACAATTCAAAATATCATGGGAGTTGTGTGTGGGAATTTGTACGGACGGTGCTCCATCAATGGTAGGCTCATTAAAAGGGTTTGTGACTCTCGCCAAGAAAAGAAACGCCAATAATATATCTACTCACTGTTTTTTGCACAGAGAATCTCTGGTGTCCAAAACATTACCAGTAGCATTAAAACCTGTGTTAGACAAAGTTGTAAATATGGTAAACTTCATAAAATCGAGACCTTTGAAAATACGCGTCTTTAAAAATCTTTACATCTCTATGGAAGCCAAGTACGAATCTTTGCTTTTGCATTCTGAAGTGAGAATTGGCATATTTAGCTGATATTTTTGATTACTTAAATTGTGTTAATACCAGCCTTCAAGGAAGAAAAGAACATTTTTTAACATCGACCGACAAATTGACAGCCTTTCGGAAAAAAAGTTATTTTTTTGAAAACATCGTTTGTTGGAGAAAAAGAAAGTAGATATCTTTCCTTCTCTTAATGATAACACTACCGACGAAATTATTTCAGCAGTAACAGAGCATTTAATTTTATAAGAAGAAAAGATTGAATTTTATTTTCCATCAATAAACGTAGAAACATATGACTGGATACGTAATCCCTTTACCACGGTTGATACATCAAATAGTAAGTTGTCATACCAAGAAGAAAAAGAATTAATCAACCTATCATCGGATCGTACACTTAAAATACAATTTTCCGAAATGGTTCTGGAGGAATTTTGGATCTTTGTGCAAGAAGAATACTCAGCTCTCTCCATGAAGGCACTTAAAATCTTGTTGCAATTTTCAACATCATATTTGTGTGAACTCGGTTTCTCGATAGTCACCAACATAAAAACTAAAAAACGAGCAACACTTACTAATTTGCATGAAGAATTGAGGGTAGCTATTTCTAAAATTAGGCCTAATATCACTGAAATTTGTAAAATCCGTCAAGCTCAGGTTTCACATTAAATCTTTTTATTTTTCTGAATTAAATTTTGCTCAATGTTATTTTTTTACTTATTAAATTTATGTTTATTAAAAATTTGTTTGTCATGTTATAGTTTTAAACTCTTATGTTATAATCTTTTATTTTCAATAAAAGTCGTACGTTTGTGTAGGCCTAGGCCTATTTGTTTGTTTTTTTTTACTCTTGATTTTGGTGCTCCCCAAATTTTTGTCATGATCAAAAGTGCTCCCCGACTTCAAAAGGTTAAGAACCACTGTATTAGCGTGTCTATTATGGCGACTGCTGCATTGCGTCAAAAAATGGCGGAATCTTAGCTTCATTTTTAGTGACTGCGCATATGGGGATTGCGCATTCTGTTCTATACCTATTCTGTGGCTCCACGTACCAAAATTTTCAATCAGAATTCCTTAGAAGCAATAAAAAAATAAAATTATTCTTACCGTATTTCATATGAAATAACACAAAAAGACACAAAATTGTCACAAAATCCTATTGTTCTCTCTTCCTACTGTTGAGACCACCTGTCTATTGAGCATGCGTGCCATGTGCTTTTCTAGAATACTACTTCCTGTCCCAAGATATGGCCAGGTTGGCTATGTATAGCTATCCCTATGCTGTAACCTAACCGATACTAATGATTAACAAATACTTAGAAAGCTTAGAAACTAATAGATAATAATGATTAACAAATACTTAGAAAGCTTAGAAACTAACCGTTAATGGCTAAAAAATCTGGTCCGATAAGCGTGCAGTGCATGTAATGTGAAAAAAAATAAACAAACCAAAGGGACGTAACACAATAAAACACAAAGTGCTCAAGGGAAGTAAAATTATTTCATAAAACATGCAAAATTAACAAATATTCAACATTAAATAAAAAATCACAGAAATGGAACCTCACAATAAAACCAACGGATTCGTATTCAGGATAAAAAAATCTTTAAAGTAATATACTTAAAAAAAAAATAGAACCAGTTACACCAAAGTATAGCCGACCTAGCTATTACAATAGACCATCTCGGTGACCTAACTATTACAATAGACCATCTCGGTGGCTTGACTATGGGAAATGATGCCTGGAGGGGGGGGTGAAAAAAAACAATTATGTTTGGCCGATAACAATTGAAATACATTTTAGCTAATAAATTAAATTTTAGTGTTAAAATTTAATTGAAGCGACTATAAAAACGTTTACGCCTGTGGAGCGCCCCCCCCCCCTCACCCCCCACCACACTTTTCCGTTTTTCTCTAGTTCTCCACCTGGATCAGACAGACATATTGTGGTTCTTATAAACCCTTTAACGGCTAGTGGCAAAATAGACAATGAACAATGAACAATGAACAATGAACAATGAACAATATTTATTTTGCCACATAGTACATAGGTACAATAAAGGCATAGTCAAAAACATAAGAAAATTATAGCATTTGTGAATAATAAATTGAACAATAATAGTAAAACCAATATTAGTAATAAAATGAAAGTAATAAAAAATTTATTAATTAAAGGTATCCTAAAAGAAAATTCAGGGGGGGATAATTTAGTTTATAACACAATTTTTTGGGGGAAAAAACTAACAAAGAAAAAAAAAAAAAAAAAAAAAAAAAAATAAAAAAAAAAACAACTTAATTTACTAACATAGACATACAGGTAAATCACTTTCATTAGACCTGCACGGCATTAACATAGTGAGAACAAGCCAACACCAGAAGCAATGTTTTTAAAGCTCAGCGGCCAACATTTTGCCGCTCGTTATTGTCGCAGTATCTTCCCTTAGCTAAGAGAGGTCGCGACGCGTTTACACAGGAACTGCAGCTCTTCATTTTCAGAGTAACACATTGACGTGATGTGCTGGGTTTTCCTGCTTGTGATAGTGTCCAGAGTTTTGCAACAAATTAACATTTCACAGTAAGTATTATGCAATTCTTTGGTTCTTTTTTTTTTTGCATAGTAGTGTTTATAATGTCTTCTTGATTTATTTATAATCTTCTGTTGTGAAAAAAACATGTTATACAAAAGTGATATTGAGGGTGGCATAATACTTGCCACTGGCTGTACCTGACTATATGTATAGCACTTACTCACTTAGATAGTGAAAAATTCATCTTTTTTCGTTCTTTCTGTTGCAGATGGCTCAACGTCGATACTTTTCTCAAAAAGAGGTCATAGAATATCTCGACATCCCCGATGATTCAGGGTCTGAATATGATGAGGAAGACAATAGTGACAGAGAATGTGAAGATGATGAGGAAGACAATAGTGACAGTGAATGTGAAGAAGTAGATCCAAAAAGATCTGATCCTCGTCATGTGTCCAACAATGAAGAATCTCAACGTGATCCTGAAAACAGGGCATGCGATCCATTTGCCAGACTTTCCTTACATTCAGAAAGTGATGAAGAGTTTTCTGCTGACAGTGAAACTGATTCACCAGATGATGAAAAAGCTTAAGATGATGATCTCCATTAGAAAAAGAATGAACCTCTCAATTGGAAACAATGGTGAATTTAGATTTTGATGACAAACCTTTAGAACCAAGTCATCAGTTTTCCAAAACAGATTCTTCTTCTGCATATTTTTACAGATTTTTTGACAAAGAAGTTATTGATTCTATTGTTGAGCAAACTAATCTTTATTCTTCCCATAATAAATTGAATTACTGGACTGACTTTACTGACAAAGAATTCAAAGCCTTCATTGGGATGCTAATTTTTATGGGATTGTACCGTCAACCATCCTTACCATTATACTGGTCAACAGACCCATTGTACTATGTAAAGCCAGTGGCAGAAGTGATGCCAATAAAAAGATTCAAGAAGATACTACAGAGTCTCCATTTGAATGACAATTCCATGGCTCCAGGAAGAACTAATCCCTTCTTTGATAAACTGTTCAAAGTACGTCCTCTCATTACAGCTCTTAACAGCAAGTTTCAGTCTGAGGCTAGTCCATCAAAATCACACTCGATTGATGAATGCATGATTCCTTTCAAGGAACGGTCATCACTCAAACAGTACATGCCTATGAAGCCGATAAAGAGGGGCTACAAAGTATGGGCAAGAGCAGATTCAAAATATGGATACTTGTACCAGTTTGAAATTTACACTGGGAAAACAGATACTGGGATAGAAGAGGGACATGCAAGCAGTATTGTGCAACGACTAAGTTCATCTTTACATGGAACATTTTCACATGTAACTTTTGATAACTTTTTTTCTTCTCCAGCTCTTATGGAAATACTCTACGACATGAACATTTATGCAACTGCCACTGTTCCTACAAATCGAAAAGGCCTTCCATTGATAGCAAAAAAAAAAAAGAAAATGAAGAAAGGTCTGTACAAGTGGCATGTGAAGGATCATGTGGGTTTTGTTCAGTGGCAGGACACCAAACTTGTGAATGTTTTGTCTACTGCATATTTCCCTAATGTTGAGCTTGATGTGATGAGAACACAGAAAGATGGTCCAAGGACTTCCATCAAGTGCCCCCAGCCAGTTGCACAGTACACTAGGAGGATGGGTGGTGTTGACAGATTTGACCAAAAGAGATTTTTTTATGAAGTTGGCAGAAAGTCAAAACGGTGATGGCTGCGAATCTTCTATTTCTTGTTGGATTCTGCTATTGTGAATGCGTTTATTCTTCGCAACATTGTTCACAAACGAGCTCCAGTCAAAATGATTGATTATAGGAGGCTGTTGGCACAAGAACTATATGGAACATTCTTCAGTCTTAAACGCCCCAGTTCACACTTCTCAAATTTATCCTAAAAAATCCAACGCAAATGCTCCCATAAAAGAACTCTGGCGATTCGTCTTGGTGATGTCGGCGTTCACCTACCAGCTGATCTTGAGTCCTTCAGAAGATGTCGGTACTGCAGTACGACGACCAACAACAAAAGATCAAAGATTCAATGCTCGAGATGTCAGGTTCCATTGTGTGCAACTCCCTGCTTTGCATTATTTCATCAGTAGAAATACTTGAAAGTGACTAAGATCATCTCTTCTGATGTTGTTCACAGTTATGTGTGGTCAGTGGCGTCTATATAGCCACCTTCACTTTACTACATGGGCAGTGGGAATAATATTGCCACCCTTCAAATACAAGAAACTCTAACAATGTAATGGTAGTAACGTGTTTTGAAATACAAGAAACTCTAACAATGTAATGGTAGTAACATGTTTTTATGTCATGTGAGTCCTATTTCAAATGAAGAGATCGAAAAAAAAAGTCCTACTATTTGTAATTTTGTCTGCCCTTAACTCAACAGTTATACCAAATCTAAAAATATACTTTAAACGATCGTAGGTCTGTCTGTGTGTTTGTGTATGTGTGGTTGTGTTTGTGTATGTGTGGTTGTGTTTGTGTGGTTGTGTGTTTGTATGTCTGTGTTTTTGTGTGCTTTGGTCTGTGTGTTTGTATGTTGATGTCTGTATGTTTGTCTTCGTGTGTTTATGTTTGTGTGTTAGTCTCTGTATGTTTGCATGTGTATTTATTTATCTGTGTTTGTGTATATGTGTGTTTGTGTATATTTGTTTGTGTATGTGTTTGTGTATATGTGTTTGTGTATGTGTGTTTGTGTATGTGTGTTTGTGTATATGTGTTTGTGTATATGTGTTTGTGTATGTGTGTTTGTGTATATTTGTTTGTGTATATGTGTTTGTGTATATGTGTGTTTGTGTATATGTGTTTGTGTATGTGTGTTTGTGTATATGTGTTTGTGTATATGTGTTTGTGTATGTGTGTTTTGTATATGTGTTTGTTTATTTGTGTTTGTATGTGTGTTTGTGTATATGTGTTTGTATGTGTGTTTGTGTATATTTGTTTGTGTGTTTGTGTATGTGTGTTTGTGTATATGTGTTTGTGTATATTTGTTTGTGTATGTGTGTTTGTGTATGTGTGTTTGTGTATTTGTGTTTGTATGTGTGTTTGTGTATATGTGTTTGTGTATGTGTGTTTGTGTATGTGTGTTTGTATATGTGTTTGTTTGTGTATGTGTGTTTGTATATATGTGTTTGTGTATTTGTGTTTGTTTGTGTATATGTGTTTGTGTATTTGTTTTGTATGTGTGTTAATGTATGTGTGTTTTTGTATATGTGTTTTTGTATGTGTATTTGTGTTTGTGTATTTGTGTTTATGTGTGTTAGTGTATGTGTGTTTTTGTATATGTGTTTTTGTATTTGTGTTTGTATGTGTGTTTGTTTATGTGTGTTTGTTATTGCTTTAAATGAAACATTTCTACTGGAGAATATTTTCATCGTCTATTTCTTTTTTTATTTAACTTTTATCAAGTACTTTCTCTTTCCGAGTGGCATCCGGGAATATAATAGGTTGCCTGAACAAATCAGTGAATCCAGTAACATAATGCCACGAATTATAAGACTGAAATCACGTATAAGGACGCAATAATCACAGTATAAAGGATCGTCAGTAAATTAAATAATAATTCCCTCCATCATTCGAATCCTTTTAGTTTTATTGGCACTGAATTGTTTACAGACTGAGAAAAATATATAAACTCTTTAAAATGCAATTAACTATTATTTGAATATTGATTTCAACATGAATCGTTTACAGATGCTCTTCAAAATGCAGAGTTGCGTGGTCTTGTGTTAGAGTTGCTTAACGCTCGAGATAAAACGATTGGCCGCTATAAAGATACTTCCACAAGTTCAATCAAAACTTCCTATACAGTTCTACTGACGTCACTAAAAGATTTGGTTTGGAGGATACGAGTGAAGTCTCAAATAACAGTTCCACCAAATATATTCCCAGTAGTTCACTTTTGTGAAGTTGAGGCATTTGGCGGTGAGGCTACAAGTTGATTTCAAACAATTTGTGTGTAATTAGAAACAGAATTATTGCGAGTTTGAAAATATACTGTGTAACTGTATTAGTTTTATTAGTAGATTTTTTGACCATCTCCAGTTTCTAGTTAAGTAATGCAAGCTTGCTATTTAATTCCACTGAGGGAATTTTTCCTAAGATACCAATTTCAGTATAAACTTGAATGTTTGAAATATAATATAAGAAAATTATTACATGTGTCTATACTGGGGTTTAGAATGTAATAGAACATGTCATATTTCACAGAGTGTGCTAACGAAAACTGGAACTTAGAATGTAATAGAACATGTCATATTTCACAGAGTGTGCTAACGAAAACTGGAACTTAGAATGTAGAGAACATGTCATATTTCACTGAGTATGCTAACGAAAACTGGAACTTAGAATGTAGAGAACATGTCTTATTTCACCGAGTGTACTAACGAAGCCTGGGGCTTAGAATGTAAAAGAACATGTCATATTTCACAGAGTGTGCAAACGGAACCTGGGATATAGAGTGTAATTCTTCATGCCCAGATTATTGCAACGGTCGCTGTGAAAGCATGGACGGTACTTGTTATATTAAATGTATGTACAACACCGCGCTGCCCGACTGTCGTCCAAGTAAGATATTCTCACCTTTATTTCATTTATCATGTCACCTTTATTTCATTTATCATGTCACCTTTATTTCATGTATCATGTCACCTTTATTTCATTTATCATGTCACCTTTATTTCATTTATCATGTCACCTTTATTTCATTTATCATGTCACCTTTATTTCATTTATCATGTCACCTTTATTTCATTTATCATGTCACCTTTATTTCATTTATCATGTCACCTTTATTTTATGTATCATGTAATCTTTATTTCATGGCCCATATTAATAGAAATATTGCCCTAAATAAAAGGCATACAATTTGTTTTTATCTATCTACAATAGATATTGACTATAAAATGTGTACCACCATTTTGACTTACATAAAGACTATTTCCTCTGACAGTTTGTCCTAATGGTACATACGGCAAAAACTGTGAGTTCAACTGTAGCGCGGTATGTTACAAACAATTTTGCAACCAAGACACAGGAGCTTGTACTATTGGTTGCCTTGGATACAGCGATTCTCCCACTTGCACTAAAGGTATGAACAGCTTTCAACACAAATATATATTAGTCTCTAGTCTAGATCAATTGCAAGTCTTAAACATTCAACACATTTTTATAGAGAAAATTGGCAAAGAAAAACAATTCAATAATTACAAAAGTTAACATGAAAATACAGTCAAATTAATTCCCTTAGTTATATAAGACATAGTTGACATCAAAGATTCAACTAGTTATATAAGACATAAATACCCTTAAGTCACTTCAATCGATCATTTATTGTAAATCTTTGCAGCTATTCTATGAGGCCGTTAATATTACATTTTTCTTTGTTCTATTCTACTTAAGGGTGTTCTGATGTAAGATACGGCCTTAACTGTCAACTTTTCTGTCACCATAGTTGTCAACATTTCTGTGACAGCATGACTGGTGAATGTGAGAATATTTGCCACGGGTTCTCTAATCCACCTGACTGTGATAAAGGTGAAGAGATTGATGGGCGATCGTGGGGTTTAGTGCAGTATAGTTGATGTTTAGTGCAGTATAGTTGATGTTTAGTGCAGTATAGTTGATGTTTAGTGCAGTATAGTTAATGTTTAGTGCAGTAGAGTTGATGTTTAGTACAGTAGAGTTGATGTTTAGTGCAGTAGAGATAATGTTTAGTGCAGTAGAGTTGATGTTTAGTGCAGTATAGTTGATGTTTAGTGCAGTATAGTTGATGTTTAGTACAGTATAGTTGATGTTTAGTACAGTATAGGTGATGTTTAGTGCAGTATAGTTGATGTTTAGTGCAGTATAGTGGATGTTTTGTGCAGTAGAGTTGATGTTTAGTACAGTAGAGTTGATGTTTAGTACAGTACAGTTGATGTTTACGAAATTCTAATTATACTATTCATTTGATAAAGACTATACGACAAGTTTAAAAAATACTTTTTCTGGATTTAATAACAAGATGTTTGGACTTTTTGTTCGAAAAGTTACTTATACTACCTATTGACTTATACCACCTATTGACTTATACCACCTATTGACCTATACCACCTATTGACTTATACCACCTATTGACTTATACTACCTATTGACTTATACCACCTATTGACTTATACTACCTATTGACTTATACCACCTATTGACTTATACTACCAATTGACTTATACTACCTATTGACTTATACCACCTATTGACTTATACTACCTATTGACTTATACCACCTATTGACTTATACTACCAATTGACTTATACTACCTATTGACTTATACCACCTATTGACTTATACCACCTATTGACTTATACTACCTATTGACTTATACCACCTATTGACTTATACCACCAATTGACATTTCTCATGTGTATAAAGAGCTTTTTAATTCTAAGAAAAAAAAATGTGCTTTATTCCTTGTGTTGACATTTAATAAAAAATAAACTTAGTTCCATGTTGAAAAAAAATGAAAATAGTTTCAACTTTCTGTCTTATTCTCAAATGAATGATAACTTCTTGATTTGAGAATGATAACTTCTTGATTTGAAAATGATAACTTGTTGATTTGAGAATGATAACTTCTTGATTTGAAAATGATAACTTGTTGATTTCAGAATGATAACTTGTTGATTTGTTAATGATAACTTGTTGATTTCAGAATGATAACTTGTTGATTTCAGAATGATAACTTGTCGATGTTTAGTTTTAGCTTGTTTTTCTTTCAGTCTGTGTAAATGGAACTTACGGCGCGAATTGTCAAAATACATGTGACAATTGTGTTGACCAAAAGTGTCGCCATGTTAGTGGAGAGTGTGACATTGCATGTCGAGGATACTATGATTTTCCTGTCTGCAAAGAGAGTATGTAGATTTTAACGGCTCTAAATGTATTGAAGTTTTCTTCTTACGTTTTATACATCTATTCAATCTATATTATCTACGTCATTTATTTTTAATTAACCCTTACAGTCCCGGGCGCGTATATAGCGGAACTGAAGGCAACATAGATAGAAGTAGGTCGGTACGGGAAGGGTTAATGGGTTGGCAACTTACGGCACGCGTGCTAGATTTGGCACGCATAGCTATTCTCCATGGTAGGCGGAAGACCTCAAACAAATGCTATCGTATCGTCTCATCTACAGGGGCTAATACAGGATTCATTTTAGGATCTTGGCGTGCGGAATAAATATGAAATCCTACTTTGGCACATTTTACCAAAATGTTTCCGACCCCTGATTTACATAATCTAACTGCCGACCCCTGATTTACATAATCTAACTGCCGACCACTGATTTACATAATCTAACTGCCGACCCCTGATTTACATAATCTAACTGCCGACCCCTGATTTACATAATCTAACTGCCGACCCCTGATTTACATAATCTAACTGCCGACCCCTGATTTACATAATCTAATTGCCGACCCCTGATTTACATAATCTAATTGCCGACCCCTGATTTACAAGCGAATTGGACAACATTTACACATAACGAATATATCAATGGTTTGCCGTACTATACAATGGTGACTACTTTCGTCACGTGTATTTCTCTAGTTCTCCCCTGGGGTTGGGGAAACACAAAAATCCACACACAGAACCAAAATGTGGAGAGGAGAAAAATAAAGCAAAGGAAAGTCTGCTTCAGCATGACTCAAGTTGTCCTGCAATCTCATGCCAGACATGTAACAAAGTCTGCTTCAGCATGACTCAAGTTGTCCTGCAATCTCATGCCAGACATGTAACAAAGTCTGCTTCAGCATGACTCAAGTTGTCCTGCAATCTCATGCCAGACATGTAACAAAGTCTGCTTCAGCATGACTCAAGTTGTCCTGCAATCTCATGCCAGACATGTAACAAAGTCTGCTTCAGCATGACTCAAGTTGTCCTGCAATCTCATGCCAGACATGTAACAAAGTCTGCTTCTTGTACATATTTAATTATGTCCTTATACTGTTCAACATTGTACATATTTAATTATGTCGTTTTACTGTTCTGTCTTAAATTAAGAATGCTCACTGTCCTCCTATGGAGTAAATTGTAACAAGCGTTGTGGTGAACAATGTTACATGAGGCTGTGTAACCATCTTACTGGACAGTGTGAATCTGGCTGTAAAAATTTCCAGGATCCACCTCAATGTGAAATACGTAAGCAAGAAAGGATGTTTTACACTCATGGGTTCAAAGTTCAAATTGTAAGGCTTAGATCAGCGCTTCTCAAAGTCATTTTTTTTTTACCAGATTACTTTTACACTTGTACTTAGAGATCGACAAATATATATCTATATATCCGGCCAGTATTTTATCTCCAAACAGTTGTCCATACAGGGGACGTCTTTACTCAAGCTATAATTAGATTCAACTGTTACCTTGTGTCCAGTTGGAGGGACATAGACTAGTTCCACGTTTACCAAATATCGTCTGGTGTCCCGTTGCCCGGACTAGAAAGCTAAAATATCGGGACGCATACGAAAAGGGCGTCTCTCCTTCTGGGTATCATGGGGCAATATTACACGCAAATATTCACAACTGACAAGAGTAGCACCAATAGTTAAATCACTATTCCTAGAAACACTAGACTACAGAAGGGAAAGAGTAAAGTAGTAATAATACATAAGGTATTAAATTCTGAATTAGAAATACAACACAATAACGTATCAGTATTCAGATAAACATCACAATAAAAACAACATTCTTTTTACATATTAAATAACCAACCCATTCTCTTTCCCAGGGGCAGTGTGAAGTGGGTTGCCTTAAGTGGGTTGCCTGAACTACAACCAGGAAATCCAACTTCTTAACACCTTTTAAAACACTAATCATTAAGCAAGACTAGACTTAAACTACGGATAAGCGTAGAATCTTTTGTATAGAAAAAACGCCTGGAACGGATAAGATAGAACTCTCTGTAACAACAAATATAAGTAAATATTAAAAACTGAAAACATATTTTCTTTACAAGGGATTTTGTGAGGCTGGCCGGCAGGTCCAGCGGTTAGTTCACCGAACTGTCAACCAACATGGCGCGAGGTCTGTCCCTGCCGCCGACCGATCCCTGCCGCCCTGCAGGAGTTTTGGGCCTATTGGATGTAATAATCTTCTATCTAGAAGGAACGTCTGTAAAACTTATAAGACAAGTTAATTAAAATATAAGCGGATCGGCCACCTTAAACAAATCTACCCCATATCATAATGCTCATTGAATATTCACACTTAATAGTATTATTATTTACGTTTCAAATATTGCATATTTCATATGTCAGTGACCTTTATAAAATCTCTTTACCAACTTTCATAAATAATTTGTCTCGCAAAAAAACATTCAAATGGAAAAACACAAACTCAACTTTATTTAAACTACAAACACAAGACTATCAATCAACTACAGTTAAAGCGTATCATCTTATATTTAGAAAGGAGAGTCAAGCTACAAGTTTAGATTGACTATAATGGTTGACTGCATTCTAATTGATTTTGTTTTCCAGCTTGTACCACTGGCCATGGATACAACTGTACTTGTCATGAGTTCTGTAAGAGATGTGAACCTTATGGCACGAGAT
Organism: Anisus vortex; assembly: GCA_949126835.1. Taxonomy (NCBI): domain Eukaryota; kingdom Metazoa; phylum Mollusca; class Gastropoda; family Planorbidae; genus Anisus; species Anisus vortex. Next base: position 60,210,745 of record OX421493.1, read on the forward strand.
GTCTGGAATGTAAACCGGGATATAATTATCAAAACTTTTCAAATCTTTGCTATGAGGGTAAAACACTCTATACATATTGAATTTATTATTTAATTGTATCTATGCTTGACCTTTTTTTATGCTTTGCCTCTATAGTTGTATAGTTGCATAGTCTACAGTCTATAGTTGTATAGTTGTATAGTCTACAGTCTATAGTTGTATAGTTGTATAGTCTATAGTTGTATAGTTGCATAGTCTATAGTTTTATAGTTGTATAGTCTATAGTCTATAGTTGTATAGTCTATAGTCTATAGTTGTATAGTCTATAGTCTATAGTTGTATAGTTGTATAGTCTATAGTTTTATAGTTCTATAGTCTATAGTCTATAGTTTTATAGTTGTATAGTCTATAGTCTATAGTTGTATAGTCTATAGTTGTATAGTCTATAGTTGTATAGTCTATAGTTGTATAGTTGTATAGTCTATAGTTGTATAGTTGTATAGTCTATAGTTGTATAGTTGTATAGTCTATAGTTGTATAGTCGTATAGTGGTATAGTTGTATAGTCATTCAATGTAATAAGTTCAAGATAATTGTTTTTTTTCCCCACAGTTAAAGTTTCCTTTCGTCCGCTACAAGCAACTGATGAAATGGATTCCTTTGTTCAATATATTCCAGTCATTATTTTTGCCATTGCCTTTATAATCTCCTCCACGGCTTTTGTTATTTTTCTATTAATACACAGGGCGGGAAAATTGAAAGAAAACAAACTGAGCAGTTCGGAATAAAAAGTTTGATTCATGCAAGGAAGAAGTGAAATAATTACAAATAAAACTGGCATTGTTTGAATTAATGGTGAAAAAAAAAGTATTGTAGCAAGTCGTAAAATTATATTTAAAAAAAAAGGAAATTAAGATTTCTCAAAAAGATTTCAGTCAAATTGTTAGATTAGGTAAATTTGTTCAATTAATTTTTTTTTATGTTCGTTTTAAATTTTTAAAGTTTTAAATGAATTTTTGTATCATAAGCGCCAATAAAGTCGTTTAAAAATTTTCAAAAAACTAAAATGATTAATTAGCATTTGTTTACTGTTGTTTTTTTATTAATTTTTTTTGGGGTTTACTATAATATGCTCTTCTGTTGAACTTTATGACTTCTAAGTTTACAGACGTTCCTTCTAGGTCAGGGGTCGGGAAAACCTGGCTCGCGAGCCAGATGTGGCTCTTTTTATGGCTGAATCTGGCTCGCAAACAAATGGTCTATTATTAAAAATTGTTTATTTTTAGACTTTTTCATCTATATATTAATTGCATATCAATATTTCATTCTACAAATGAGCTAAAGTCTACTGCAGCTCAGCATCAGAAGAATTCAGAGACATAATTATTGTACTTTTAGTGTTGAAATTACACAAAATGCACACATTTACTTGAATTTTAGTTTTAAACATAATGTATGGCTCTCACAGAATTACTTTTCAAAATATGTGGTGTCCATGGCTCTCTCAGACAAAAAGGTTCCCGACCCCTGACCTAGATAGAAGATCATTACTGTCTAGGCCCAAAACTTCTGCAGGGCGGCTGGGATTGGTCGGCTGTGGCTGCGATAGAACCAGGGGCGTTCGGTTGATAGTCCGGGGTACTAACCGCAGAACCAGCTGATTTCACATTTCTAAAGCTTGTGCTACATAAACCTTTGCATGTGCCGGCTGAATATGCATGTAGCCCGCTGAATGTGCATGTAGCCCGCTGAATGTGCATGTAGCCCGCTGAATGTGCATGTAGCCCGCTGAATGTGCATGTAGCCCGCTGAATGTGCATGTAGCCCGCTGAATGTGCATGAAGCCCGCTGAATGTGCATGTAGCCCGCTGAATGTGCATGTAGCCCGCTGAATGTGCATGTAGCCCGCTGAATGTGCATGTAGCCCGCTGAATGTGCATGTAGCCCGCTGAATGTGCATGTAGCCCGCTGAATGTGCATGTAGCCCGCTGAATGTGCATGTAGCCCGCTGAATGTGCATGTAGCCCGCTGAATGTGCATGTAGCCCGCTGAATGTGCATGTAGCCCGCTGAATGTGCATGTAGCCCGCTGAATGTGCATGTGGCCCGCTGAATGTGCATGTGGCCCGCTGAATGTGCATGTGGCCCGCTGAATGTGCATGTAGCCCGCTGAATGTGCATGTAGCCCGCTGAATGTGCATGTAGCCCGCTGAATGTGCATGTAGCCCGCTGAATGTGCATGTAGCCCGCTGAATGTGCATGTAGCCCGCTGAATGTGCATGTAGCCCGCTGAATGTGCATGTAGCCCGCTGAATGTGCATGTAGCCCGCTGAATGTGTTTGAATATATAAGAGGTATATATACTAAAGTTTAGCTTAGCAAGTCTTTTTATACGTTGTTTAAAGCCCTTTGTTGAAAGTAAGAAATAAAAGACAAACACTTTTAGAAAACTTATTTTATATACGGAATATTTTATAACAATATATAGGCCATAGATAACAATGTATAGACCATGGACAGAAAAACAATATACACATGTTTTTTTTTATTTGTTTCATTTTATTGCAACTTTTTACAGTGTACAGTAGCCTTTGAAGTTTATTAGTGTTAGCTTTAAATACATTTTATACTTTAAGGTACATTTATTAGAAAAGTTAATGTTGTAATACTTTTATTTTTTTTTTGTATATCAATCAAATACGGGGGTGGGGAGGGGGGGAGACAAAAATAAATTTTAAAGGTAAGTATAAGGGAAATGAAAAGTACTATTGACGAGTTCTTCAAACAACTATTTAGTCAATTTACAAGTTTGGACAAACTGACTTATGGGTACTCTTTTCTCACTTTCATTTCAACTGATTCGGCAGTTTCAGTAGGTGTGGTCAAGTCTGCCCAAGACATTGTCTGTTCAGCGTTGGTAGTCGTCACAGCGAGTTTGACCTTGCCATTCAGATTGTTCGTCTTACAGTTCTTGAACCACCAACCCACTTTACTGGTGGCCGTACATGCTCCGGAACTTTTATCTTTGTCTGTGGCGCTAAAGGGCACCTTGTTGCTTTCCGCTAGGGAGTTGCTAAGATTGCCTTTATGTTCCCCAATGTATAAAGTGAAGTGATCAGACTCGCTGCCAATTCGGAAATTAGCGTACTCGGCAAAATAGTATTTGCCTTTAAACATGACGTCAATCCTCAATGTAAATTGTGTCCCCTGAAAGATGAAAATGTACACAAGTAACAATGACTAGATTTATATACACAATAACAATGACTAGATTTTATGTACACAAGTAACTATGGCTAGATTTATGTACACAATAACAATGACTAGATTTATGTACACAATAACAATGACTAGATTTTATGTACACAGGTAACAATGGCTAGATTTTATGTACACAAGTAACAATGGCTAGATTTATGTACACAAGTAACAATGGTTAGATTTTATGTACACAGTAACAATGGCTAGATTTATGTACACAGTAACAATGGCTGGATTTTATGTTCATTTCTTTGTATGAATCGTTGAGGCATTTTAGAATATGTTCAAAAAAAAGGTCAATAGCTAAGATTCTATATTTCAAATGTAATCAATTGATAAACATATTTACCTTCGCTAGATATGAAAGAAGATGATCAAACCCAATCCAGTAATCGCTACAGTATCGCCCAAAGCCTTTTTTGTAATCACGTAGTGGTCGATTAAATTGGTCAGTTGTGGTTATCTGTCTCTACAGGTGATACATGTTATGATACAGGTGATGATACAGGTGAAACATGTGATACATGTGATGATACAGGTGATAGAAGTGATACATGTGTTGATACAGGTGATACATATGGTGATGCAGGTGATACATGGGATGATACATGTGATGATGCAGGTGATGATACAGGTGAAACATGTGATACATGTGATGATACAGGTGATACAAGTGATACATGTGTTGATACAGGTGATACATATGGTGATGCAGGTGATACATGGGATAATACATGTGATGATGCAGGTGATGATACATGTGATGATGCATGTGATGATACAGGTGATGATACAGGTGTTGATACAGGTGATACGTGTGATGATACAGGTTATACATGTAATGGAACAGGTGATGATATATGTGATAATACAGGTGATACATGTGAATGTGATACATGTGAATGTGATACAGGTGATATCGTTCAGGTGATACATGTGATATCCTACAGGTGATACATGTCTTATCCTACTGGTGATATAGGTGATATCCTACATGTGATACAGGTGATATCCTACAAGTGATACAGGTTATAAAGGTGATATCCTAGTAAATCCTACAGGTGATGTCCTAGAGGTGATACGGGTGATTTAGGTGATATGTGAAACATGTGAATGTGATACAGGTGAAACAAGTGGTGATACAGATGATATCCTACAGTTGAGACGGGTGATACAGGTGATATCCTACATGTGATGCAGGCGATGCATGTGATACAGATGATATCCTACATGTGATACAGGTGATATGTGATACAGGTGATACATGTGAATGTGATAAAGATGATACATGTGATACAGGTGATACATGTGAATGTGATACAGGTGATATCCTACAGGTGATATCCTACAGGTGATATCCTACAGGTGATACATGTGATAAAGGTGAGATCAAATAATGTTATGGAAACGTAATACTAAAATGGTAATGGTAATTTATATAGCGCTTCTATCCATGCTATATTAGCATGCTCAGTGCGCTCTAGAAGACTATTAATCTGTGAGAGGTTTCACTGCTGCCGGTTAAGCGCATGTGATAACAACTCAATATTAACGTCATCTAGTCCCAAAACTCCTGTAGGGCGACAGGGATCTGCCGGTGGCGGGGCTCGAACCCGCGACGTGTCAAGTGGTTTTTTGGTTGACAGTCTGGTGAGCTAACCGCCATGGCTCTCTCAGACAAAAAGGTTCCCGACCCCTGACCTAGATAGAAGATCATTACTGTCTAGGCCCAAAACTTCTGCAGGGCGGCTGGGATTGGTCGGCGGTGGCTGCGATAGAACCAGGGGCGTTCGGTTGATAGTCCGGGGTACTAACCGCAGAACCAGCTGATTTCACATTTCTAAAGCTTGTGCCAATGCATGTGCCGGCTGAATATGCATGTAGCCCGCTGAATGTGCATGTAGCCCGCTGAATGTGCATGTAGCCCGCTGAATGTGTTTGAATATATAAGAGGTATATATACTAAAGTTAAGCTTAGCAAGTCTTTTTATACGTTGTTTCAAGCCCTTTGTTGAAAGTAAGAAATAAAAGACAAACACTTTTAGAAAACTTATTTTATATACGGAATATTTTATAACAATATATAGGCCATAGATAACAATGTATAGACCATGGACAGAAAAACAATATACACATGTTTTTTTTTATTTGTTTCATTTTATTGCAACTTTTTACAGTGTACAGTGTACAGTAGCCTTTGAAGTTTATTAGTGTTAGCTTTAAATACATTTTATACTTTAAGGTACATTTATTAGAAAAGTTAATGTTGTAATACTTTTATTTTTTTTTTGTATATCAATCAAATACGGGGGTGGGGAGGGGGGGGGGGGACAAAAATAAATTTTAAAGGTAAGTATAAGGGAAATGAAAAGTACTATTGAAGAGTTCTTCAAACAACTATTTAGTCATTTTACAAGTTTGGACAAACTGACTTATGGGTACTCTTTTCTCACTTTCATTTCAACTGATTCGGCAGTTTCAGTAGGTGTGGTCAAGTCTGCCCAAGACATTGTCTGGTCAGCGTTGGTAGTCGTCACAGCGAGTTTGACCTTGCCATTCAGATTGTTCGTCTTACAGTTCTTGAACCACCAACCCACTTTACTGGCGGCCGTACATGCTCCGGAACTTTTATCTTTGTCTGTGGCGCTAAAGGGCACCTTGTTGCTTTCCGCTAGGGAGTTGCTAAGATTGCCTTTATGTTCCCCAATGTATAAAGTGAAGTGATCAGACTCGCTGCCAATTCGGAAATTAGCGTACTCGGCAAAATAGTATTTGCCTTTAAACATGACGTCAATCCTCAATGTAAATTGTGTCCCCTGAAAGATGAAAATGTACACAAGTAACAATGACTAGATTTATGTACACAATAACAATGACTAGATTTTATGTACACAAGTAACTATGGCTAGATTTATGTACACAATAACAATGACTAGATTTATGTACACAATAACAATGACTAGATTTTATGTACACAGGTAACAATGGCTAGATTTATGTACACAATAACAATGACTAGATTTTATGTACACAAGTAACAATGGCTAGATTTATGTACACAAGTAACAATGACTAGATTTTATGTACACAAGTAACTATGGCTAGATTTATGTACACAATAACAATGACTAGATTTATGTACACAATAACAATGACTAGATTTTATGTACACAAGTAACTATGGCTAGATTTATGTACACAATAACAATGACTAGATTTATGTACACAAGTAACAATGGTTAGATTTTATGTACACAGTAACAATGGCTAGATTTATGTACACAGTAACAATGGCTGGATTTTATGTTCATTTCTTTGTATGAATCGTTGAGGCATTTTAGAATATGTTCAAAAAAAAGGTCAATAGCTAAGATTCTATATTTCAAATGTAATCAATTGATAAACATATTTACCTTCGCTAGATATGAAAGAAGATGATCAAACCCGATCCAGTAATCGCTACAGTATCGCCCAAAGCCTTTTTTGTAATCACGTAGTGGTCGATTAAATTGGTCAGTTGTGGTTATCTGTCTCTACAGGTGATACATGTTATGATACAGGTGATGATACAGGTGATAGATGTGATACATGTGATGATACAGGAGATAGAAGTGATACATGTGTTGATACAGGTGATACATATGGTGATGCAGGTGATACATGTGATGATACATGTGATGATACAGGTGTTGATACAGGTGTTGATACAGGTGATACGTGTGATGGAACAGGAGATGATACATGTGATAATACAGGTGATACATGTGAATGTGATACATGTGAATGTGATACAGGTGATATCCTTCAGGTGATACATGTGATATCCTACAGGTGATACATGTCTTATCCTACTGGTGATATAGGTGATATCCTACATGTGATACAGGTGATATCCTACAAGTGATACAGGTTATAAAGGTGATATCCTAGTAAATCCTACAGGTGATGTCCTAGAGGTGATACGGGTGATTTAGGTGATATGTGAAACATGTGAATGTGATACAGGTGAAACAAGTTGTGATACAGATGATATCCTACAGTTGAGACGGGTGATACAGGTGATATCCTACATGTGATGCAGGCGATGCATGTGATACAGATGATATCCTACATGTGATACAGGTGATATGTGATACAGGTGATACATGTGAATGTGATAAAGATGATACATGTGAATGTGATACAGGTGATACATGTGAATGTGATACAGGTGATATCCTACAGGTGATACAGGTGATATCCTACAGGTGATACAGGTGATATCCTAAAGGTGATACATGTGATAAAGGTGAGATCAAATAATGTTATGGAAACGTAATACTAAAATGGTAATGGTAATGGTAATTTATATAGCGCTTCTATCCATGCTATATTAGCATGCTCAGTGCGCTCTAAAAGACTATTAATCTGTGAGAGGTTTCACTGCTGCCGGTTAAGCGCATGTGATAACAACTCAATATTAACGTCATCTAGTCCCAAAACTCCTGTAGGGCGACAGGGATCTGCCGGTGGCGGGGCTCGAACCCGCGACGTGTCAAGTGGTTTTTTGGTTGACAGTCTGGTGAGCTAACCGCCATGGCTCTCTCAGACAAAAAGGTTCCCGACCCCTGACCTAGATAGAAGATCATTACTGTCTAGGCCCAAAACTTCTGCAGGGCAGCTGGGATTGGTCGGCGGTGGCTGCGATAGAACCAGGGGCGTTCGGTTGATAGTCCGGGGTACTAACCGCAGAACCAGCTGATTTCACATTTCTAAAGCTTGTGCCTTTGCATGTGCCGGCTGAATATGCATGTAGCCCGCTGAATGTGCATGTAGCCCGCTGAATGTGCATGTAGCCCGCTGAATGTGTTTGAATATATAAGAGGTATATATACTAAAGTTAAGCTTAGCAAGTCTTTTTATACGTTGTTTCAAGCCCTTTGTTGAAAGTAAGAAATAAAAGACAAACACTTTTAGAAAACTTATTTTATATACGGAATATTTTATAACAATATATAGGCCATAGATAACAATGTATAGACCATGGACATAAAAACAATATACACATGTTTTTTTTTATTTGTTTCATTTTATTGCAACTTTTTACAGTGTACAGTGTACAGTAGCCTTTGAAGTTTATTAGTGTTAGCTTTAAATACATTTTATACTTTAAGGTACATTTATTAGAAAAGTTAATGTTGTAATACTTTTTTTTTTTTTTTTGTATATCAATCAAATACGGGGGTGGGGAGGGGGGGAGACAAAAATAAATTTTAAAGGTAAGTATAAGGGAAATGAAAAGTACTATTGAAGAGTTCTTCAAACAACTATTTAGTCATTTTACAAGTTTGGACAAACTGACTTATGGGTACTCTTTTCTCACTTTCATTTCAACTGATTCGGCAGTTTCAGTAGGTGTGGTCAAGTCTGCCCAAGACATTGTCTGGTCAGCGTTGGTAGTCGTCACAGCGAGTTTGACCTTGCCATTCAGATTGTTCGTCTTACAGTTCTTGAACCACCAACCCACTTTACTGGCGGCCGTACATGCTCCGGAACTTTTATCTTTGTCTGTGGCGCTAAAGGGCACCTTGTTGCTTTCCGCTAGGGAGTTGCTAAGATTGCCTTTATGTTCCCCAATGTATAAAGTGAAGTGATCAGACTCGCTGCCAATTCGGAAATTAGCGTACTCGGCAAAATAGTATTTGCCTTTAAACATGACGTCAATCCTCAATGTAAATTGTGTCCCCTGAAAGATGAAAATGTACACAAGTAACAATGACTAGATTTATGTACACAATAACAATGACTAGATTTTATGTACACAAGTAACTATGGCTAGATTTATGTACACAATAACAATGACTAGATTTATGTACACAATAACAATGACTAGATTTTATGTACACAGGTAACAATGGCTAGATTTTATGTACACAAGTAACAATGGCTAGATTTATGTACACAAGTAACAATGGTTAGATTTTATGTACACAGTAACAATGGCTAGATTTATGTACACAGTAACAATGGCTGGATTTTATGTTCATTTCTTTGTATGAATCGTTGAGGCATTTTAGAATATGTTCAAAAAAAAGGTCAATAGCTAAGATTCTATATTTCAAATGTAATCAATTGATAAACATATTTACCTTCGCTAGATATGAAAGAAGATGATCAAACCCAATCCAGTAATCGCTACAGTATCGCCCAAAGCCTTTTTTGTAATCACGTAGTGGTCGATTAAATTGGTCAGTTGTGGTTATCTGTCTCTACAGGTGATACATGTTATGATACAGGTGATGATACAGGTGAAACATGTGATACATGTGATGATACAGGTGATAGAAGTGATACATGTGTTGATACAGGTGATACATATGGTGATGCAGGTGATACATGGGATGATACATGTGATGATGCAGGTGATGATACAGGTGAAACATGTGATACATGTGATGATACAGGTGATACAAGTGATACATGTGTTGATACAGGTGATACATATGGTGATGCAGGTGATACATGGGATAATACATGTGATGATGCAGGTGATGATACATGTGATGATGCATGTGATGATACAGGTGATGATACAGGTGTTGATACAGGTGATACGTGTGATGATACAGGTTATACATGTAATGGAACAGGTGATGATATATGTGATAATACAGGTGATACATGTGAATGTGATACATGTGAATGTGATACAGGTGATATCGTTCAGGTGATACATGTGATATCCTACAGGTGATACATGTCTTATCCTACTGGTGATATAGGTGATATCCTACATGTGATACAGGTGATATCCTACAAGTGATACAGGTTATAAAGGTGATATCCTAGTAAATCCTACAGGTGATGTCCTAGAGGTGATACGGGTGATTTAGGTGATATGTGAAACATGTGAATGTGATACAGGTGAAACAAGTGGTGATACAGATGATATCCTACAGTTGAGACGGGTGATACAGGTGATATCCTACATGTGATGCAGGCGATGCATGTGATACAGATGATATCCTACATGTGATACAGGTGATATGTGATACAGGTGATACATGTGAATGTGATACAGGTGATACATGTGATACAGGTGATACATGTGAATGTGATACAGGTGATATCCTACAGGTGATATCCTACAGGTGATATCCTACAGGTGATACATGTGATAAAGGTGAGATCAAATAATGTTATGGAAACGTAATACTAAAATGGTAATGGTAATTTATATAGCGCTTCTATCCATGCTATATTAGCATGCTCAGTGCGCTCTAGAAGACTATTAATCTGTGAGAGGTTTCACTGCTGCCGGTTAAGCGCATGTGATAACAACTCAATATTAACGTCATCTAGTCCCAAAACTCCTGTAGGGCGACAGGGATCTGCCGGTGGCGGGGCTCGAACCCGCGACGTGTCAAGTGGTTTTTTGGTTGACAGTCTGGTGAGCTAACCGCCATGGCTCTCTCAGACAAAAAGGTTCCCGACCCCTGACCTAGATAGAAGATCATTACTGTCTAGGCCCAAAACTTCTGCAGGGCGGCTGGGATTGGTCGGCGGTGGCTGCGATAGAACCAGGGGCGTTCGGTTGATAGTCCGGGGTACTAACCGCAGAACCAGCTGATTTCACATTTCTAAAGCTTGTGCCAATGCATGTGCCGGCTGAATATGCATGTAGCCCGCTGAATGTGCATGTAGCCCGCTGAATGTGCATGTAGCCCGCTGAATGTGTTTGAATATATAAGAGGTATATATACTAAAGTTAAGCTTAGCAAGTCTTTTTATACGTTGTTTCAAGCCCTTTGTTGAAAGTAAGAAATAAAAGACAAACACTTTTAGAAAACTTATTTTATATACGGAATATTTTATAACAATATATAGGCCATAGATAACAATGTATAGACCATGGACAGAAAAACAATATACACATGTTTTTTTTTATTTGTTTCATTTTATTGCAACTTTTTACAGTGTACAGTGTACAGTAGCCTTTGAAGTTTATTAGTGTTAGCTTTAAATACATTTTATACTTTAAGGTACATTTATTAGAAAAGTTAATGTTGTAATACTTTTATTTTTTTTTTGTATATCAATCAAATACGGGGGTGGGGAGGGGGGGGGGGACAAAAATAAATTTTAAAGGTAAGTATAAGGGAAATGAAAAGTACTATTGAAGAGTTCTTCAAACAACTATTTAGTCATTTTACAAGTTTGGACAAACTGACTTATGGGTACTCTTTTCTCACTTTCATTTCAACTGATTCGGCAGTTTCAGTAGGTGTGGTCAAGTCTGCCCAAGACATTGTCTGGTCAGCGTTGGTAGTCGTCACAGCGAGTTTGACCTTGCCATTCAGATTGTTCGTCTTACAGTTCTTGAACCACCAACCCACTTTACTGGCGGCCGTACATGCTCCGGAACTTTTATCTTTGTCTGTGGCGCTAAAGGGCACCTTGTTGCTTTCCGCTAGGGAGTTGCTAAGATTGCCTTTATGTTCCCCAATGTATAAAGTGAAGTGATCAGACTCGCTGCCAATTCGGAAATTAGCGTACTCGGCAAAATAGTATTTGCCTTTAAACATGACGTCAATCCTCAATGTAAATTGTGTCCCCTGAAAGATGAAAATGTACACAAGTAACAATGACTAGATTTATGTACACAATAACAATGACTAGATTTTATGTACACAAGTAACTATGGCTAGATTTATGTACACAATAACAATGACTAGATTTATGTACACAATAACAATGACTAGATTTTATGTACACAGGTAACAATGGCTAGATTTATGTACACAATAACAATGACTAGATTTTATGTACACAAGTAACAATGGCTAGATTTATGTACACAAGTAACAATGACTAGATTTTATGTACACAAGTAACTATGGCTAGATTTATGTACACAATAACAATGACTAGATTTATGTACACAATAACAATGACTAGATTTTATGTACACAAGTAACTATGGCTAGATTTATGTACACAATAACAATGACTAGATTTATGTACACAAGTAACAATGGTTAGATTTTATGTACACAGTAACAATGGCTAGATTTATGTACACAGTAACAATGGCTGGATTTTATGTTCATTTCTTTGTATGAATCGTTGAGGCATTTTAGAATATGTTCAAAAAAAAGGTCAATAGCTAAGATTCTATATTTCAAATGTAATCAATTGATAAACATATTTACCTTCGCTAGATATGAAAGAAGATGATCAAACCCAATCCAGTAATCGCTACAGTATCGCCCAAAGCCTTTTTTGTAATCACGTAGTGGTCGATTAAATTGGTCAGTTGTGGTTATCTGTCTCTACAGGTGATACATGTTATGATACAGGTGATGATACAGGTGATAGATGTGATACATGTGATGATACAGGAGATAGAAGTGATACATGTGTTGATACAGGTGATACATATGGTGATGCAGGTGATACATGTGATGATACATGTGATGATACAGGTGTTGATACAGGTGTTGATACAGGTGATACGTGTGATGGAACAGGAGATGATACATGTGATAATACAGGTGATACATGTGAATGTGATACATGTGAATGTGATACAGGTGATATCCTTCAGGTGATACATGTGATATCCTACAGGTGATACATGTCTTATCCTACTGGTGATATAGGTGATATCCTACATGTGATACAGGTGATATCCTACAAGTGATACAGGTTATAAAGGTGATATCCTAGTAAATCCTACAGGTGATGTCCTAGAGGTGATACGGGTGATTTAGGTGATATGTGAAACATGTGAATGTGATACAGGTGAAACAAGTGGTGATACAGATGATATCCTACAGTTGAGACGGGTGATACAGGTGATATCCTACATGTGATGCAGGCGATGCATGTGATACAGATGATATCCTACATGTGATACAGGTGATATGTGATACAGGTGATACATGTGAATGTGATAAAGATGATACATGTGAATGTGATACAGGTGATACATGTGAATGTGATACAGGTGATATCCTACAGGTGATACAGGTGATATCCTACAGGTGATACAGGTGATATCCTAAAGGTGATACATGTGATAAAGGTGAGATCAAATAATGTTATGGAAACGTAATACTAAAATGGTAATGGTAATGGTAATTTATATAGCGCTTCTATCCATGCTATATTAGCATGCTCAGTGCGCTCTAAAAGACTATTAATCTGTGAGAGGTTTCACTGCTGCCGGTTAAGCGCATGTGATAACAACTCAATATTAACGTCATCTAGTCCCAAAACTCCTGTAGGGCGACAGGGATCTGCCGGTGGCGGGGCTCGAACCCGCGACGTGTCAAGTGGTTTTTTGGTTGACAGTCTGGTGAGCTAACCGCCATGGCTCTCTCAGACAAAAAGGTTCCCGACCCCTGACCTAGATAGAAGATCATTACTGTCTAGGCCCAAAACTTCTGCAGGGCAGCTGGGATTGGTCGGCGGTGGCTGCGATAGAACCAGGGGCGTTCGGTTGATAGTCCGGGGTACTAACCGCAGAACCAGCTGATTTCACATTTCTAAAGCTTGTGCCTTTGCATGTGCCGGCTGAATATGCATGTAGCCCGCTGAATGTGCATGTAGCCCGCTGAATGTGCATGTAGCCCGCTGAATGTGTTTGAATATATAAGAGGTATATATACTAAAGTTAAGCTTAGCAAGTCTTTTTATACGTTGTTTCAAGCCCTTTGTTGAAAGTAAGAAATAAAAGACAAACACTTTTAGAAAACTTATTTTATATACGGAATATTTTATAACAATATATAGGCCATAGATAACAATGTATAGACCATGGACAGAAAAACAATATACACATGTTTTTTTTTATTTGTTTCATTTTATTGCAACTTTTTACAGTGTACAGTGTACAGTAGCCTTTGAAGTTTATTAGTGTTAGCTTTAAATACATTTTATACTTTAAGGTACATTTATTAGAAAAGTTAATGTTGTAATACTTTTATTTTTTTTTTTTGTATATCAATCAAATACGGGGGTGGGGAGGGGGGGAGACAAAAATAAATTTTAAAGGTAAGTATAAGGGAAATGAAAAGTACTATTGAAGAGTTCTTCAAACAACTATTTAGTCATTTTACAAGTTTGGACAAACTGACTTATGGGTACTCTTTTCTCACTTTCATTTCAACTGATTCGGCAGTTTCAGTAGGTGTGGTCAAGTCTGCCCAAGACATTGTCTGGTCAGCGTTGGTAGTCGTCACAGCGAGTTTGACCTTGCCATTCAGATTGTTCGTCTTACAGTTCTTGAACCACCAACCCACTTTACTGGCGGCCGTACATGCTCCGGAACTTTTATCTTTGTCTGTGGCGCTAAAGGGCACCTTGTTGCTTTCCGCTAGGGAGTTGCTAAGATTGCCTTTATGTTCCCCAATGTATAAAGTGAAGTGATCAGACTCGCTGCCAATTCGGAAATTAGCGTACTCGGCAAAATAGTATTTGCCTTTAAACATGACGTCAATCCTCAATGTAAATTGTGTCCCCTGAAAGATGAAAATGTACACAAGTAACAATGACTAGATTTATGTACACAATAACAATGACTAGATTTTATGTACACAAGTAACTATGGCTAGATTTATGTACACAATAACAATGACTAGATTTATGTACACAATAACAATGACTAGATTTTATGTACACAGGTAACAATGGCTAGATTTATGTACACAATAACAATGACTAGATTTTATGTACACAAGTAACAATGGCTAGATTTATGTACACAAGTAACAATGGCTAGATTTTATGTACACAAATAACAATGGCTAGATTTTTATGTACACAATAACAATGGTTAGATTTTATGTACACAGTAACAATGGCTGGATTTTATGTTCATTTCTTTGTATGAATCGTTGAGGCATTTTAGAATATGTTCAAAAAAAAGGTCAATAGCTAAGATTCTATATTTCAAATGTAATCAATTGATAAACATATTTACCTTCGCTAGATATGAAAGAAGATGATCAAACCCGATCCAGTAATCGCTACAGTATCGCCCAAAGCCTTTTTTGTAATCACGTAGTGGTCGATTAAATTGGTCAGTTGTGGTTATCTGTCTCTACAGGTGATACATGTTATGATACAGGTGATGATACAGGTGAAACATGTGATACATGTGATGATACAGGTGATAGAAGTGATACATGTGTTGATACAGGTGATACATATGGTGATGCAGGTGATACATGGGATGATACATGTGATGATGCAGGTGATGATACAGGTGATGATACATGTGTTGATACAGGTGATACGTGTGATGATACAGGTGATACATGTAATGGAACATGTGATGATACAGGTGATGATACATGTGATAATACAGGTGATACATGTGAATGTGATACATATGAATGTGATACAGGTAATATCCTTCAGGTGATACAGGTAATATCCTTCAGGTGATACAGGTAATACAGGTGATACATGTGATATCCTACAGGTGATATCCTACAATTGATACAGGTGATATCCTACAAGTGATACAGGTTATATAGGTGATATCCTACTTGTGATACAGGTGATATCCTAGTAAATCCTACAGGTGATATCCTAGAGGTGATGCGGTTGATACAGGTGATATGTGAAACATGTGAATGTGATACAGGTGAAACAAGTGGTGATACAGGTGATACAGATGATATCCTACAGTTGAGACGGGTGATAAAGATGATACAGGTGATATCCTACATGTGATGCAGGCGATGCATGTGATACAGATGATATCCTACATGTGATACAGGTGATATGTGATACAGGTGATACATGTGAATGTGATAAAGATGATACATGTGAATGTGATACAGGTGATACATGTGAATGTGATACAGGTGATATCCTACATGTGATACAGGTGATATCCTACAGGTGATATCCTACAGGGGATACATGTGATAAAGGTGATACATGTGATACAGGTGAGATCAAATAACGTTATGGAAACGTAATACTAAAAGAATGCTACACTTAGTGTTTTAAGCATCTTATAGATAACTTAATTTGTATTATATAATAATAATGTCTATTTATATAGCGCTTCTATCTGTTATTAAATTGAGCATGCTCAGTGCGCTCTTGGAACAAATTGCAGTGGCAGATGTAAGGCACAAGCCACTAGCCAAAGAGATAGGTCTTTAAACGCTTTTTAAAAGACTCTTTTGTCTCAGAATCTCTCAGTGTCTGGGTCAATCTGGTCCATAAAGACACTTCTGTACCCATGGGCCTCAAAGTTGGCGAAGTGTGTAAACCGCCGATACTTTTCCATTAAGAATACACCGGCGGGCGAACGCATGGGGGACAGCCCCCGCAGCGGGTCCGAGATCTATTGGCAGTACACGGGGTCTCGGTGGGGAGGAAGCAATGGACGCTGCAATCCCGTCTCGAGAACCGCCTGGATGCCTATACCTATTGTAAAGGATTTGTGCTACCGGGTGACAGTGCCGTTATATGGGCGAGCCACCACGATAATGATCCTTAGGGGAACCCGTAGTGAACGATCGCTGTGCTGCGGAAACCTTCGCTGTTACACGGCACGCCAAGCTTTCGGCGTGTCGAGGGGTGGCTAAAGCCCGGACAGAGATTGCTCAATCCTAAGCGTTACGCCCTGGACATAAGAGCCGAAAGGCTCGTCCAGGTTTTTTTTTTAGACCTTTTAATTCGGTCCATAAAGAAGGCGCCACAGATTCAAATGAGCGCACTCCTAGGTACTTTTGTTTGTGTCCAGCCACACTGGGAATTTTAAGGACTGCGAATGTGATGAAGAGTGCAGTTCCATTGAGGGCGCGTACTTTAATATCAGTTCTTGAAAGTAGGAAGGAGCAGTGCCGTTTTTACATCCGTACGTAAGGGAAATAATTTTGTGATTTATTCGCTTCAGTACCGGGAGCCAGTGGAGATCCATTAGAACAAGCAAGATATGATCCTGGCTACGCGTTCTGCACCCTCTGGAGTCTCTGCAACTGGTTCTGAACAAACCCCACAGCTAACCCAGGGCGCGTAGATGAAACAAACAAACCGTGACCATAGCACAGTCAGTTTATTATCAATAAAAGACTATTTATATATATGTTTATATATATATAAAGATATATATAAAGATAAGTGTATGTATGTGCGTGTGTATTTGTGTACGTGTTTCTATATGTAATGGTTTATATCGCGGAGAAAATTTCAAAAAAGGAAATTTAACCCTTTCAAGTTCATTGACTACTGCAACGGCTCTGAATACTTCATTGACTACTGTAACGGCTATGAATACTTCATTGACTACTGAAACGGCTATGAATACTACATTGACTACTGAAACGGCTATGAATACTACATTGACTACTGAAACGGCTATGAATACTACATTGACTACTGAAACGGCTATGAATACTACATTGACTACTGAAACGGCTCTGAAGACTTCATTGACTACTGAAACAGCTCTGAATACTTCATTGACTGCTGAAACGGCTATGAATACTTCATTGACTACTGAAACGGCTATGAATATTTCATTGACTACTGAAACGACTATGAATATTTCCTATTTCTTTGAACTATTCCCTATCGGACAGAAATAAAATGATTCAGGCCTACTTGAATTATAAGCCATCCACCGTAATCCGTTTTTGCATCACAGAGGAAGTTGGTAGATGACCAAGTAAACTGAACAATGGCGTACTTCACTGTAAAGGACATATACTTTGTGCAACACCGCATCTGATAGTCAGATAAAAAATAAAGAACATTAAAATTTTACATACAATGATATTTTAAAAATTTTTACTCAAAAAGTGGAATAAAGTTCTTTGGTTAAATGTTATTATATAACCTGCTGTTATGAAAGTCAAATTGGCGATTATAATGACAAGTATAAAAACAATCAAAAAGATAAAACGTACAAAAATTATATAATATGTTAGAAGTAGAATTATATAATATGTTAGAAGTAGGCCTATATTCCAAGGTTTTTCCGTCCATCCTTATACTTTTCTTTTCATAACGTTTATACTAACCTTGTTTAATGGCATATTAGTGATAAGTCTATTTAGTCTATGTCTTTAAGTCATTTAGACATTTGTATTGGTCATTTAGACATTGGTATTGATCATTTAGACATTTGTATCGGTCATTTAGACATTGGTATTGGTCATTTAGACATTTGCATTGGTCATTTAGACATTTGTAATGGTCGTTTAGACATTTGTATTGGTCATTTAGACATTTGTATTGGTCATTTAGACATTTGTATTGGTCATTTAGACATTTGTATTGGTCATTTAGACATTTGTATTGGTCATTTAGACATTTGTATTGGTCATTTTGACATTTGTATTGGTCATTAAATTTGAGAGATAATTAGGTGTATTTTTTTTTTAAAAATCGTTGGCTAAATTTAGGCTCAATAATAAAAAAAATCCGCTTAAATAAAATGGCTGCTAGTTAGCGCTCTTGGTCCTGGTCATCGCTTCGCTGTCCAATGGCTGCGAGAGATACGCCCATAGACCAACTGGTCAATTGTCATAGGGGTCGGGCCTAGTCACTGATATGTTAGAGGGAGTCGTCAGTACCGACATAGTTCTTCTGGCCTTTTGTCTACAATCTACAAGGATGATAACTAATGGGGAGGGGGATGCCATATATAAAAAGCGATAGTACTTTGTAGTTTGAAACACATAAGCTGTGGCTGCTGGCACACCTGGGTGGCACACAGTGATTGGCACACCTGGGTGGCACACAGTGATTGGCACACCTGGGTGGCACACAGTGATTGGCACACCTGGGTGGCACACAGTGATTGGCACACCTGGGTGGCACACAGTGATTGGCACACCTGGGTGGTACACAGTGATTGGCACACCTGGGTGGCACACAGTGATTGGCACACCTGGGTGGCACACAGTGATTGGCACACCTGGGTGGCACACAGTGATTGGCACACCTGGGTGGCACACAGTGATTGGCACACCTGGGTGGCACACAGTGATTGGCACACCTGGGTGGCACACAGTGATTGGCACACCTGGGTGGCACACAGCGATTGGCACACCTGGGTGGCACACAGCGATTGGCACATCTGGCTGGCATACTGTGGCTGGCGTACTTGGGTGGTAAACAGTGACTAATTCTAAACGTATTCTAAAAGTATTCCAATACCATTAATTACCCAGTGTCATTCAAATGACAGCTGTTGAGCTATTCAGTAGGTAAAGAGAAAAACTTACATTGGATTTAATACAGTTTGCGGCAGCTTGAGCATCAACTGGTAACACATCATGAGTTTGGAAATAAATGGGACAAGTCAACAAAATAAAATATATTGTAAATAGATACTGTGTGAAAGTAAGCTAGATGGATAAATAGATGCATGACTAGGTGGATAGAAAATACGTTTAATGTTTAATTAATATATAGGCCTAGTCAATACACATTTAATTTTAAAAGTATTTATATAGACCTAGTGCTTCTCTTCGTGTCCGAGGATTGAGCACGCTCAGCGTACTGGAACTTTCTATAAATTGGTTGTAGATGTTGTGGGTGTTGTCACAGACAAGTGGTGTGTTGTCACAGACAAGTGGTGTGTATTGTTTTGGCGATTAAGCGTTCGTTTTATGATGTCTGCGGTCACTAGCCCTGTCTTTTACCAGTTCCTTGAGATAGGACGGCATATCATTGTGTCAAAGTAGCGCCACTTTATAGTCAATTCTGGCTTTCACAGGGAGCCAATGGAGCCGTCGCAGGAGAACTGTCACAGAATGTCGCCTTGACTTGCGAATGACCGGCCGGGTGGCACTGTTTTGAATACGCTGTAATTCGGCGACCTTGTCGTCAGGTATCCCGATAAGCAGAGCATTTCAGTAGTCGAGGCGCGAGAGTATAAAGGCAGCAGCAAGTTTCTTTGCTGACTCAAGTGACAAATTGGGTCGTATCTGACCAAGTCTACGCAGCTGTAAATAAAGGCATCTGTGGGCATCGAAAGATCACTTTGAGTCGAGGATGACAACCCAGAAATCTTTGTTGAATTTTAACCAGACTGGATGTATTGGAGCACTTAATCCTCTTAAGTTTTCTCTTAGAGTGTCCGAAGATGTACCAGATAAATTTGTCAATACAAAATATAAAAATATAATGGTTTTAATGACGCCGTGTAAAATAATGATATCATTTTTGTCAGATTGTGAAATTTTCATTAAAATAAGCAGTTAACTTTTATACGATAACATATTGAAGTTACCACACTGTTATCGAAATAATTTCCTTTCTTTCTCCAAATAAAGCTATATCATATTCTATGTGTCTATTCAAGCTTTCTCATTTTATCTAATTACCTAATCTATATCTATCAGTCTATCAATCTATCGTTTATAAATTAAGATAATTGATGACAATGAGGTTACTAACAAGCAATTACACTTTCGCGTTGAAGAAATTCCTTTATTGTAACAAAACACACAATATAAACTAAACTAGTAGATCTACTAGCGTGTATTTTTACAAACTAAGCTAAGAAATAATTTGTAGAAAGATGCTTTTATTTGTGTTTCTTACCTTGAAGAAACAGGCTTGTTGAGAACAGGAGCAGAAATGGTAAAATATGTTGATGTGCCATCATTGTCGAGTTTTCACAATCGTCTCGATAGCGAGAGGAGCTGGAGCAATCTGTTAGAGGCGCTGGAACAGTCTGTAGTTTATTAAAACTTGTACCGAATGGATTTGAATTGATGTCGAAATGCGAACATTGACAACTGATGTTAAATGTTCTGTTCAGTTCATAATTACAGATAAAATTTATTATGAGTTGTTTTAGGTTCAAATGTTCAGCAGTTTATCATGATGACATTTTAATTAGATGGGTACAATTCTATTGGTGAGTAAGTGTATGTATGTATGTATGTGTCTGTATATGTATGTATGTATGTGTGTGTGTGTATGTATATGTGTGTCTGTGTATGTATTTGTCTCTGTATGTATGTATGTGTATGTATGTATGTGTATGTATGCATGTGTAAGTGTATGTATGTGTCTGTGTAGGCTAAGTATGTGTCTGTGTATGTATATATGTGTATGTGTCTGTGTATGTATGTATGTGTGTATGTATGTATGTATGTATGTATGTATGTATGTATGTATGTATGTATGTATGTGTCTGTGTATGTATGTATGTATGTATGTATGTATGTATGTGTCTGTGTATGTATGTATGTATGTATGTATGTATGTATGTATGTATGTGTCTGTGTATGTATGTATGTATGTGTCTGTGTATGTATGTTTGTATGTATGTATGTGTCTGTGTATGTATGTATGTATGTAAGTATGTATGTATGTATGTATGTATGTGTCCGTATATGTATGTATGTATGTATGTAGGCCTATGTGTCCTGTATGTATGTATGTATGTGTGTATGTATGTATGTATGTGTGAATATATGCATGTGTCTGTGTATGTATGCATGTGTCTGTGTATGTATGTGTGTGACAGTTTCTGTATGTGTGTATGCATACATGTGTCTGTGTATATATTTGTCTGTGTATGTATGCATGTGTTTGTGTATAAATTTGTCTGTGTATGTATGTATTTGTCTGTATGTGTCTGTGTATGTATGTATGTGCCTGTGTATGTATGTATGTGTCTGTATGTATGTGTCTGTGTATGTATGTGTGTGTCTGTTTTTGTATGTGTATTCGTGTGTATGTGTCTGTGTATATATTTGTCTGTGTATGTATGCATGTGTCTGTGTATATATGTGTCTGTGTATGTATGAATTTGTCTGTATGTGTCTGTGTATGTATGTATGTGTCTGTGTATGTAAGTATGTGTCTGTATGTATGTGTCTGTGTATGTATTTATGTGCCTGTGTATAAATGTATGTGTGAGTCTGTGTATGCATGTATGTGTCTGTGTGTGTATGTATATATATGTCTGTGTATGTATGTGTCTGTGTATGTATGTGTCTGTGTATGTATGTATGTATGTGTCTGTGTATGTATGTATAGAATGTATGTATGTGTCTGTGTATGTATGTATATGTCTGTGTATGTATGTGTGTGTCTGTGTATAAATTAATGTTTGAGTCTGTGTATGTATGTATGTGTCTGTGTGTGTATGTATGTATGTGTCTGTGTATGTATGTGTCTGTGTATGTATGTATATGTCTGTGTTTGTATGCATGTGTTTGTGTATGTATGTGTGTGTCTGTTTTTGTATATGCGTTTGTATGTAAGTGTGTGCATTGAACAAAGAACAATGAACATGAACAATGAAGAAGTAACAATGAATAAAGAACAACGAGTAAATAACAAGGAACAATGTACAAAGAACAATGAACAAAGAACAACGAACAAAGAAAAACGTACAAAGAAAAATGTACATTTAAAGCACTCACACACAAACAGCTAACATTCAACTATTCAACTATTACACCAACACATAAAACCACACATCCCGATATAACTCCTGCGCCGCCTCTGAAACGGTAATTTGTCTTGAACCTTTTTCCTTAATGTCTCCTGAAGATATATTTCTCTAAATGTTTTAAAATTTATTGCCATGGAGCGCAGACATCCAATTAGTTTCGTCTACCAAATAACTTCTCAAGCTAGTCCATATACAGAGTCAATTGGCTTCATTGGCGTAGTCAGAATATAGTCAGCTAAGGGGAGAGAATATAGTCAGCTAAGGGGAGAGAATATAGTCAGCTAAGGGGAGAGAATATAGTCAGCTAAGGGGAGAGAATATAGTCAGCTAAGGGGAGAGAATATAGTCAGCTAAGGGGAGAGAATATAGTCAGCTAAGGGGAGAGAATATAGTCAGCTAAGGGGAGAGAATATAGTCAGCTAAGGGGAGAGAATATAGTCAGCTAAGGGGAGAGAATATAGTCAGCTAAGGGGAGAGAATATAGTCAGCTAAGGGGAGAGAATATAGTCAGCTAAGGGGAGAGAATATAGTCAGCTAAGGGGAGAGAAGCTATTAGTGAACGGTAAGGGTGTGGGGAGCAAGGTGGCCGAGCGACAGCGCGTTTGGCTAGCGTAACGCATGTCCTCGGTTCGTATCCTGCTGAAGGCTAGGATCTGTTCCGGGGTCTGCAGGGTGTCCCTGAGTCTACCCAGCTCTGATAAGTACCGACTATAGTGAGGATAAAGTTAAAGCGGCTGAGCCCAGTGCTGGATCCTATGTATCAATTGGTATTTGTTCTTTAAAAGGGGAGGGGGGGGGCATTCTGCTTTTAAGTCCAGAGCGTAACGTGTATAGGGGCTGTCCCATAATTATGCGTTAGCCCACCAGTGTACTATTCACGGGAGCGTATCGGTGGGTTACACACTTCGCCAGCTTTGGTACTTAGATGTAGGCCTACAGACACAGAAGACACTAGGCTACATATCTTGAGTAAGGCCCTAGCGTCCTGTACCACCTACGTCAGGCGTCACAAGGGATTTCATTCTAATTGTAAAATAAAACAACACTAGTTGATTGGAATGCAGTACGTAGTGCCAACATAAAACTAATATAATAAAGCCGCAGTTTACAGAAGAAACAGAGATATTTGTTAAGAAGAAAACCAAAAGTAAATAAATATTTACAAAGTGTACTTTCTTGTTTTCTCTTTGCATTGTTTCTTCATAAGAGGGAGCTAATTATTAGCTATTAGTGTACTTTTTACAAAAACGAGCACTCTAGCACTTAGTTAATACAGCCTAGTTATGTCTATACATAATAGAAGAAGAAAATTCGTAATAAGTTATAACACCTAATTTATTATGGGATGGTCCAATTATTTTATTTGCTTTCCACTTGAATTTCGCACAACTACAATTTTTTGTCTTTAATTGTATATGACAGTTATTCAATAATTAGACACTAGTTGATTTTAATATTTGGTTTACACCGTTTACATAACCTGAAATTACTAAGTGGCTATTTCATATTGGCATCAGGGAGTCGAAACGTAACTCCTTTCAGTACTGATAATTCAAAAATTTTGTGCCGGTAATTTCCCCTAGTTTATACCATTTAGTGTTATTTAATTTCTTCTTTATGTTTGGAACTGTCCTCAATTTCAACTTGTGACGTAAAATAGTTTGTTTCATGGAAATAAATTTAATTAAAACTACAAGTTTTAGTTTCAAGATCATCATCATCAATCCCTTGACCGTTTTGACCGTTGTGATCGTTGTGATCGTTGGGAGGAGCGAATGGACACCTCAGCAGTCAACTTTCTCCACTTTTGCCTATGTTGAGCGGTTGTCGATAATGTTTGAAATAAAAGTGTCACTAAGTTGACCAATTGAGCCTACACCCGTCATATTTTCTTTTTCTTACCTTATATTAAGTTACAGACGGTCCTTCTACACTCATAATTTTAAAAGTTTATTTGTATAACGCTGAGAACAAACGCATAACGTAAGCTCAGAGCGCAATTAAAATTGAGCAACAAAAACATGTATAGAGCCTTTGTTTATGCAAGAACACGAATATAATTTTCTAGGCTAAATAAGTATAAAAAATACTTAATAAGAGCTTATAAAACAAAGTATAGCCTATAGATAATTGATAATATCAAAGCTGAAAAAAAACAACATAATACAGAGAAAATAAATGTAACATTTACCGACATAATATAATAAACAGTAATAAATCAGTCAAGGTCTAAAAATGCTTAACAAAAATTAAATATAAATATTTTTATTGCGTGTCTTTTTATTAAAAGTTTTTTTTAAAAGGAGCCTAATGGTCTACCTGGGCTGAATGGGGATCAGATTCCAGACTTAATGCCAGATGTAGAGAAGGCTCAACGGTCGTCAAGAAGAAACGGGGCACCTACAGAAGTGAGGAGTCAACAGAACCGTGTGCTCTTTGAGGAACATAGGGTTTGATTAGTTCCTTGAGATAAGACGGAACATAGGGTTTGATTAATTCTTTGAGATAAGACGGAACACATGGTTTGATTAGTTCCTTGAGATAAGACGGAACATAGGGTTTGATTAATTCTTTGAGATAAGACGGAACATAGGGTTTGATTAATTCTTTGAGATAAGACGGAACATAGGGTTTGATTAATTCTTTGAGATAAGACGGAACATAGGGTTTGATTAATTCTTTGAGATAATGTACGGCATCTCATTTATTATGTAGGAACTGATGGCAAAGTATCGCCACTTTGTATTTTGTATCAATTCTGACTCTCATAGCTAGGGAGCCAAGGGGGTTGGCGTTGGAGAACTGTCGCAGAATCGTGATTTAACCTACGCACTGTTTTGAATAGGCTATATTAGAGACTTTATCGTCAGAAATCCCAGTTAGCATAACATTACAGTATTCGGGGCGCTAGAGTAGGCCTACAAAGGCAGCGACAAGTTTATTTGCTGAGTCATACGACAGATAAGGTCGTATCTGATCCTCAAAGCGGCTGATAAATTGTTTATGTGGGCGTCAAGGAAGACTATTTCTAATTTATATAAATGACCCAATAGCATGAACACTGGAACAAAAGTTTAGATTATTTGAAGATGATTATAGGCCTAAACTTTATAGAACGATAAAAAAAAAAAGTAAAAGATAGTGAACTCTTATAAAAATGAATAAATGAATTACAAAAATGAGAATCTAACTGGATTGTCTTTTCAACCAGAAAATTGCTAACTGTTAAAGAAAATCCATATAAAAGATACAAATAATTACAAACTACTTTATTCATGGTATAATGACATAGTATAACCCAAACTAAAAAGCAAAGTAGGCCTACTTAGGAGTAAGAATAAATGATAAATTAATTTGGAATTCACATATTCAAGAAGTAATTGAAAAAATGAAACAAAACATTAGGCTTTATAAAAAGGACTGTTTACAAATGTAATAAGAAAATAAAACTAAAATGCTATCTCACATTAGTTAGACCTAGACTATAGCCTACTAGAATATGCATCATCTGCATGTATGGACCATCAACTAAAGAAAACATTTTTTTAAATTATTAGAACGAATTCAGCTGCAAGGTTTATTACTAGCGAATATTCACAACTAACAAGAGTAATACCAATTGTTAAATCACTAAATCTAGAAACACTAGAGGACAGAAGGGCAGAGAGTAAAGTTGTAATCTAATCTTATACATTATAATATAATACACAAGGCATTCAACTCTAGCAACCCAATAACAGCCTGTTGCAATACTTAAACATAGACTAAAGAGAAAAACAATTGTCTTATTCCTTATGCGAGAACAAATGCATATATGTAGCCTACTCTTCTTCTCGAGTGGCATCCGGTCATAATATGGGTTGCCTGAATAGACCAGGAAAACCAGTAACTTAACATTAATTTAAAACACTGATAGAAAGGCATGAATAGACTCCAACCACTGAAGAGCGTAGGATGCAATCACTTTCTCTATAGAAATATATAAGATAAGATGTTATAGCTTCTTTCGCTTATGCCTTTCGCCCCACCTGGGACATAGGCCGCCAACAAGAGTCCTCCAGGTATCTCGATCCTGGGCCAATTTCTCTATCTGACCCCAGTTTAGTCCTAGCTTTTTAACATTGGTTTCCATATCGCGCCTCTAGGTGTTTCTCGGTCGACCTCTTTTCCTTTTGCCCTGTGGGTTCCAAGTGAGCGCTTGCCGAGTGACACTGGAGTGACACTGGAGTGACACTGCTGTATGCCGGTTTTCTGAGGGTGTGGCCAATCCATTTCCATCACTTTTGGGAAATTTCCTCTTCCACGGGCCTCTGTTTAGTTCGTTGCCAGAGTTCTTCATTGCTGATGGTTTCAGGCCAACTTATCCTAAGGATTCTTCTGAGGCAGGTGTTAACAAATGCCTGTATTTTCCTGACATTGGGGGCGGTCATTCTCCAAGTTTCCGATCAATACATCACAATGGGCTTAACAATGGTGTTAAATATTCTTAACTTTGTGTTCAAGAATAGAATTCTGGAGCTTCAAACCTTTTTCAGTTGGTTAAAGGCTGCTCTTGCTTGGCCCGTTCTGGTTTTTATATCTGCTTCGGCCCCTCCTAGTTTGTCTACTATGCAGCCTAAGTACTTGAAACTTTCTACTTCTTCTAGGCTTTCTCCTGCTAGCACTATTGGTGAGTTGCTTGTTCCATTGACTTTTAGGACTTTACTTTTTCCTCCGTGGATATTATAGCCAATGCATGCAGAATAGTTTGCTACATCTGTTGTTTTCTCCTGCATTTGCTGTTGGGTGTGTGAGAGGATGACCAAGTCGTCTGCAAAGTCAAAATCGTCCAGCTGTTTCCAGAGTGTCCATTGTATTCCATTCCGCTTTGTCTCTGTGGTCATCTTCATTATCCAATCAATGGCTAATAGGAACAAGAATGGTGAAAGCGGGCAACCTTGTCTTACTCCTGTCTGCACAGGGAAGGCTTCTGTAGTTTGCTGGCCATGTACTACTCTAAATGTTATCATCGTCTGTAATTGTTAAGCGCATAGAACTGATTGCGGGATATGCGCTATATAAGCTTCATTATTATTATTATTATTAATGTTAAACCTTCATAGGACGACCTTATAATGTTAACTACCTTCTGCGGGACTCCATAGTGTCCATCAGGTCGATCTGCCCACACTATCGAATGCTTTCTCGTAGTCAATAAAGTTTATGTGGAGTGGGGAGTTCCATTCTAGTGATTGTTCTAGGATAATACGTAGAGTAGCAATTTGATCTGTGCAAGATCTATTTTTCCTAAGGCCTGTATGTTGATCACGGAGTTTGGGGTAAACAGCTTCTTTCATCCTGTTTAGAAGAACTCTGTTAATGACTTTGCCAGGGATAGACAACAGTGTTATTCCTCTATAGCAGGAGCTAAGATCACCCTTTTGGGGAGTTTGATGGGGAGTCCTTCTTTCCATTCCAGTGGAACTCTTTCATCTTCCCATATTTTTCTTTTTTTTTTTTAAAGATGTTATAGGCCTACCAAGTTTTTTTTTAAAGAAGATGTTATAGGCCTACCAAGTTTTCTTTTTTTTTAAAGAAGATGTTATTGGCCTACCAAGTTTTTTTTTAAAGAAGATGTTATAGGCCTACCAAGTTTTTTTTTTTAAAAGAAGATGTTATAGGCCTACCAAGTTTTCTTTTTTTTTAAAGAAGATGTTATTGGCCTACCAAGTTTTTTTTTAAAGAAGATGTTATAGGCCTACCAAGTTTTTTTTTTTAAAGAAGATGTTATAGGCCTACCAAGTTTTTTTTTTTTTAAAGAAGATGCTATAGACCTAACAAGTTTGTTTTTTTTAAAGAAGATGCTATAGGCCTACCAAGTTTTCTTTTTTTTTAAAGAAGATGTTATAGGCCTACCACGTTTTCTTTTTTTTTTAAAGAAGATGTTATAGGCCTACCAAGTGTCTTTTTTTTTTAAAGAAGATGTTATAGGCCTACCAAGTTTTCTTTTTTTTTTTAAAGAAGATGTTAAAGGCCTTCCAAGTTTTCTTTTTTTAAAGAAGATGTTATAGGCCCACCAAGTTTTCTTTTTTTTTATAAAGAAGATGTTATAGGCCTACAAAGTTTTCTTTTTTTTTTTAAAGAAGATGTTATAGGCCTACCAAGTTTTCTTTTTTTTTAAAGAAGATGTTATAGGCCTACCAAGTTTTCTTTTTTTTTTTTTCATTTTCTACAATAAGGGATATATATGGCAGTGATTCTAAACCAGCAACTGAGACACTGAAAAACTCTGTTGTCAAAAAAGGCATTCAAGAAAAATTTGAAGACTTTTCTTTTCAACTAAGTTGATCAAGTACACCCCCATCAGCAAAAAACTTGTTTAAAACTATTTAAAATGTTATTGTCGTTTCGTTTTTGTGAGCGCGCTGAGCATGCTTGCATTAGCATGGAATGAGGCGCTATGCTATATATAAATGATCAATTAATTCATTAATTAATGAACTTTAGAATTTTATATATATATATTTTTTTTTGGGGGGAGGGGGACTCTTTTTTGAATGACCTCGATCAGGCCGGCTGGTCCTGTGGTTTGTTCGTCAGACTGTCAACCAAAACTTACCCAATCATCTTCTATCTAGTAGGTAGGAACATCCGTAAAACTTATAAGATTATTCACGGCGCAGTTCATTACAGCTATCGGACTTGTTGTCTGAATCCTCCCTATCATAGCCACGGCGCAGTTCATTACAGCTATCGGACTTGTTGTCTGAATCCTCCCTATCATAACATTTGAGAACGAAGAAGATCCTCATTCATTTAAAGTTTGATTATCACCATCCAATATCAAAACTGAGTTTAGCTGCTAGACTAGGGGCTACAGTCGGAACAACAGAATCATACAACTGCGAATCATCGGCGTACAATTTAAGTAGACTATTTATAATTTATGACTAGATCTATTTGAATTACCGAAATGTTTGATAAAATCACCGAGTGAATAAATGTACCTATATAGAAAACCATTGCCATTGCGTTCTTCTCTTAGCCGTAGTTGTAAACTAGTATGTAAATATTGTAGGCTACTTTGATTAAGCCCTATAGTTTTAAATGACGTTAAATTATTGGTTTTCCTAGTTTATTCGGGCAACCCATTCCATGACGGATGCGATATAATCTTTTTGTTAGGTTTACCACTTAAATTACCCTCTCTTCACTTATTTAACGTTACATTACAGACGCTACGCTTCTATAAAAATTATTCCGTGTCCTTAAAATCTCTTAAAATAAAGTTTAGAATTGTAAATCCCCATGTCAACGCAACAAAGAATTCCAACAATGCATTTGTTTATTTTATAAAATACATTTTCTTTTCTAAATTTAGCTCATTCCTTTCTTTCCCTTAAAAAAAAGAGACAGCCCTATTATTTACACAGGTAGTACTAACTCTACTAACGCGTTGTCGAAACGTGCTGTAGCGAACTCCCTTGTAGGTGACAACTTCTTTCAAGCGAATCTTCCACTCTCCTTTTTCCTTCCCCAAGTTGCAGCTCACATACACACCTACACACATACACACCTAAATCTTGCACACTGAAACACTCACGGAGACCAGTGACCTGTTAGGAGACGTAGCGGGCTAGGGACAACAGCATACCTCTCTCTGTTGCTCAGTTGGCAGTCAGGCTCGGAAAGACATTTGCCGTTGGATTAATTTGTTATTTTGGTATTTCGGAGATTTTTTAATTTTTAAGAATGCATTCGAGTTGTCAACTTATGGTGAGTAATATTATAGGCCCTAGTTACATTATAAAATAGTTATATTATATACAATATAATGTTAATAGTTTGTTGTCATGAATCGAAGGTATGATTAAGTTACTGACTTTTTTAAAACAATTTAATCTAGATCTAAGCAATTTGTTGTTATTTGTTCTTTAATAATATTATTAAGTGTCAAAACTACCGGTTGTGTCGTCACTTTAATTTTGTTTATTTAACATATAACATATTTGTTGAAAACACGTTTTGAATAAGCTTAACTTTGAAATAATTTAAAGACGAAATCGTGATTGAATTCATTAATCATGTCATCGCTTCTAATTCTATTCTAATAACCAGGGCTGCGGAGTCGGTAGATAAATGTTCCGACTCCGACTCCTCATTTTTTTTTACTTCCGACTCCGACTCCTCTGTATTAATATGCGAATGTATTTTGTACATTCCTTGAAGGAAAGAAAGGCAACATACATCTACGTGTCATTACCACAGGACTACTGGCTGGAAAGCCAACAGTCTACTGTATTTAATTTTAAATATTCATGGGCCCCCTAACTCTTGAGGGCCCCGGTACGGCGTACCGACTTTACCCCCCCCCCCTCGTGGGGCCTGATCAGTAGAGGTCACGATCGGCGACTCCAACGGACAAACGGTTAATCCCTTACCAGTGAGAGGCTCGGTTACACATGGGCGCTGCGTGCCCTGTAACAGCAGAACTAGGGATGTTAAAACCGGTTATCGGTTCTACAAAACCGGTTTAAAATCGAATTTCGGTTCCCCCCTCTACCCCCCCCCCCTCCCGCGCAATGTCACAAGTCACATGCCGGAACAGCCAAATGTGCGTATTTTGTAGGTATATTTGAAAAATACTTCAAATTTAATTAGTGTTTGCAGGCATTCAAGGGGTTGATTTGTGTGAATACAATATGATTTTGTATTCTTTACCATAAAATTCTTTAGAACTAAAAAAATCTGGGCTCATTGATTAAAACCGATAATAGCTTTCAATTTGTTCAATAGTGATGGGGCCTAATCAAATTACCGATTATCGTTGACCATAATATTAAGAAGCATATAAAGAGGCATATATAATTTATGAAAACTTGTAAAATAATGTGTTGAAAGAGAATCAAAAGAATATGTATTTAATAGTGCCGTTAATAATAAAGCACAGACGCGGTGTTTTGAAAATAAAAACCGGTTTTTGGTTTCAAAACCGGAATCCGGTATTCCGGTTTTCGTTTAACATCCCTAAGCAGAACTTAACACTATGAAAAGTATAAATATTACCACCAGGGCCGTATTTAGGATTGTGGGGGCCCTGTTCCTAAATTTATGTGGGGGCCCTGTCCCAAATTTATGTGGGGACCCTCGTGGTCTCGCCCTGCCTTCCACATAGGGCCTACCTCAGAAAAGGGCCGTTAATTCATATTACATTCTGTAAAATCATACATTTTATGTTGCACGTAGCTTGGTTGAACTGCAGCGCTTTAAATTGTATGGGAATAAATGAATTGTATTTTACATTTTCAACGAAATATGGGGATGCCACTCAAACATTTCTTTTTGGGATGTGTGGGGGCCCCTTTTGTGTGGGGCCCCTGTTCCAATGGAACATGTGGAACATGCCTAAATACGCCACTGATTGCCGCTCCTAATTGTGCGTTGTGTGCGTAGCGCATTTAAAAGTCGTAAAGGCGGCATTTTTTTGTAGGCCTATTGAACGCAAATTACATTAAGGAAAGAATCGTAAATCTGTAAAGGCCTCTCTAGGCCTCCAATAAAGGTATGCTTGTACACTAGTAGCTTAAGATGCGTTTTATTTAGGACCTATGGCCTAGGCCTATAGCTTTACTAAGGCAGTGTTTAGCATTCCGAGAAGACCGCGCGTGCCATGTCCTAGCATTTGAAATCATTACATTCAATGTTAATGGTAATTAGTAATTTGGGCACTGTATAGCGTCATCAATACCGGCGCCGAGCAGTCTATAATATGACGTTCAGTCTAATGACGCATTTCAAATTAGTTCAAAAGACTTTTTTTGTGTGTCGACCCGCTATAGTATGACAATAGGGATAGGATCTTGAGTAGGGATGGGGACTTAGAGGAAGAAACAGAATATTTTACTTTCTCATTTCACTAATTTCTGTAGGCCTATTGATAAAAAATAAATGAAGCCCTGTCTTTTTCCAATCTAAATTTAGTCGGAGTCGGTGCATTATTTGCCGACTCCGACTTCAGGTACCCAAATTTCCTCCGACTCCTCGACTCCGACTCCACAGCCCTCATAACAAAACGACTTGCCTCTTTTCATTCTGTTCGTCTTCAAATAAATGTCTTATTTGTTATTGTATTATTTTAAGATTTAAGCCTATTGGTGGACTACTGACATACATATGAAATGTCATTAGGCCTAGGCCTGCGCTGTACATCATTAAATTGTGTAATAGCATATTTTCTATGGTCAATAACTCTTTTTTGTGAAACATGTCTGAAAGTCCACAATACAACGATTAATTAAGTGCTAGATCTAGCCTTTTTAAACATTCTCGTCTCAACACAAACACACACTGAGACAGACTTCTTGTGTTGCGTTCATTCTATCTGCTACAGTCATCTTGTGTTGCGTTCATTCTATCTGCTACAGTCATCTTGTGTTGCGTTCATTCTATCTGCTACAGTCATCTTGTGTAATTGCGTAATTGCGTAATTGCGTTCATTCTATCTGCTACATCATCTTGTGTTGCGTTATTGCGTTGATTCTATCTGCTACAGTCATCTTGTGTAATTGCGTAATTGCGTAATTGCGTTCATTCTATCTGCTACATCATCTTGTGTTGCGTTTTTGCGTTCATTCTATCTGCTACAGTTATCTTGTGTAATTGCGTAATTGCGTTCATTCTATCTGCTACATCATCTTGTGTTGCGTTATTGCGTTCATTCTATCTGCTACAGTTATCTTGTGTAATTGCGTAATTGCTTAATTGCGTTCATTCTATCTGCTCCAGTCATATTGTGTTGCGTTATTGCGTTCATTCTATCTGCTACATCATCTTGTGTTGCGTTATTGCGTTCATTCTATCTGCTACAGTCATCTTGTGTTGCGTTCATTCTATCTGCTACAGTCATCTTGTGTTGCGTTCATTCTATCTGCTTCAGTCATCTTGTGTTGCGTTCATTCTATCTGCTACAGTCATCTTGTGTTGCGTTCATTCTATCTGCTACAGTCATCTTGTGTAATTGCGTAATTGCGTTCATTCTATCTGCTACATCATCTTGTGTTGCGTTATTGCGTTCATTCTATCTGCTACAGTTATCTTGTGTAATTGCGTAATTGCGTTCATTCTATCTGCTACATCATCTTGTGTTGCGTTATTGCGTTCATTCTATCTGCTACAGTTATCTTGTGTAATTGCGTAATTGCTTAATTGCGTTCATTCTATCTGCTCCAGTCATATTGTGTTGCGTTATTGCGTTCATTCTATCTGCTACATCATCTTGTGTTGCGTTATTGCGTTCATTCTATCTGCTACAGTCATCTTGTGTTGCGTTCATTCTATCTGCTACAGTCATCTTGTGTTGCGTTCATTCTATCTGCTTCAGTCATCTTGTGTTGCGTTCATTCTATCTGCTACAGTCATCTTGTGTTGCGTTCATTCTATCTGCTACAGTCATCTTGTGTAATTGCGTAATTGCGTTCATTCTATCTGCTACATCATCTTGTGTTGCGTTATTGCGTTCATTCTATCTGCTACAGTTATCTTGAGTTGCGTTATTGCGTTCATTCTATCTGCTCCAGTCATATTGTGTTGCGTTATTGCGTTCATTCTCTGCTACAGTCATCTTGTGTTGCGTTCATTCTATCTGCTACAGTCATTTTGTGTTGCGTTATTGCGTTCATTCTATCTGCTACAGTCATCTTGAGTTGCGTTATTGCGTTCATTCTATCTGCTACAGTCATCTTGAGTTGCGTTATTGCGTTCATTCTATCTGCTACAGTCATCTTGAGTTGCGTTATTGCGTTCATTCTATCTGCTACAGGCATCTTGTGTTGCGTAGTAGGCCTAAAACTCCCACTTTGGCCTATATTTATTTTATATCGCCATAATTCCTATCCCATGAATTCGCTCAGGCGTGAAAGCGAGCTTGTTTATTAAGACATCGTCAAATTTACCAGAATACAGGCCAATGTTTAATTAACACGGCCTTGTTATTTGTTCATCAAATAAATGGAATTTTAAACACGGAGTTCCGGAGTGTTTGTGTTTGATCGCACTACTAGAAGTAAAGTCTAAACATCTCAATTTGTATTGATCGGAGTTCATGATATAATAAAGTTGTAGGAATGTGTTTAATTGAACTATTTCTGTGTATTACATTATTACTAGATCTATAAATTTAACGAAAATTCCCAATGTCGAATAACTAATGCACAATGATTAAAATTAAAAGCTCATACAAAAATCTTAAGCTAAATAAACCAGTCTATCGCTAAATAAACCAGTCTATAGCCTACATTTCAAGACTAGTCGTTCTATTATATGCTCAGAGCTCGTGCTAGTTCTATTCACTGGTAAATGTTGTGAATGTTGTGAATGTTGTATCACTGAATATATATGAAAGTTTGTTTTGTTAAATACTCGAACTAGATGACACACCCTGTCTGTGTTCATAAACACACCGTGTCTGTATGTCTGTGTTCATAAACACACCGTTTCTGTATGTCTGTGTTCATAAACACACCGTGTCTGTATGTCTGTGTTCATAAACACACCGTGTCTGTGTGTCTGTGTTCATAAACACACCGTTTCTGTATGTCTGTGTTCATAAACACACCGTGTCTGTATGTCTGTGTTCATAAACACACCATGTCACCATGTCTGTATGTCTGTGTTCATAAACACACCGTTTCTGTATGTCTGTGTTCATAAACACACATTGTCAGTATGTCTGTGTTCATAAACACACCGTGTCTGTATGTCTGTGTTCATAAACACACCGTTTCTGTATGTCTGTGTTCATAAACACACCGTGTCTGTATGTCTGTGTTCATAAACACACCGTTTCTGTATGTCTGTGTTCATAAACACACTGTGTCTTTATGTCTGCCTGTATGTCTGTGTTCATAAACACACCGTGTCTGTATGACTGTGTTCATAAACACAATGTGACTACATGTCTGTGTTCATAAACACACTGTCTACATGTCTGCCTGTATGTCTGTGTTCACAAACACACTATGTATGCCCGTCTGTATGTCTGTGTTAATAAACACAATGTGTCTACATGTCTGCCTGCCTGTGTTCATAAATGCACCATGTCTATATGTCTGCCTGTACGTATTTGTTCATAAACACACGATGTATGCATGTCTGTGTTCATAAACACACTGTGTCTGTATGCATGTAGCCTATGTCTGTGTTCATATACACACTATGTATGCCTGTATGTCTATGTTCATAAACACACTGTGTCTGTATGCCTGTATGTCTATGTTTATAAACACACTATATATGTATGTATGTGTTTATAAACACACCGTGTCTGTATGTCTGCCTGTAAATCTATGTTCATAAACACACTATGTATGCCTGTCTGTGTTCATTAACACACTGTGTCTGCATGCATGTATGTCTGTGTTCATAAACACAATATGTATGCCTGTATGTCTATGTTCATAAACACACTGTGTCTGTATGCCTGTATATCTATGTTCATAATCACACTATGTATGCCTGTCTGTGTTCATAAACACACTGTGTCTGTATGTCTGTGTGTAGACGTTTATGTGTCTAAATGTATATGATGTGTGTATGTCCTATTGATTAAATGCAGCGTTGTGCAACGGGCTCTGACTGCATTGAAGTAGTAATGTAAATACATTTTCCGAAAGTTTGCCCCGTCTAGTTTTATCAAATTTCTTTTACCGGTACCGGTACGGTCTATAAACCGACATAACACCCCTGTTTTAGCGCAATCTTATTTGGCAAGATCAAATTGAATAGTCGCAGAATTGGTTATTTTTTATTGGTATAAAAAAAGTTTATTTGCCTATAGTGGTGTTTATAAGATATTTTATGTTAATACATTCTTTAAAGTCAAGCTCGTTGAATCATTCAGAGCTTTTGATAATGTTATTGATTTATTGGTGATTTATTGATTTATTGATTTATTGGTGATGCTATCTAAAGGTTGAAACTAAGGAAACACTACAATGACCTTTCATATATAAATAGCTTAGGCCAACACTAATACAATCTGTACATAGACACTCCCTATATAAAATGGCCTACACTAATACAATCTGTACATAGACACTCCCTATATAAAATGACCTACACTAATACAATCTGTACATAGACACTCCCTATATAAAATGACCTACACTAATAAAATCTGTACTTAGACACTCCCTATATAAAATGACCTACACGAATACAATCTGTACATAGACACTCCCTATATAAAATGACCTACACTAATACAATCTGTACATAGACACTCCCTATATAAAATGACCTACACTAATACAATCTGTACATAGACACTCCCTATATAAAATGACCTACACTAATACAATCTGTACATAGACACTCCCTATATAAAATGGCCTACACTAATACAATCTGTACATAGACACTCCCTATATAAAATGACCTACACTAATACAATCTGTACATAGACACTCCCTATATAAAATGGCCTACACTAATACAATCTGTACATAGACACTCCCTATATAAAATGGCTTACACTAATACAATCTGTACATAGACACTCCCTATATAAAATGGCCTACACTAATACAATCTGTACAAAGACACTCCCTATATAAATTGGCTTACGCTAATACAATCTGTAGGCCTACATCGACACTCCCTATATAAAATGGCTTACACTAATACAATCTGTACTTAGACACTAATAGACACTCCCTATATAAAATGGCTTACGCTAATACAATCTGTAGGCCTACATTGATACTCCCTATATAAAATGGCTTACACTAATACAATCTTTACATAGACACTCCCTATATAAAATGGCTTACACTAATACAATCTTTACATAGACACTCTCTATATAAAATGGCTTACACTAATACAATCTGTACATAGACACTCCCTATAAAAATGGCTTACGCTAATACGATCTGTAGGCCTGCATAGACACTCCCTATATAAAATGGCTTACACTAATACAATGTGTACATAGACCTTTCCTATATAAAATGACATACACCAATACAATCTGTACATAGACACTCCCTATATAAAATGGCTTACACTAATACTATGTGTACAGGGCCTTCACAATCCTATGTAGCCGCCCAGGGCAAAAGTTTCAGCGATTAAAATTATAAAATTATGTCAACAATGTTTTACCCCCCCCCCCCCCCCCACACACTTATAATAAGTAACACAAATTGTACGCTGGATTTTATGTTTAAAATAGAATTGAGATTGAAAGGTCTATAATTAATTTTAATGTATTTTAAACTTCTTTAACATATTTCCAATTGACTATAAGTTGCCACAAGAGGAACGGAGGTGTAATATGATTCATCGAACACACCACACCTCCTCTCACATTTTTTTTTCAAATCCGAGAATTTAACAATATTTCTTTTTCTTTTTGCTTACCAGTTCTATTATTATTTTCGTAGAAATATTTAATAATAACAATAATAATTGTTATTTATATAGCGCTTCTATCCATACTATTTTAGCATGGTTAGCATGCTCAGTGCGCTCTAGAAGATTATTACGTCCTCTAGGACCAAAACTCCTGCAGGGCGGCAGGGATCTGTCGGTTTCACACAATACAATGTTGTACATAGACACTTCCTATATGAAGCGGCTATGCTACCTGCGTACTTAGTGTTTACAGAGGTCGGGGGTGAAATCCTACACAAAATGTTACAGGGTTTCATTGAGTCTGCCATCTTTCGATGGGTGTCTACAATTAGTTGGGAAAGTCAAAGCGGTTGATCTGTGTGCTGCCCACAAACCCCAGTCTTTCGCGTGCCATTGAAAATCACTCTTCGTGCCAAGTTTGGCACGCGTACCGTATGTTACCGACCCCTGCACTGTGTGTAAGTAAGCTGTGTACGTGTGTTCACTCAGCCACGCTTAACATTCCATTTGTTTTGTGTTTTTTTACTTAAATGTTTTGCTTGAGTGAGTTCAATTCAACAATTGCTCATTTGATTTAGCGGCAATGTAGGTCAACTGCCACTTATGGCTGTTTAGGCAAGCGAGCAGACGAAGAATGCTTCGCCTAGTGACGTAGTCATCACAAAATACAAAGTAGACTTACAACCGATTATTGATCAAGGAAATCAAAACTCACTAAGTTAACTTACAAACATTTTTAATAGCTTTAGAATATCAAGTTCCTTTTTTTCCGTCTAGTCTAGATTAGTCTAGAGTGTAGAACATATCTTAATGTTGAACTAATTGTAAACCTTGTCCGTTTAATCAGAATTGACCCTATCAAACTAACCAAATGGAATGTTCGCTTATGTGGGCCTATTATATCTTATTCAGACCTTCAATGAGACCGGTGTACTTTTGTTTTGTACTCCTCTATTTTAGTGTCTATAATTCATTTGTTCAACTTCTGTCATTGCTTTTAAAACAGTCAGTATGATGAAAGATTAAATTCATCACCGTAAACTACATTTCATCATGCTAATATTCTAGCATACATATCTGTCTGCTTGAATGCCAAGAAATGAATCTAAATTAGAATTAATTTAATGATAAAAGCCTGTGCTACCGCTCTAAAATTTCAGATAAGTTAAGTTATTTTAATAATGGTCTCTGTGACCTTGCTGGCCACACATCCACTCGTATGCCGTGGCCACAGAAACTGGTGAACACTGCTTGATCAGTTTGACCCGAAGGGTACTTTACTCTATGACCGTTTTTGTGCCCCCCCCCCTCCTTTTTTTTTCAGAATTAATCCCCCAACCCCTTCCTCAGTTTAAAAAAAAAACAACCGACGATTTTTTTTTAAATATAGAAATTTCATTTTCTGAATTAATTGTTTACGTTTTAACGGTAGTTTGGAGACCTCTGATCTGCTAGCATAGGTTCTCAACCTTTTTCGGCTCACCGCCCCCTTTTACAATTTTTTGGGGCTCACCGCCCCCTTACCCCCCCTCCCCCCCCCCCGTAGTAAATTTTTTAGTAAAAAATGTATGTATGGTTGCATATATTTAATTCCTATTTGATTAGTTAATTTTTTTTAATAATAATACACATATTAGTAAATATCTACAAACATATACACAAGAAGTTTTAAAACTGAGTGTTAGTGTGAAGCGTGCGCCTGGTGTGTTGTCAGCAGGTTGTCAATATTAGATTCTATTTAGTATTTTGGTTAGCAAAAGCCTCAAGTCTCCACGCTCCACTACTTGCAACTTGCTTCTTTTTTTTTTTTTTTTACAACAACGTGGTAGCTTGACAGCACAAGATAAAAATGCAATTTTAAAAAAAAAGGCTTTACCAAAGCCTACAGTCTTGGAGAAACTGATGTTCTTTTTTTGCAGCCAAAAGTCGTGATAGCCTTTTCTTACAAATTTCCATTTGAGTTCTTCATTGGTTGCTAATTCAATTAATGCCTCTTGCAGTTGTTTAGGTAGGCCTGATTGTAATTCTTCACTATTAGAAAAAAATCCAAAACCCAATCATGTATTTTTATGTTAATAATGTCTTGAAATCATTATCGTGCGTCGAGGTGATCACAATAAATGAGAATGTCTTCTCCAATTTTTTCTACAGATGCAAGATTGGGAAATTGATAAAATTCTTCACGTCCAAAGTTTCGTTTGTACAATTTGACGTTTTTACATAAACGCCGAAATGACACTTTTTGTTTTGATCAAATTGAGGTCATCTCCCAGCAATTGAATGTTCATTTCATTGAACTCATTAAATAAATCTGTTAAATATGCTCTGGCATTGTTTTTCTTTTTTTTTTTTAAAGATTTTCTCTCAGAGAATTGTCTTTGCTTTCTAGAAACTCCAACACTAAGTCAAAGACCCCATAAAATCTATTTAAATAGACACCTTTTGATAACCAGCGTCCAGTAGCAAACGATTATAGTCTTCGTCTTTCTCAATACACAGTTGTTTAAACTCTCTCTCTCGTTTAATGCATTGCTTCTGATTTTGTTTACTGCAGTTATTACATATTGAAGAGACTGATGCAGACAATCGCTGAGATTTTTAGCAACTAAATGTTGCCTGTGAATTACACAATGGACATAGTTATATGGTCTCTTAAAAAAAGAAACGGACGAGTCCAAAGGGCTCTTTTATCCAGGGCGTAACGATAGGTTTGAGCTCGGCTCTGTCCGGGCTGGAGCCACCCCACGACACCAAAGGCGTGGCGTGCCGTGTAACAATGAGGATGCCGCAGCTAGGTTGCCCACTGCGGTTCCCCTAAGGATCATTATCGTGGTGGATCGCCCGTATAACTGCATTGTCACCCGGTAGCACAAATCCTATACTACATGTACAGACATCCATGCACCGGGTGGTTCTCGAGACGGGGTTGCAGCATTATTGTTTCCTCCCCACCGAGACCCCTTATCCTCTCGGCAGTGCAAAGGATTTCGGACCCGCTGCGGGAGCT
Source organism: Anisus vortex (assembly GCA_949126835.1). Classification (NCBI taxonomy): domain Eukaryota; kingdom Metazoa; phylum Mollusca; class Gastropoda; family Planorbidae; genus Anisus; species Anisus vortex. The sequence goes on from OX421493.1 coordinate 60,251,815, forward strand.
GTTCCCCATGCGTTCGCCCGCCGGTGTATTCTTAACGGGAACGTATTGACGGTTTACACACTTCGCCAGTCTTTGAGGCCCATGGGTACAAAAGTGTCACCTATTATCAGATACTGCTATCATAAGCCCACTAGCTATTTGACGCACGCTCGCAAGTATACTATTTGTCAGTTAGTAATGGTCATTCAGCGATGCAGAGACGGACTCGGGCTTATGTATGACTTGATAGAGAGAATTCTTGAAACAAGTACAGTTAGTTCGCGAATAGCGGGCCTACAAGTAGCTAGCTTACGCTCGCTCTAGACTTTACAGTTAGTTCATGAATAGCGGGCCTACAAGTAGCTAGCTTACGCTCGCTCCAGACTTTACAGTTAGTTCATGAATAGCGGGCCTACAAGTAGCTAGCTTACGCTCGCTCCAGACTTTACAGTTAGTTCATGAATAGCGGGCCTACAAGTAGCTAGCTTACGCTCGCTCCAGACTTTACAGGACGATGCTAAGGAAGGGTCAATTAGTACTTAATTGAGCCACTACTTTAAAAAATCAGCGCGATTCCTATTTCTAATTAGTATGTTGGTTATTTAGCAGCAATTGTGTTCTACGTCACATTTCATCCACAATACAACGCCCCATCCCTTTTGCCATTCTCGGAAAATAATCTAAATATAAGCTTAATAATAAATGTTAAGCCCATATACGACTTTGAATAACTTTTACGTCACTATTCATTGGCTCCATAGTATCAGAATTATTGACGTTAAAACCGTTTTTTTTCTTCAAAACCGGTTTTCGGTTGCATAAAAGCGGTTTAAAAACGGATTTCGGTTCCCCTCTCCCCCAAAAATCCGGTATTCCGGTTTTCGTTTAACAACCCTAAATCAGAAAACAATTTTATTTGCGCCCTTAATATTTTGACAGTTTTGCAGCATTAGCTATGTCTGTATAGACCTATCCTTGAGAGATAAACTGTCGCATCTCTGGCACTTGAAAGCGGGACCGTTGGAGTTGGGCAGGGGCAGCCTATGTTTTTTTTTCTTCGCTGCTCTTTTAGCCTTCGCGATAAGGCGAACTTCGTACTCTGGCAGCATTTGTACAGGTGCGTTGGGTTGTAATTGGGTACCTCTCCAACCATTTATGTTCTGAGCCATCTACGTCACAATTACACTGTGGCAATAGGTCATTAGCGGATCAGTCTATTAATTTTAATCAACTGTTCTGCTATTGACTCACCAAGCTAAATATTACTGTTATAATTATAAAGTCCTTTAATTTTTTTTTTAATTTAAAGTGTAAATCTGTTAAAAAAAGAAAGAAAGACTGGCTTTGTGTGGGAAAATATCTGGTAAGAGAGACAGAGGAAGACAAAGGCTAACATATGTAGAAAGCCTGAACGAATGGGCCACGAACAACAACATAAGTAATAATAACTTTCTGCAAAAAGCTAACAACAGGAAAGAATGGAGAGTCATGACCGCCGATGTCTGTTCCAGACCTGGCACATAAAGAAGAAGAAGAAGAAGAAATCTGTTAACATTATTTCAAGAAGGTTTGCACCGCCCATTTGTCCTCCATCGCCCCCCTATCGCCCTCGGGATCGTCAGCGCCCCCCAAGACCTCTTCACCGCCCCCTGGGGGGCGATATCGCCCCCGTTGAGAACCTATGTGCTAGACAGACAGTTTTCTTAATCACTGGACTGCGTCTGTGGCTGACATGTTTACCATGGCGGAAGTTGTGTTGTCAAATGTAAGGTTAGATTAATTGACCCCCTCTGTAGGTGTGTTGTCAAATATAAAGTTAGATTAATTGACACCCCTCCCCCCCCCCCCTGTAGTTGTGTTGTCAAATGTAAGGTTAGATTTATTGACCACCCTCTCCCCTCTGTAGTTGTGTTGTCAAATGTAAGGTTAGATTAATTGACCCCCCTTCCAATCTGTAGTTTTGTTGTCAAATGTAAGGTTAGATTAATTGACCCGTCGCCCCTCTGTAGATGTGTTGTCAAATGTAAGGCTAGATTAATTGAACCTCGCCCCTCTGTAGATGTGTTGTCAAATGTAAGGCTAGATTAATTGAACCTCGCCCCTCTGTAGATGTGTTGTCAAATGTAAGGTTAGATTAATTGACCCCCCTCTCCCTTCTGTAGTTGTGTTGTCAAATGTAAGGCTAGATTAATTGAACCTCGCCACTCTGTAGATGTGTTGTCAAATGTAAGGTTAGATTAATTGACCCCCTCCTCCCTCTGTAGTTGCCACCTCACCAGTTCACTCGATGTCCAGCCATGCAACTCTTTTGTTCAAATTATAGTAAACAAGGTAAATTCCTCGGCGTTTGTCCCTATGGGGGGGGGGGGGGGGGGGGGGGGAGGTATGTTTAAGCTCCAGATAAAAATTTCATAAACTATAATGAACAGAAAGCTAAAGATCTTATCTTCTACATTACAGACGTTCCTTCTATAAACAAGATAATTGCATCCTACGTCATCCGTGTTTTGAGTCTAGTCCTGCTAGCGTTTTAAATGATGTTAAGTAAAAATACTGGTTTTCCTGGTTTGTTTAGGCAACCCATTCCATGTCCGGATGCCACTCGGGAAGTTTAGTGATTTAACTAATGGTGTTACTCATATCATTTGTGAATATTCACTAGACTCTAGTAATGAACCTTGCAGCTCTTTTCTGAATTTTTTTTTTAATTTTTAAATGTTTTCTTTAGTTGATGGGTCCCATACAGAAGATGCATATTCGTGTATAGGTCTAACTAATGTGAGATAGCATTTTAGTTTTATATTCTAATTACATTAGTCTTATGAAACCTGATGTTTTGTTAGATTTTTGTATTTACTTCATCAATATGTGGATTCCAAGATAATATATCATTTTTAAATACCATACTGCTAAGTACTTTGCATTTTAAATTGGGGCTAGGTTTTTGCCCTGAATGAATTAGATTGTAATTATTCTTTTTTTGTTTGTTGTACTCTTAACACTTGGCATTTTTCTGGGTGAAAAAAACATACTCTAGTTATATTCTCCATACTCTATTTTATTTTTATTGTGTAGTGTTGGCAATTACTATTGCAGTATAAATAAAACACACACAATACTGGAACGTGAAGAAACTGATATAAATCGAGTTTTGTAAAATAAAAACGAATTATTGGTTTAATCACAGAATCCTCAATTAGCAATCCAAATGATATGTACACAAGTGGTGAAGAATAGCACATGTCCATAGAATCAATACGAAATATATTCAATAGGTTATGAATAGCATTGAAACTACTGGTAAAACAATATTTAATCCTTTATAGTATAAATCTGTAGGAATTTTATCTCAGAGCACAAGCTACATGTTTACCAGACAAGAGCTGTCAAAGAACTGATGGAACTTTTCTACTGATTCGCATGGGTCTTTAATCTGGGTCGATACGATACTATAACCGAATACATGAAAATACATTGCATCATGGCTGTTGTAAACAGAGAATATATAATAAAATATTAGCCTGCGAGGGAGTATCCGAATACTACCACTAGCATTGAAGTCGACCATGTCGTCCGGGTGTGTAACTTGGATAAACCGTCGACCTTATTAGCTGGGAAAAACCAACGACCTTAGCTTGTGAAATCATACGTCAATATTGTCCGGTTATTTAACTGGGAAAAAACAACGACCTTATTAGCTGCGAAAAACCAACGACCTTGGCTTAGGAAATAATTTCTATCATTACTACTGCAATTCTTATGAACGATTAGTATCAATTTAATTATTGTACAATGTATAAGGTTACCTGAGACACTGAAAAACTCTGTGTCAAAAAATGCATTCAAGAAGAATTTGAAGACTTTTCTTTTCAACTAAGTTGATGAAGTACACATCCATCAGCAAAATACTTGTTTAAAACTAATTTAAAATGTTATTGTCGTTTCGTGCCTCCATCGGCCGAAACCTTGTTTAAAACTATTTTAGAGTGTTATTGTCGTTTCGTTTCTATGAGCGCGCTGAGCATGCTTGCATTAGCATGGAATGAGGCGCGATATAAATGACCAATTATTAATTATTATTATTATTCAGTTTACTACAGTATATTAGTCTAGTCCATCAACCATTCAACCTGCTCGTGTACCTGACAACGTCATAGTATGGCGGAAGTGGAAGATTGTGACTCCATAGAACGAGGCTACAGACGTCTGTCCTCGCTGTTTATGCCGCCAACTCTAAACCTTCAAAAATGTCAACGTTGCAATCAAACAGTTTACCAACAGGAGAGAAGGGGGCCAGTGAATGATGTTGTTTTTCATAAACAGTGTTTCAAGTAAGTTTACACTTTACACAGTATTTTACAATTAGACACCACTAGACCTAGATTCTAATACATTGTAGTAGGCCTATAGTCTAAAATCCTACATTTCTTTATAATTTTTGTTTTAAGAGATTTTTTTTTTTACTTTCCTAATTGTATTACTTTACTGGTAAATTGAAAATAAATACATTGCCACACATAGGATGATAGAGTCTAGCACAGATTAATAAGCATTTTTGATTGAACAATTAATTGTATTGGGCTTGTATCCATGCTATTACATTATTACATTTAGCATGCTCCGTGCCCTCTTGTATAAATGCAGTGGTAGATATAAGGGTGCATAAGGCACATAGCCACTAGAAAGGTCTTTTACAAATATTTTTTTTAACTAAGAATCTCTCAGTGTCTGAGGCAAGCTGTCCCATATATTATCACCACTGATCTATAAATAGAACATATTATGCCCGAAAACAATATTATTGAAAAAGCAAATATGCTTGAAATTCACTTATCTATAAAGTTATATTTACTAAGCACTGACCTATAAATACATTTCAAGCGATTCAACCTTCTTTTTATCTTATAGTCTTATAGATTTGTTCTAATTATAGGTGGTTTATCCCTAGTACAAGCTTAGTCAATAAATGTGACTTCTCCTAGTGTCACTTTCTACATACACATCTATTATAGAGGCTTTACCCATTATTTTGTTTATATAGATCAGTGATTATTACTGACCTAAATTATGAGCACATCTGGTCATGAATGTTGCCATAGTGGGAATAATGAGCAGACGTAGTGGGAATAATGAGCCGACGTAGTGGGAATAATGAGCAGACATAGTGGGAATAATGAGCAGACATAGTGGGAATAATGAGCAGACATAGTGGGAATAATGAGCAGACATTTAAGTTTGTACCCAGCTTGGATACACAACTTAAATAACTAATTCAATATGTACATGGATACACAACTTAAATAACTAATCCAGCATGTACATGGATACACAACTTAAATAACTAATCCAGCATGTACATGGATACACAACTTAAATAACTAATCCAGCATGTACACGGATACACAACTTAAAAAACTAATTCAGCTTGTACATGGATACACAACTTAAATAACTAATCCAGCATGTACATGGATACACAACTTAAATAACTAATCCAGCATGTACATGGATACACAACTTTAATAACTAATTCAGCATGTACATGGAACTTAAATAACTAATTCAGCATGTACATGTATACACAACTTAAATAACTAATTCAGCATGTACATGGAACTTAAATAACTAATTCAGCATGTACATGGATACACAACTTAAATAACTAATTCAGCATGTACATGGAACTTAAATAACTAATTCAGCATGTACATGGATACACAACTTAAATAACTAATTCAGCATGTACATGGATACACAACTTAAATAACTAATTCAGCATGTACACGGATACACAACTTAAATAACTAATTCAGCATGTACATGGATACACAACTTAAATAACTAATTCAGTATGTACATGGAACTTAAATAACTAATTCAGCATGTACATGGAACTTAAATAACTAATTCAGCATGTACATGGATACACAACTTAAATAACTAATTCAGCATGTACATGGATACACAACTTAAATAACTAATTCAGCATGTACATGAATACACAACTTAAATAACTAATTCAGCATGTACATGGAACTTAAATAACTAATTCAGCATGTACATGGATACACAACTTAAATAACTAATTCAGTATGTACATGGAACTTAAATAACTAATTCAGCATGTACATGGAACTTAAATAACTAATTCAGCATGTATATGGATACACAACTTAAATAACTAATTCAGCATGTACATGGATACACAACTTAAATAACTAATTCAGCATGTACATGGATACACAACTTAAATAACTAATTCAGCATGTACATGGAACTTAAATAACTAATTCAGCATGTACGTGGATACACAACTTTAATAACTAATTCAGCATGTACATGGAACTTAAATAACTAATTCAGTATGTACATGTATACACAACTTAAATAACTAATTCAGCATGTACATGGAACTTAAATAACTAATTCAGCATGTACATGTATACACAACTTAAATAACTAATTCAGCATGTACATGGAACTTAAATAACTAATTCAGCATGTACATGGATACACAACTTAAATAACTAATTCAGCATGTACATGGATACACAACTTAAATAACTAATTCAGCATGTACACGGATACACAACTTAAATAACTAATTCAGCATGTACATGGATACACAACTTAAATAACTAATTCAGTATGTACATGGAACTTAAATAACTAATTCAGCATGTACATGGAACTTAAATAACTAATTCAGCATGTACATGGATACACAACTTAAATAACTAATTCAGCATGTACATGGATACACAACTTAAATAACTAATTCAGCATGTACATGGATACACAACTTAAATAACTAATTCAGCATGTACATGTATACACAACTTAAATAACTAATTCAGCATGTACATGGATACACAACTTAAATAACTAATTCAGCATGTACATGGATACACAACTTAAATAACTACTTCAGCATGTACATGGATACACAACTTAAATAACTAATTCAGCATGTACATGGATACACAACTTAAATAACTAATTCAGCATGTACATGGATACACAACTTAAATAACTAATTCAGCATGTACATGGATACACCACTTAAATAACTAATTCAGAATGTACATGGATACACAACTTAAATAACTAATTCAGCATGTACATGGATACACAACTTAAATAACTAATTCAGCATGTACATGGATACACAACTTAAATAACTAATTCAGCATGTACATGGATACACAACTTACATAACTAATTCAGCATGTACATGGATACACAACTTAAATAACTAATTCAGCATGTACATGGAACTCAAATAACTAATTCAGCATGTACATGGAACTTAAATAACTAATTCAGCATGTACATGGATACACAACTTAAATAACTAATTCAGCATGTACATGGAACTTAAATAACTAATTCAGCATGTACATGGATACACAACTTAAATAACTAATTCAGCATGTACATGGAACTTAAATAACTAATTCAGCATGTACATGGATACACAACTTAAATAACTAATTCAGCATGTACATGGATACACAACTTAAATAACTAATTCAGCATGTACATGGAACTTAAATAACTAATTCAGCATGTACATGGAACTTAAATAACTAGTTCAGCATGTACATGGAACTTAAATAACTAATTCAGCATGTACATGGATACACAACTTAAATAACTAATTCAGCATGTACATGGAACTTAAATACTTAATTCAGCATGTACATGGAACTTAAATAACTAATTCAGCATGTACATGGAACTTAAATAACTAATTTAGCATGTACATGGAACTCAAATAACTAATTCAGCATGTACATGGATACACAACTTAAATAACTAATTCAGCATGTACATGGAAATTAAATAACTAATTCAGCATGTACATGGAACTTAAATAACTAATTCAGCATGTACATGGATACACAACTTAAATAACTAATCCAGCATGTACATGGATACACAACTTAAATAACTAATTCAGCATGTACATGGATACACCACTTAAATAACTAATTCAGAATGTACATGGATACACAACTTAAATAACTAATTCAGCATGTACATGGATACACAACTTAAATAACTAATCCAGCATGTACATGGATACACAACTTAAATAACTAATCCAGCATATACATGGATACACAACTTAAATAACTAATCCAGCATGTACATGGATACACAACTTAAATAACTAATTCAGCATATACATGGAACTTAAATAACTAATTCAGCATGTACATGGATACACAACTTAAATAACTAATTCAGCATGTACATGGAACTTAAATAACTAATTCAGCATGTACATGGATACACAACTTAAATAACTCATTCAGCATATACATGGATACAACTCATCTAATGATATTGAAATATTTTATGTTCAAAAAATGTTTTTTTATAAAATTAAATTCTATTGTTGCTCCAGCAAGACATCCTCTTAAATTTTTGATTTTCTTCTCCATCTTTAGATGTTGTGTTTGTAGTGGATACTTAAATTTAAAATCCTACTGGACTAATCAAGGGAATAATGATGATAAAGAAATCTATTGTCAGAGACATGCCCCCAGGATTGGAGGATCACGCTTGGACAGTCAAGCCATCGGCATACAAGGTCCGCTTGCTGCACAGGACAACTTTAGGTAAACCATAAAGTACTGGTCAGAATTCTTAGAGCAAAGTCTTAATCAGTTATTCTAATTCTAAATTATTCTGAAGGGTGTTCTAACTACAAGCTCTTACTTTAAATATAGAATAGAGCTCATTTATTTCAATTTTAGTTTACAATTAGATGAATTAATCAATGCACCATCTGACATTGAATTGAAGTATTCAATTATTCAAATATTATGTCTAAGAATAAAGTCACATTTATTTATAGGACTATTTATTATATACTTGGTCAATGTCAAAGAGCTATATCTACAGGAAAGCTGCCAGTAAAATGACAGAACTGAGATTTCAAGGGGAACAACCAGGATATGCCTTCGACAATGAAGCTTTAGGCATCAAAGCTGGCATCATCAAGAATCGACACCAGAGCAACGGCCCTATTACTGATCACCTGGCTGGAAATAAATACACAATTGATGAAAATGCTGTACACATCCGAGGAGCTTTGAATGCCCAGTTACTGCAGAGAAAATACCAGAGAAAATTGGACAAGCACCACTTCCCTCCCCATATTGTAAGTGCAGTTTAATTGTCTTTATTCACTAGAGCTCTTTTTTTTTAAATTTTTTTTTTTTACTAAACTGGTCCAACTTGAGATTGCAATAACTTCAAAAGAATATGTTTTCTAATTCTCTTTAATGTCTTTCAATGGGGATTTAAACTTGAAAACTATACTGTTGGAAGGACAATTGGTACTGTTGTTACATTCTAATTTTAGTAAGAATTTCCTTATTGACTTATTAATGAAATGCATTATTGTAATTAAATACCATTCCCACTAAAAGACTATTTCTCCAAGAAACTATCACATATAAATTAATCCACTATAAAACGATATAAATCTTTTTTAAGCATTTGCATTTGAATTTAATTTTTTAGTCAAAACTATTGAACGTACCCCAGACTATTTTCTTCAAAATTCCACCTTGAAAAAATGTAAACATTTCTTCATTTTTTCTCTGTCCTCAAAAATGTAAAAACTCTGTTTGAAGGGTTTTGGTTCGAACGGTAATTTTTTTGCTGTCCTCCTCTGCAACAAGTCTGTGTTCCAGGTTTCAGCTCGATAGAATGATGAAATGTAGGTCATTCAGCCTTCCAAAGATTTAGCTGGCTGAAACAAATACAAGGTTATTTTAAAGGATTTAAAAAGTTGTTCTTTTTAGATATTTAGACAGTTGAATTAAAAATTAAGTAAACTTTTATTAAAATTTGATCCATCGGATATGTTTTGTATCCATACTATTCAAGAACTACTATTGTATCCAACAAGTCATTAAATACATTTCTATTATTTGATATATATCTTTTTTAAAACAAAGAACGTTTTTTTTTGTAAACAAAAACTACACCATAGAAATTCTCTTTGCTTAAGATTTGTTTTCTACCTGAGAGAAAATGGCTAGACTTGGTCAATATTTTTTGTTAAAGACACTACTTTCTATACCCAAGATTACTTTACCCTGCGTTTATCTGTAATTTAAGTCTAGTCTTGTATTTCAATTAGTTTTTATTATTTGCTACCTGGTCGATCCGGGGCTATTTGACCAAGTCTATCAATAAGTGAAATATTACTCATTCATATGACAGTGACTTTTGTTTTACATTTTCATTATCTGTCTAATATACTCCTTTCCGAGTCAAAAATTAATTATGTAATTTGTGAATACACTTTCTGTTGTCTATATATGTAATTTGTGAATACACATTCTGTTGTATATATGTTATATATGTAATTTGTGAATACACTTTCTGTTGTCTATATATGTAATTTGTGAATACACATTCTGTTGTATATATGTTATATATGTAATTTGTGAATACACATTCTGTTGTATATATGTTATATATGTAATTTGTGAATACACTTTCTGTTGTCTATATATGTAATTTGTTAATACACATTCTGTTGTATATATGTTATATATGTAATTTGTGAATACACATTCTGTTGTATATATGCTATATATGTAATTTGTGAATACACATTCTGTTGTCTATATATGTAATTTGTGAATACACATTCTGTTGTATATATGTTATATATGTAATTTGTGAATACACATTCTGTTGTCTATATATGTAATTTGTGAATACACATTCTGTTGTATATATGTTATATATGTAATTTGTGAATACACATTCTGTTGTCTATATATGTAATTTGTGAATACACATTCTGTTGTATATATGTTATATATGTAATTTGTGAATACACATTCTGTTGTATATATGTTATATATGTAATTTGTGAATACACTTTCTGTTGTCTATATATGTAATTTGTGAATACACATTCTGTTGTATATATGTTATATATGTAATTTGTGAATACACATTCTGTTGTATATATGTTATATATGTAATTTGTGAATACACTTTCTGTTGTCTATATATGTAATTTGTGAATACACATTCTGTTGTATATATGTTATATATGTAATTTGTGAATACACATTCTGTTGTATATATGTTATATATGTAATTTGTGAATACACATTCTGTTGTATATATGTTATATATGTAATTTGTGAATGCACTTTCTGTTGTCTATATATGTAATTTGTGAATACACATTTTGTTGTATATATGTTATATATGTAATTTGTGAATACACATTCTGTTGTATATATGTTATATATGTAATTTGTGAATACACATTCTGTTGTCTATATATGTAATTTGTGAATACACATTCTGTTGTATATATGTTATATTTGTAATTTGTGAATACACATTCTGTTGTCTATATATGTAATTTGTGAATACACATTCTGTTGTATACATATGTAATTTGTGAATACACATTCTGTTGTATATATGTTATATATGTAATTTGTGAATACACATTCTGTTGTCTATATATGTAATTTGTGAATACACATTCTGTTGTATACATATGTGATTTGTGAATACACATTCTGTTGTATATATGTTATATATGTAATTTGTGAATACACATTCTGTTGTATATATGTTATATATGTAATTTGTGAATACACTTTCTGTTGTCTATATATGTAATTTGTGAATACACATTCTGTTGTATATATATGTAATTTGTGAATACACTTTCTGTTGTCTATATATGTAATTTGTGAATACACATTCTGTTGTATATATATGTAATTTGTGAATACACATTCTGTTGTATATATATGTAATTTGTGAATACACATTCTGTTGTCTATATATGTAATTTGTGAATACACATTCTGTTGTATATATGTTATATATGTAATTTGTGAATACACATTCTGTTGTCTATATATGTAATTTGTGAATACACATTCTGTTGTATACATATGTAATTTGTGAATACACATTCTGTTGTATATATGTTATATATGTAATTTGTGAATACACATTCTGTTGTCTATATATTTAATTTGTGAATACACATTCTGTTGTCTATATATGTAATTTGTGAATACACATTCTGTTGTATATATGTTATATATGTAATTTGTGAATACACTTTCTGTTGTCTATATATGTAATTTGTGAATACACATTCTGTTGTATATATATGTAATTTGTGAATACACATTCTGTTGTATATATGTTATATATGTAATTTGTGAATACACTTTCTGTTGTCTATATATGTAATTTGTGAATACACATTCTGTTGTATATATATGTAATTTGTGAATACACATTCTGTTGTCTATATATGTAATTTGTGAATACACATTCTGTTGTATATATGTTATATATGTAATTTGTGAATACACATTCTGTTGTATATATATGTAATTTGTGAATACACATTCTGTTGTATATATGTTATATGTGTAATTTGTGAATACACATTCTGTTTTATATATATGTAATTTGTGAATACACATTCTGTTGTATATATATGTAATTTGTGAATACACATTCTGTTGTATATGTATGTAATTTTTGAATACACTTTCTGTTGTCTATATATGTAATTTGTGCTTGTGTTTACTGTAGGCTATGGTTTTTCTACATTGATACAATGTTTGAATAGAGTATGGAGCATGAGAGTTCATAGATCATCTTTAATCATGTATTGATTTTCAAGTGAATGTCTCTTGATGAAACCCTTGGTTACCAGAAATCAATAACATTATTAGTAACAAAGGGAGGTTATTATTGCACAGGAAAACTGTAATTGCAGGGGATGGGAGTAAAACATAGTTTGTCACTTAAAGATTATTGTTCCTACATTTGGTAAATTATTTCTAGATTAATATTCAGATATTTGGTAAATTATTTCTAGATTAATGTTCAGACATTTGGTAAATTATTTCTAAATTAATGTTCCTAAATTTGGTAAATTATTTCTAAATTAATGTTCAGACATTTGGTAAATTATTTCTAGATTAATATTCAGACATTTGGTAAATTATTTCTAAATTAATGTTCCTTCATTTGGTAAATTATTTCTAGATTAATATTCAGATATTTGGTAAATTATTTCTAGATTAATGTTCAGACATTTGGTAAATTATTTCTAAATTAATGTTCCTAAATTTGGTAAATTATTTCTAAATTAATGTTCAGACATTTGGTAAATTATTTCTAAATTAATGTTCCTTCATTTGGTAAATTATTTCTAAATTAATGTTCAGAATTTGGTAAATTATTTCTAAATTAATGCTCAGACATTTGATAAATTATTTCTAAATTAATGTTCAGACATTTGGTAAATTATTTCTAAATTAATGTTCAGACATTTGGTAAATTATTTCTAAATTAATGTTCCTTCATTTGGTAAATTATTTCTAGATTAATATTCAGATATTTGGTAAATTATTTCTAGATTAATGTTCAGACATTTGGTAAATTATTTCTAAATTAATGTTCCTAAATTTGGTAAATTATTTCTAAATTAATGTTCAGACATTTGGTAAATTATTTCTAAATTAATGTTCCTTCATTTGGTAAATTATTTCTAAATTAATGTTCAGAATTTGGTAAATTATTTCTAAATTAATGCTCAGACATTTGATAAATTATTTCTAAATTAATGTTCAGACATTTGGTAAATTATTTCTAAATTAATGTTCAGACATTTGGTAAATTATTTCTAAATTAATGTTCAGACATTTGGTGAATTATTTCTAGATTAATGTTCAGACATTTGGTAAATTATTTCTAGATTAATGTTCAGATATTGGGTTAACTAACATGGTGAAATGAAGCCAATAGAGTTTAAATTTGTTAAAAATGTGTTGCTTCTATTTAAATGTTTTTACAATTAGATTTATTCCTCTCCTCCAATCATCCAAAAGATAAACAATATTTTGAGAGCCCCCGGGCTTTTGAAAAAATCCAGAAAGAATCATTGGTTTGATAAATTGGTGTCTACTTTACCTGCATCATATACTGGAAGAGGACATGTTTTGTTATGTGTATTTATTCAAGAGGACATGCTTTGTTATGTGCATTTATTCAAGAGGACATGTTTTGTTATGTGTATTTATTCAAGAGGACGTGTTTTTTTATGTGTATTTATTCAAGAGGACGTGTTTTTTTTTGTGTATTTATTCAAGAGGACATGTTTTGTTATGTGTATTTATTAAAGAGGACGTGTTTTGTTATGTGTATTTATTCAAGAGGACATGTTTTGTTATGTGTATTTATTCAAGAGGACATGTTTTTTATGTGTATTTATTCAAGAGGACGTGTTTTGTTATGTGTATTTATTCAAGAGGACATGTTTTGTTATGTGTATTTATTCAAGAGGACATGTTTTGTTATGTGTATTTATTCACGATTATTTAAAATTCTTGTAATAGCTTTACATGCATCAAATTCTTTGCATTCCAACTTCTTTAACTGCACATTATGCCTGTAGTCAACTTTTGTTTAGAAGGAGTGACTGTAAACTACACGTAGGGCCTAGGCCTATAAGAAAAACTCGTCTAGCTGTGATTAGACTTAGTTATATTCGTGTGTCTTGACATTTGACTGGGCAACTGTGACAGTGGACAAGATAGAAATGACAAGTAGCTTAATTGTCCATGATTGTAATGGTAATACACAACAGGGGTTCAAAATTAATTATTAAATTAGTAAAATGAAATTGTAGTCCTCCACATTGTACGCCTTCTCTTAGGACTATGTCCTTCTCTTAGGACTATGTCGGTATGGCTACAAAATAATTGGCGTATGGCTCTTTAGCGGATGTAAAATATTGAGATTCTGGTGTCCGTTATATCGAGGTTTTACAGTACATGTACTTGAAATGTTTTCTAATATTATGGGCTGAAAGTATAAAGTAAAACATGTAGAATCTATTTCTACTATAATCTTAGAGGGATATTGGAAGTGGCGGATGGGGAGAGGGAGGTGACGTACTGACACTAAATCTACCTATGGGAATAGAGAGACAGAAATACAGAGAAAGATTTGAATGTTGCAATACTAAATCTACCTATGGGAATAGAGAGACAGAAATACAGAGAAAGATTTGAATGTTGCAATACTAAATCTACCTATGGGAATAGAGAGACAGAAATACAGAGAAAGATTTGAATGTTGCAATGGGAAAAGAGAGACAGAAATACAGAGAAAGATTTGAATGTTGCAATGTGAATAGAGAGACAGAAATACAGAGAAAGATTTGAATGTTGCAATGTGAATAGAGAGACAGAAATACAGAGAAAGATTTGAATGTTGCAATGTGAATAGAGAGACAGAAATACAGAGAAAGATTTGAATGTTGCAATACTAAATCTACCTATGGGAATAGAGAGACAGAAATACAGAGAAAGATTTGAATGTTGCAATGGGAATAGAGAGACAGAAATACAGAGAAAGATTTGAATGTTGCAATGGGAATAGAGAGACAGAAATACAGAGAAAGATTTGAATGTTGCAATGGGAAAAGAGAGACAGAAATACAGAGAAAGATTTGAATGTTGCAATACTAAATCTACCTATGGGAATAGAGAGACAGAAATACAGAGAAAGATTTGAATGTTGCAATGGGAATAGAGAGACAGAAATACAGAGAAAGATTTGAATGTTGCAATGGGAATAGAGAGACAGAAATACAGAGAAAGATTTGAATGTTGCAATGGGAAAAGAGAGACAGAAATACAGAGAAAGATTTGAATGTTGCAATGGGAAACCATCTATGGTGAAACTGGGTTAGCAAGTTTTGATTGTGACGCCCTGAGGTGTCTCTATGCTGTCCATTTCCGTGTAGCTGTGTTCAGTCGTGAGGTGTGTGTATTCATGTTCTAAAACTAGTGTGTGGTATAAAAATGTCTTTGTTTATTGGGCTTATAGGTCTGTCCATTCTTTTCTCTTCCGAAAACATGGATTGAAGAATGTAGCCTACAACTGTATATTATGCTTTCTTTCCTGGTAAACATTATATAGTGTAAGAAGCAATGTTTTCTGAATTAAGGAAAAAAAGCGCACTAATTAGCATTGCAAGACTAGACTCGGACCACGGATGAGCGTAGGACGCAAAAATTTTCTTTATAGAAGGAGCGTCTGTAATATATAAGATAAGATAAAATGAATAGCATGAAAAGATGTGCATTAGTCCTAATTATTTAGTGCAGGGATCGACAACCTATGGAACGAATGCCTTACTTGGCACGCAAAGCAATTTTCAATGGCCCGCGTAAAACTCCCCAAAAGGCATTTTAAGTCTCTCCTACATGAAACTGGTGAACGCTGCTTCATCGGCCCTTTGGATCAATTATTTGGTCCGATGGGATAATTTACTACAAGAAATTCAGTGCTAAAGTATGATGACTATTAGTCTGTTGGCATGATGAATGAATCTGATATTACACCTTGGCACAGAATTATTAAAAGGTTTCCTATCTCTGATTTAGTGCATCATAAGCTTCTTTCACTTACCTTCAGCAGCATGGATGGAATACACTGTGCCTTCCCATCTTCAGGAAACTGTGACATTACAGGGTCTGCATGTGACATTACAGGGTCTGCATGTGACATTACAGGGTCTGCATGTGACATTACAGGGTCTGCATGTGACATTACAGGGTCTGCATGTGACATTACAGGGTCTGCATGTGACATTACAGGTCTGCATGTGACATTACAGGGTCTGCATGTGACATTACAGGGTCTGCATGTGACATTACAGGATCTGCATGTGACATTACAGGATCTGCATGTGACATTACAGGGTCTGCATGTGACATTACAGGGTCTGCATGTGACATTACAGGGTCTGAATGTGACATTACAGGGTCTGCATGTGACATTACAGGGTCTGCATGTGACATTACAGGGTCTGCATGTGACATTACAGGGTCTGCATTTGACATTACAGGGTCTGCATGTGACATTACAGGGTCTGCATGTGACATTACAGGGTCTGAATGTGACATTACAGGGTCTGCATGTGACATTACAGGGTCTGCATGTGACATTACAGGGTCTGCATTTGACATTACAGGGTCTGCAGGTGACATTACAGGGTCTGCAGGTGACATTACAGGGTCTGCAGGGGACATTACAGGGTCTGCAGGTGACATGACAGGATCTGCAGGTGACATTACAGGGTCTGCGCTCCTCATTATAGTCCCAGTATAGTTAGGCACGCAAAAAATGAATTGTGAGTACTTTCAGATTGAAGACAGTTCTCTAGCTAAAGAGTTGTTATACTTTACCTATCCCAATATCGGCTACTGAATGGTGTAAAAATAAACGCACAGAGTATGCTAAATGCCATTCAAATGCTCCTTCTATAAAGATTATTGCGTCCTACGTTCATCCGTGGTCCAAGTCTAGTTATGCATTTTTATTTTAAGGTTTTAAATAATATTAAGTTATTGAGTTTCCTGGTTTTGATCAGGCAACCCATTTCATGCCCGAATGCCACTCGGACCAAGTGGTGTGTAGTTTTAGTATTGAAAGACTGTTAGACTGCTTCTTCTGTTTTTCTTAAATCGAGATTCGATGTTATGTGTTATGTTGAATAAAAAGTTATGTTAATTATTCCTGCTGACGTCATTTCTAAATTGTTTGGATGAAAGTCATTTAGATAAACTGCCCCCCCCCCCCTCCAAATTAGACAGCGAGACTTAACACTGTCCTTATGTTTATCTGAGCATTGAAACAGGTTGTGATTTGTGATTGGGTTGTATTTAATGCTTTATATATTATTATTTTTACTTTAGTCTTTGTTCTTCTGTCCTCTAGTCACCTAGTGTTTCTATGTGTTTCTAAATGTTTCTAGATGTTTCTAGGTGTTTCTAGGTGTAGTGATTTAATTGCATGGAAAGATCATAGATGCGCTATATAAATAATCTTTATCCTCATTATTATTATTATGCTAGATTATACTAAGAATTAAAGAAACAATCAATTTATCAAAGCAGACGCGATTAGCTGATTATTACACTTGATAGCTATTTTGAAAGTTATTCCATCAATAAGACTCCAACTAGTCTAATCGAGTTACTCGCCTGGTGAAGAAAAAATGAAATATTTCATTTCTAGATAATTCATAAATCTAGCAATACAAACCATAAAGAGTTGAATCGGTTTGAATTGTAGGCCTATATTTTATGAAGTGAAATAATGACTTAACAATTACTGCTGGTATTTTTTAGTATAATATTTTTTTAAATAATTTTACTCCGTTCTTTCGCCCAGTTAATTTTCCTTAGTTTGATCAAGGAGGATGGGGGGGGGGGGGGGGGAGGGAAAGATGTTGCGAAGAGTCTTTGAGTAAATATTTGAACTGACCTGATTATAGGGACTAACCAGGTCAAGGCCAAAGAAACACTTTTACTAATAGAGAAAAAATAATGTGCCTGATATTTTCATCATGTGATAGATACATTACCTATGTCATAGTTACATACATTACCTATGTTTTAGTTACATACATTACCTATGTTATAGTTACATACATTACCTATGTTATAGATACATACATTACCTATGTTATAGTTACATACATTACCTATGTTTTAGTTACATACATTACCTATGTTATAGTTACATACATTACCTATGTTATAGTTACATACATTACCTATGTTTTAGTTACATACATTACCTATGTTATAGTTACATACATTACATATGTTATAGTTACATACATTACCTATGTTATAGTTACATACATTACCTATGTTTTAGTTACATACATTACCTATGTTATAGTTACATACATTACCTATGTTATAGTTACAACGCTTTGAAATCAATATCAGGACTACTCATCAATATAACATTCGCATATATTCACGAAATCCTTTCCATTTTTTTTCATTCAATTTCTTTCAACGACAATTTTAAAATATAAGTCTAGTTGTGAATTGTGATGTCTAAATATAAGTCTAGTTGTGAATTGTGATGTCTAAATATAAGTCTAATTAATGAATTGTGATGTCTAAATATAAGTCTAGTTGTGAATTGTGATGTCGAAATAAAAGTCTAATTGTGAATTGTGATGTCTGAATATAAGTCTAGTTGTGAATTGTGATGTCTAAATATAAATCTAGTTGTGAATTGTGATGTCTAAATATAAGTCTAGTTGTGAATTGTGATGTCTAAATATAAGTCTAATTATGAATTGTGATGTCTAAATATAAGTCTAGTTGTGAATTGTGATGTCGAAATAAAAGTCTAATTGTGAATTGTGATGTCTAAATATTAGTCTAGTTGTGAAATGTGATGTTTAAATATAAGTCTAGTTGTGAATTGTGATGTCTAAATATAAGTCTAGTTGTGAATTGTGATGTCTAAATATAAGTTTTAGTTGTGAATTGTGATGTCTAAATATAAGTCTAGTTGCGAATTGTGATGTCTAAATATTAGTCTAGTTGTGAATTGTGATGTCTAAAAAAAGTCTAGTTGTGAATTGTGATGTCTAAATATAAGTCTAGTTGTGAATTGTGATGTCTAAATATAAGTCTAGTTGTGAATTGTGGTGTCTAAATGTAAGTCTAGTTACGAATTGTGATGTCTAAATATATGTCTAGATGTGAATTGTGATGTCTAAATACAAGTCTAGATGTGAATTGTGATGTCTTAATATAAGTCTAGTTGTGAATTGTGATGTCTAAATATTATTATAGTTGTGAATTGTGATGTCTAAATATTAAGACTAGTTGTTAATTGTGATGTCTAAATATTAATCTAGTTGTGAATTGTGATGTCTAAATATAAGTCTAGTTGTGAATTGTGATGTCTAAATATAAGTCTAGTTGTGAATTGTGATGTCTAAATATAAGTCTTGTGAGTTGTGATGTCTATATATAAGTCTTGACTAGTTATGAATGGTGTTTAGATATATGCGCTATATAAGCACCGTTATTATTATTATTATTTAATTTATATTGATTACAATGTTAACACGTATTATTAGGGGGCACACCAAGAACCTGTCCAAGACTAGCAGCTCCGCGGCACGCCATAAGGCGTGTCTAGTAACATAAGGTACAGTCTCCGCAGTATGTACAATGTACACTACACTTCTCTCCCCACCTGTGGATTTCCCACCTGATCATTAACGTGGTGGCTCGTTCGTATACCTGCACTGTCGTCCGGTAGCATAAGTCCCAGACTATAGGTCTGAACATCCAGGCACCAGGGCGGGGTTGAGACGGGCTGTTGCGCTCATTGGTCCCTGCCCACCGAGTCTCTAATCCTCTCGGCAGTGCAATGGTTCTCGGACGCACAACAGGGGCTGTCCCCCGTCGTTCGCCCACCGTGTATCGATGGTTGACACACTTCGCCTGTTTTTGGGGCCCAGAAGGGAGACACTTAACCTACAGTATACACAATTATTAAACACAAATATTAAAACACAATTTACACAATTATTAAAACACAATTTACACAATTATTACAACACAATTTACACAATTATTAAAACACAATTCACACAATTATTAAAACACAATTTACACAATTATTACAACATAATTTACACAGTTATTGCTATTGTTTTTTTTTTTTTTTTTTAATTGTTGAATCTGGTTTCCTGAATGATTAATGATTACAATAATGATTAATGCTACATAACTGTAGGAAACTACTCCACCGGGCATTATGGATAAATTTGGTCCGCCGGTATACTTTTTTTTTGTCTACTGTATGATTAAAAGAAAAGCTGTTGTTGTTTTGATAAATCTACCACCAATGAGCACTTTAGACTTGTATATAAAGGTCAGTGTTGAGTTTTATTTGATACGTTTGGCCATATTAAACAAAATAAACGATGAAAATTTGCTAATCAAATCGCTAATTCCTTTAGGTCATGAGAAAATTATCTTCTCCTTGTAATCCTGAGAACTCAATTGT
Organism: Anisus vortex; assembly: GCA_949126835.1. Lineage (NCBI taxonomy): Eukaryota > Metazoa > Mollusca > Gastropoda > Planorbidae > Anisus > Anisus vortex. The sequence continues at coordinate 60,272,734 of OX421493.1, forward strand.
CTCCCTTGGGCTTCGGAGTGGGGAAAACTATTTTTGTAGTTGTTGATTCTGAGTCCACTCAGTTGCTATGACAACATTACTACCAACAAATCAAGACCACATCTTGCCAGCTTGCAATGGGAATAGTTGGCCTTTGGCCAGATGTTTTATTTTTAGATTGTCCAGCTGGAGGAGACAAGGCATTGCGCTGGTATCACAATCCCATAGCACGTAGGATTGCCAAATACCTTATCAGAAAATACCGGATAACATAACTTTCAATTCTGGTAAAATTGGGTACATTATTATACATTGCCGGTATTTATACTTGATATGTATGTCCGGCATATTTTGTACCGGACAGTTTGCTGAAATATTATATCATCTTATACATTACAGACGCTCCTTCTATAAAGAAGGTTATTGCGTCCTACAATCATCCGTGGTCCTAGTCTAGTCTTGCATTTTTATTAATGTCTTAAATGATGTTACCTTACTGCTTTTCCTGGTTTGTTCAGGCAACCCATTCCATGCCTGAATGCCACTCGGGAGAAAGAGTACTTATATGCTTTTGTTCTCGCATAAGGGATAAGGAAAGTGTTTTTGTCTTTATGTTTTTCTGTGCTTTGCAACAAGTTGTTATTGGGTTGTATTTCTAAATTAGAGTTTAATGTCTATGTATTATTACTACTTTACTCTTTGCCCTTCTGTCCTCTAGTGTTTCTAGGTTTAGTGATCTAACTAATGGTGTCACTCTTGTTAATTGGGAATAATTGTTAATAAATGACATTGGATTGTCTTGTACAAAAACCGGACATCTGGCAACGGATTAAACATACACTCTTGTAATACCACATCTGACAACGGATTAAACCCACTTTCTTGTAATACCATATCTGATAACGGATTAAACATACACTCTTGTAATACCATTCTTTTTGTGTATCTTGTCATAGTTTGTGTCAACCATTAACTTTTATGAAATGTAAAATATCTTGTCTTAGTTTGTGGCAACCATTAACTTTTATGAAATGTAAAATATCTTGTCATAGTTTGTGGCAACCATTAACTTTTATGAAATGTAAAATATCTTGTCATAGTTTGTGGCAACCATTAACTTTTATGAAATGTAAAATATCTTGTCATAGTTTGTGTCAACCATTAACTTTTATGAAATGTAATATATCTTGTCATAGTTTGTGTCAACCATTAACTTTTATGAAATGTAAAATTTCTTGGCTTAGTCATCCCCACTGTTCCTTATATTTCGGGCGAGTGAACTGGAAGTATAATTGACCAACTTACTATCATTGTGTCGAGATGAAACTTGGCACAAAGACATAAAGACGATGACAGCACACTCTTACAAAATTTCAGTCAAACTTCTCCATTTCAACTCTACAAGAACAGTCTTACTGGGTGGTTTTCCATGACTTTTTATTGTGCGCATTTTAAAATCTTGTTTGAACTCTGGTGGCTAACACATTTTCTTTCTTACTTTGTGGGTGGCAAAAGGACAAACTCTTTGAAAGGCTAATGCACAATAAAACAACACATAAATGAGTTATACTGTTATCTTATATATTACAGACGCTCCTTCCATAAAGAAAATTATTGCGTCCTACGCTCATCCGTGGTTAGTCTCGTCTTGCATTTTTAAAAATGTTTAAAATGATGTTAAATTACTGGTTTTCCTGGTTTGTCCATATGTTTATCCGAGCCTTGCAACAGGTTGCTATTGAGTAAACTGTGTTTATCTTGCATGTTACAGACTCTACTTCTACACAAAAGGTTATTGCGTAATATGATAATACTTAAATATTTTAGGTTGATTTCCCTGCCTAGTGCCGATAACCCTTTCCACGCTCGAATACCACTTGGCAACAAATAATAGTTATTAGAATTCATCAGTGAAGAAAAGTGCTTGATGTCTTTCTTGATATTTTTATGTTGTATTTAGAGGCTGATCTCTGGATCTAGTTGTATTCTTCAGTCCAAATGTCTAACCCAGAGTTAACCTTTCAAAGTAAACATTTGCTCCATCGAACACATGTTTAACTTCTACGTGCCTCTATGGTTGTGCTAATGTATTTAACTCACGTGCCTGTAGTGTCGTTGTATTTTTCTTTCAAATTAGCCAGTGAAAGTGTTAATCCCAAACTCAATAGAACCCATCACGACCCAGTGTTCTTACCTCCACACAGCTAAAACATCTTAAACTCCAGTCTTACTCCTAGCTGTGTGTAAATCAGTTTACTTTGAGGTGCAGCTTGCCATTTTCCTTGAACAATTCAACACAGGTTCAAATTATAGTATCAAACAGCCAAGTAGTATTTCGGCAAATCAGTGTGTTAATATAATATTATTTATAAGCTCTATATCTCTTATTCTGGCCCAAAAGTATAGAATCAACTTCTCATCCAACTCAGGCAGACAAGTTCTATCGTCACTTTTAAAAAGAACTTGAACACATTATTTTAAATATTTACCTTCGTTCAACTTTTTTACACCCTTACTATTTTAATTTTTGTCTTAAGTTGGTTAATGCTAAATTCATTTGCTTACTCCTATGTTTGTAAAGTTTTTAAATGATTAATTAGCTTTATATCCATTTTAGTTTAGATAATTATATCCCTGTTCTTTGTTGTTTGTTGCTCAATGTTAAAATGTGCTCTGAGCTTACATTATGTTTGTTGGCTGCGCTACGCAAAATGTGCTCTGAGCTTACATTATGTTTGTTGGCTGCGCTATGCAAAATGTGCTATGAGCTTACATTATGTTTGTTGGCAGCGTTATACAAATATTAAATGCGCTCTGAGCTTACATTATGTTTGTTGGCAGCGTTATACAAATGTTAAATGCGCTCTGAGCTTACATTATGTTTGTTGGCAGCGTTATACAAATGTTAAATGCGCTCTGAGCTTACATTATGTTTGTTGCTATGCAAATGAAATTATTATTATTATGTTTTATGTTCTTTTTTTAGTTCTATTGCTTTTAAATAAAACATCCCAGCCAGAAAGGGGTTTTCCATGACCAATCAGTTCACTCCCATAGTCACAGCTTGTTCGTTCACTCCTATAGTAACAGCTTGTTCGTTCACTCCTATAGTCACAGCTTGTTCGTTCACTCCTATAGTTACAGCTTGTTCGTTCACTCCTATAGTTACAGCTTGTTCGTTCACTCCCATAGTCACAGCTTGTTCGTTCACTCCTATAGTTACAGCTTGTTCGTTTACTCCTATAGTCACAGCTTGTTCGTTCACTCCTATAGTCAGAGCTTGTTCGTTCACTCCTATAGTCAGAGCTTGTTCGTTCACTCCTATAGTCAGAGCTTGTTCGTTCACTCCTATAGTCACAGCTTGTTCGTTCACTCCTATAGTTACAGCTTGTTCGTTCACTCCTATAGTAACAGCTTGTTCGTTCACTCCCATAGTCACAGCTTGTTCGTTCACTCCTATAGTCACAGCTTGTTCGTTCACTCCTATAGTTACAGCTTGTTCGTTCACTCCTATAGTCACAGCTTGTTCGTTCACTCCTATAGTTACAGCTTGTTCGTTCACTCCTATAGTTACAGCTTGTTCGTTCACTCCCATAGTCACGGCTTGTTCGTTCACTCCTATAGTCACAGCTTGTTCGTTCACTCCTATGGTCACAGCTTGTTCGTTCACTCCTATGGTCACAGCTTGTTCGTTCACTCCTATAGTCACAGCTTGTTCGTTCACTCCTATAGTCACAGCTTGTTCGTTCACTCCTATAGTTACAGCTTGTTCGTTCACTCCTATAGTTACAGCTTGTTCGTTCACTCCCATAGTCACAGCTTGTTCGTTCACTCCTATAGTTACAGCTTGTTCGTTCACTCCTATAGTTACAGCTTGTTCGTTCACTCCCATAGTCACAGCTTGTTCGTTCACTCCCATAGTCACAGCTTGTTCGTTCACTCCTATGGTCACAGACTGTTCGTTCACTCCTATGGTCACAGCTTGTTCGTTCACTCCTATAGTCACAGCTTGTTCGTTCACTCCCATAGTCACAGCTTGTTCGTTCACTCCTATAGTCACAGCTTGTTCGTTCACTCCTATAGTCACAGCTTGTTCGTTCACTCCTATAGTCACAGCTTGTTCGTTCACTCCTATAGTCACAGCTTGTTCGTTCACTCCTATAGTTACAGCTTGTTCGTTCACTCCTATAGTCACAGCTTGTTCGTTCACTCCTATAGTCACAGCTTGTTCGTTCACTCCTATAGTCACAGCTTGTTCGTTCACTCCCATAGTCACAGCTTGTTCGTTTACTCCTATAGTAACAGCTTGTTCGTTTACTCCTATAGTCACAGCTTGTTCGTTTACTCCTATAGTTACAGCTTGTTCGTTCACCCCTATAGTCACAGCTTGTTCGTTTACTCCTATAGTAACAGCTTGTTCGTTCACTCCTATAGTTACAGCTTGTTCGAGGAAAGAAAAAGTGCATTGTTATATTTATGTTGAAACTGAAGTATATTTTCTCATTGAAACATAATAGAGTTACAGTTCCACAGACATTGTCTCTATGACACTTCGTATACATTAAGTAGGTCAACTGAGGTAATGGCGAAATTCAGTTGACAAAAGTCAGTGGACGAAGTGTTTATAGATGAACTGTCGTGGTAAGTAAACTGTGTGTAAATGAAGTGTCATTAGGCGAATCGTCCTGCTAGATGACGTGTCAGAAGACCGTGCGTAGTAGGCATAGACGAAAAGTCTGTAGGCCTCGAAGATTTATCTTGAGTTTTATAGTTATAGTCTCTAGTCTCTACGTAAGTCAAACAATTTTTATATAATTAATTGTTGAAATTAAAAGACAAGTTAAGGGATCTTTCTAGTTCTAGATCAGGGAGATGTAGATGTTCATTCAGAACTCATGCCGCGCCCCCTTTTTTTCAGCCCTTTCATGACTCAGAGGCATAAAACCAGCTTGAGAAAGTAGCAGATCTTGTAGTAGCAGATCTTGTAGTAGCAGATCTTGTAGTAGCAGATCTTGTAGTAGCAGATCTTGTAGTAGCAGATCTTGTAGTAGCAGATCTTGTAGTAGCAGATCGTGTTTGGCCAAATGTTTATGTTGACGCTGGACTTGTTCACTTCGATGAAATTACTCAAACTAAATCATGAGATTGTACATGTGGGCTTGTGAAGATTGTACATGTGGGCTTGTGGAGATTGTACATGTGGGCTTGGGGAGATTGTACATGTGGGCTTGAGGAGATTGTACATGTGGGCTTGTGAAGATTGTACATGTGGGCTTGTGGAGATTGTACATGTGGGCTTGTGAAGATTGTACATGTGGGTTTGTGGAGATTGTACATGTGGGCTTGTGGAGATTGCACATGTGGGCTTGTGGAGATTGTACATGTGGGCTTGGGGTGATTGTACATGTGGGCTTGTGGAGATTGTACATGTGGGCTTGGGGAGATTTTACATGTGGGCTTGTGGAGATTGTACATGTGGGCTTGTGGAGATTGTACATGTGGGCTTGGAGAGATTGTACACGTGGGCTTCTGGAGATTGTAAATGTGGGCTTGGGAAGATTGTACATGTGGGCTTGGGGAGATTGTAGACTAGAGAATAGAATCGTCAACTTGTGGTTCTGTTTAGTGGAAACAAACACAACATTGTACAAACACTGTTAACTATCTAATATTGACTCTCTTAGTGAAGTATGTTAACAGTTACCCAGGAAACGAATCCCCCTCCCCCTCCCCAGGAGTGTATCTGTCACCCGAGTCAACTTGCATATATTGTCATACTCTTATAAAGTGGAGTTATTGTTTTTCAAATATTATAAAATCTTATTGTTTGTATTATGGAGTTAAAATTTATATAATGGCGTTATTTATAGTTTGTATCATTGCCTCTAGCTAGTATCATGAAGTTCTAGCCTGTATTGTGGAGATATAACTTATGCTGTTGTCTTGCATCCAGGAGTTCTAAGTTGTGTCATAAAGTTGTAACTTGTAAGGCTATCAAGGTGCTTTAGCTTTTTAGCTTGTACCATGTTGTTATATTGTATATCTTGTTGTAACTTGTATCATGGAGTAGGTCCACTAACTTGTATCATGGAGCAGGTCCACTAGCTTGTATCATAGATTATGTCCACTACTTTGTATCATGGAGTATGTCCAACATCTAGTATCATGGAGTAGGTCCACTAACTTGTATCATGGAGTATGTCCAACATCTAGTATCATGGAGTAGGTCCACTAACTTGTATTGTGGAAAAGGTCCACTAACTTGTTTCATTGAGTAGGTCCACTAACTTGTATCATGGAGTATGTCCACTAGTTTGTATCATGGAGTATGTCCAACATCTAGTATCATGGAGTAGGTCCACTAACTTGTATCTTGGAGTAGGTCCACCAACTTGTATCATGGAGTATGTCCAACATCTAGTATCATGGAGTATGTCCACTAACTTGTATCGTGGAGTATGTCCAACATCTAGTATCATGGAGTAGGTCCACTAACTTGTATCGTGGAGTATGTCCAACATCTAGTATCATGGAGTAGGTCCACTAACTTCTATCGTGGAGTATGTCCAACATCTAGTATCAGAGAGTAGCTCCACTAACTTGTATCGTGGAGTATGTCCAACACCTAGTATCATGGAGTAGGTCCACTAACTTGTATCGTGGAGTATGTCCAACATCTAGTATCATGGAATAGGTCCACTAACTTGTATCGTGGAAAAGGTCCACTAACTTGTTTCATGGAGTAGGTCCACCAACTTGTATCATGGAGTATGTCCAACATCTAGTATCGTGGAGTAGGTCCACTAACTTGTATCATGGAGTATGTCCAACATCTAGTATCATGGAGTAGGTCCACTAACTTGTATCGTGGAAAAGGTCCACCAACTTGTATCATGGAGTATGTCCAACATCTAGTATCATGGAGTAGGTCCACTAACTTATATCATGGAGTATGTCCAACATCTAGTATCATGGAGTAGGTCCACTAACTTGTATCATGGAGTATGTCCAACATCTAGTATCGTGGAGTAGGTCCACTAACTTGTATTATGGAGTAGGTCCACTACCTTGTATGATGGAGTAGATCCACTAACTTGTATCATGGAGTATGTCCAACATCTAGTATCATGGAGTAGGTCCACTAACTTGTATCATTGAGTAGGTCCACTAACTTGTATCATGGAGTAGGTCCACTAACTTGTATCATGGAGTAGGTCCACTAACTTGTATCATGGAGTAGGTTCACTAACTTGTATCATGGAGTAGGTCCACTACCTTGTATCATGGAGTAGGTCCACTACCTTGTATCATGGAGTAGGTCCACTACCTTGTATCATGGAGTATGTCCACCAACTTGTATCATGGAGTATGTCCAACATCTAGTATCGTGGAGTAGGTCCACTAACTTGTATCATGGAGTATGTCCAACATCTAGTATCACGGAGTAGGTCCACTAACTTGTATCGTGGAAAAGGTCCACCAACTTGTATCATGGAGTATGTCCAACATCTAGTATCATGGAGTAGGTCCACTAACTTATATCATGGAGTATGTCCAACATCTAGTATCATGGAGTAGGTCCACTAACTTGTATCATGGAGTATGTCCAACATCTAGTATCGTGGAGTAGGTCCACTAACTTGTATTATGGAGTAGGTCCACTACCTTGTATGATGGAGTAGATCCACTAACTTGTATCATGGAGTATGTCCAACATCTAGTATCATGGAGTAGGTCCACTAACTTGTATCATTGAGTAGGTCCACTAACTTGTATCATGGAGTAGGTCCACTAACTTGTATCATGGAGTAGGTCCACTAACTTGTATCATGGAGTAGGTTCACTAACTTGTATCATGGAGTAGGTCCACTACCTTGTATCATGGAGTAGGTCCACTACCTTGTATCATGGAGTATGTCCACTAGTTTGTATCATGGAGTATGTCCAACATCTAGTATCATGGAGTAGGTCCACTAACTTGTATCATTGAGTAGGTCCACTAACTTGTATCATGGAGTAGGTCCACTAACTTGTATCATGGAGTAGGTCCACTAACTTGTATCATGGATTAGGTCCACTAACTTGTATCATGGAGTAGGTCCACCAAGTTGTATCATGGATTAGGTCCACTAACTTGTATCATGAAGTAGGTCCACCAAGTTGTATCATGGAGTAGGTCCACTAACTTGTATCATGGAGTAGGTCCACCAACTTGTATCATGGAGTAGGGTCACCAACTTGTATCATGGAGTAGGTCTACCAACTTGTATCATGGAGAAGGTTCACCAACTTGTATCATGGAGTAGGTCCACCAACTTGTATCTTGGAGTAGGTCCACCAACTTGTATCATGGAGTAGGTCCACTAACTTGTCTCATGGAGTAGGTCCACCAACTTGTATCATGGAGTAGGTCCACCAACTTGTATCATGGAGTAGGTCCACCAACTTGTCTCATGGAGTAGGTCCACCAACTTGTATCATGGAGTAAGTCCACCAACTTGTATCATGGAGTAGGTCCACCAACTTGTCTCATGGAGTAGGTCCACCAACTTGTATCATGGAGTAGGTCCACCAACTTGTATCATGGAGTAGGTCCACCAACTTGTATCATGGAGTAGGTCCACTAACTTGTCTCACATAGAATAGTCAACTAACATACACCATAGTCATAAAACATGTAATATAGAATAGATATATAATAGTTGTACACACACAAATATGTTGGCTTCACTTCAACTGAATGAACTATTGAAAGAAGCAACTCTCCTGGCAACTATAAATCAAACAAAGTATGAAAGAACATATTTCTTAACTACCTACACACAAAATTGGCTTGGACAATCAGTGGCTTCTAATACTAAGCATATTTATATTTGGGGTCGTACTTCTACCGCCCCCCCCCCACCACCGACCTCCCCTTTTTTTTACCTCACGGGTGTTTGCATTTAGATGAAAATATACGGGGAAAAAATCGCTGGGTGGGAGTAGTTCCTATGTCACTTTATCTTTGTGTCAACATTCTCACAGGAAGCAAACATGGAGTTCATTTAACTACTTGCCCTCAAGGCTTGATGATAGTTTTACTTCTGTAATTGTCGTTTCTCTGGTTAATTAATTTTTTTATGCAAGCATTTCTTTGATGTCAATCTATGCAAATAGTAATCTGATGCTTGTCTCCTTCCTAGTTCATCAAGTTATTTTTGGAAGTCTTACACTTACCGTATTTCGCCAAAGAAACATTTTGAAAAAGTTTGTTTTACTCTTAGTTTAAATAAGACAGACGCCACTTGGCCTGGTTTAGTGCTGTGTTATTTTCATTCTTATATATTATGATGTAATTGATGCACTTGTATATTTATAGATCAAAATTTGAAGACACACACAAAATAGTCCTAAATGTTATTTTCAATAGAGTGCAGGACGACAAAATCACAAATTGTATCTAAATAAAGAGTTCTTGTTTCTGCTAAATATTGTCTGAATTACTTCCCTTTGACTTTGATTTCTGGGAGTATTTTTATTTTCTTCTTTTTGTTTTTTAATTTCTAAATAAAATTAAATTAATTTACAGAAACATTGAAAGTAAGGAAATAAAATGTACAGAATTCCTTTTTGTTTTCAATTCATAATATGTACTTCGATTAGCATTATAATTTCAGTTTGATTTGTTATTAATTTTGTGAATCACAATTGACAATGGCAGACTCCACACCTTTCAACGTGTCCGTCCTAGCTTAGCCATGTGTCTTTCTAATATAGAATATAGAATCTGTAGCTTAGCCATGTGTCTTTCTAATATAGAATATAGAATCTGTAGCTTAGCCATATGTCTTTCTAATATAGAATATAGAATCTGTGTATATTTATATTACCAATTATCTAAATTAAACTACATTTTTTAAGCCAAAATGACAAATATGTCAGCATTTTATTTAAAGCCCCCCCCCCTCTACAATGAAAAAGAAATTGTGCCCAGCGGACCTTACCATGTCATATTGGTGGGGAGACCAGCGGGCCTTGCGTTGTCACATTGGTGGGCCTTACCATGTCACATTGGTGGGGAGACCAGCGGACCTTACCATGTCTTATTGGTGGGGAGACCAGCGGGCCTTACCTTGTCATATTGGTGGGGAGACCAGCGGGCCTTACGTTGTCACATTGGTGGGCTTTACCATGTCACATTGGTGGGGAGACCAGCGGGCCTTACCTTGTCACATTAATAGGGAGACCAGCGGGATTTACCGTGTCACATTAATAGGGAGACCAGCGGGCCTTACCTTGTCACATTGGTGGGGAGACCAGCGGGCCTTACCTTGTCACATTAATAGGGAGACCAGCGGGCCTTAACGTGTTACATTGGTAGTAGACCAGCGGGCCTTAACGTGTTACATTGGTAGTAGACCAGCGGGCCTTACCTTGTCACATTAATAGGGAGACCAGCGGGCCTTACCGTGTCACATTGGTGGGGAGACCAGCGGGCCTTACCGTGTCACATTGGTGGGGAGACCAGTGGGCCTTACCATGGCGATTTGGCCGGCCTTACTATGGCATATTGGTGAGGAGAAAGTGGGCCTTACCATGTCATAATGGTGGGGAGACCAGCGGGCCTTACCATGGCAAATTGGTGGAGAAAACAGTGGGCCTTACCATGTTATAATGGTGGGGAGACCAGCGGGCCTTACCATGGCGATTTGGCGGGCCTTACTATGGCATATTGGTGGGGAGAAAAGTGGGCCTTACCTTGTCATAATGGTGGGGAGACCAGCGGGCCTTACCATGGCATATTGGTGAAGAAAACAGTGAGCCTTACCATGTTATAATGGTGGGGAGACCAGCGGGCCTTACCATGTCATATTGGCGGGCCTTATCATGGCATATTGGTGGGAAGAACAGTGGGCTTTACCATGTCATAATGGTGGGTAGACCAGCGGGCCTTACCATGTCACATTGGTGGGGAGACCAGTGGGCCTTACCAGGTCATATAATATTGGCGGGCCTTACCATGGCATATTGGTGGGGAGACCAGCGGGCCTTACCATGGCATATTGGTGGAGAAAACAGTGGGCCTTACCATGTTATAATGGTGGGGAGACCAGTGGGCCTTACCATGGCGATTTGGCGGGCCTTACTATGGCATATTGGTGGGGAGAAAAGTGGGCCTTACCATGTCATAATGGTGGGGAGACCAGCGGGCCTTACCATGGCATATTGGTTGAGAAAACAGTGGGCCTTACCATGTCATATTGGCGGGCCTTATCATGGCATATTGATGGAGAGAACAGTGGGCCTTACCATGTCATATTGGCGGGCCTTATCATGGCATATTGATGGAGAGAACAGTGGGCCTTACCATGTCACATTGGTGGGGAGACCAGTGGGCCTTACCAGGTCATATAATATTGGCGGGTTTTACCATGGCATATTGGTGAGGAGACCAGCGGGCCTTACCATGTCATATTGGCGGGCCTTATCATGGCATATTGATGGAGAGAACAGTGGGCATTACCATGTCACATTGGTGGGGAGACCAGCGGGCCCTGAAATGTCACATTGTTGGGGAGACCAGCGGGCCTTACTGTGTCACATTGGTGGGGAGTATAAATGGAATCCACGGGAAATTAGTTACCAATCCCTGTTAGAAAATAATACATTTTAATATACATTTGAAACATGACATTCTTATTTCACCAAGACTTTGGTTTTTACATTTCATTAATTATTTGGTTGTGTTCAGTGTAAACCAATGATAAACTATTTAACTATTTGGTTGTGTTCAGTGTAAACCAATGACAAGCTATTTTACTATTTGGCTGTGTTCAGTGTAAACCAATGACAAGCTATTTTACTATTTGGCTGTGTTCAGTGTAAACCAATGACAAGTTTTTTTTACTATTTGGCTGTGTTCAGTGTAAACCAATGACAAGCTATTTTACTATTTGGCTGTGTTCAGTGTAAACCAATGACAAGCTATTTTACTATTTGGCTGTGTTCAGTGTAAACCAATGACAAGCTATTTTACTATTTGGCTGTGTTCAGTGTAAACCAATGACAAGCTATTTTACTATTTGGCTGTGTTCAGTGTAAACCAATGACAAGCTATTTAACTATTTGGTTGTGTTCAGTGTAAACCAATGACAAGCTATTTAATTATATTGTTTTGTTTGTTAAAGGCTAAAAAAAGGGAACAGTTGTTTGATGCACAGAAAAAGTTGGAAGAACAATTAAGGAAAGAAGAAGATGCATTGTTTCGGTAAATATTGCACTGTTCATGTTTTAAATCTCAATGTATTCAATTCTAATTTAACACAATTAAAGACATAGAGATCAAAATATTTCATTTGGTACATTTTGTCCCCATTTACTTTCAAATCTTACAATTAAAGACTCAAGTGTTTCTAGTCAAATAAGTAAAGAAACAAATATGTCTAATTCTAAGAAGCCTACAGAATCTGGTGTGTTTTATTTTACTTTTTATAATGGGAACTTATTAGAAAAATAAAACTTTCAATTGAAAATAGTATTTGTGTAAATGAAAATGTTGTCAACATGTTCACTATGAAAGCAACAAACAGCCAATATTCATACAACTTGTTAATTTTTCAGGGAATTTCAAGAAGAAAGGGAGAAGGAAGGTAAAGCCATAAATCAAGAAATTGATACTGAATGGGAATCTAAATTACAAGAGTTAACAGATCGTTATGAAAAAGATCTAACCAAGAAAAAGAAAAAACTAAAAGATGATGATAAAAAGGTAAGAAAGCTACAGACCTTCCTGAAACATCTACGGAATTTTAATTCAAACATGTACCTAGGCAATGTTCAAGTGATTCATTGCAGTTGAAAATATAAAGTAAATTATTACAGTTTTATACATTGATTAATTTACCTGAAATCAATAAATGAAGATTTCAATTTTTACTCTCAAGAATGTATTAGGTATATTTAGAATTTGTTGTATTAAGATTTTGAAACAATATAAATCAAACTCTAGCAACTATCATAAGAAATTTTTTTTACAAACTATTGCAAGTTAAATGCTAGGTGTTGATACTATTGGTTCAGTCCATTGTAGTTTCCTAAAAATCTATCAACCAATTATTATTGTTTCATTTCTTCATTTTTGTTTCTTGCTTTTTATTTTTAAAAACTGGCAGATGATGACAATTCAATTTGAAAATGAAAAAAAAAGTTTAGCAGAGACTTTGAGAATGAAGAAAGAGAAGAAAAGAAATACAATGACACTGCGGCTCAGACAAAAAGAACAACAGCAAACTGCTGAGCTAGTGAAAAAACAAAGCCAGATAATGCTGGAAATGTTGGCCAAAGAACAAAGAGAATTAAAAGCTCAACTGGCAAAAGAGAATTTAAAGGTAGATCAATTATTAGAATGCTAATTTTGAACTATTGATTTATTTCAATTAATGTAAAATATCTTTATTAATTTTTTAGATTTGATATAAGTAAAAATCTGCTTCACTAGCCCAGTCACTTATCCATTGAAATAAAAATCTTATTTTTAGAGGGACATTGCAACACAACATTAATGTAGCAAATAATGAATAATTAATATTTAAATCATTTATTAGTCCAATCAAACAACTGATATTTTTGTGTCATCTTTTCTTGTTTGTGTTTAGCAGACCACACCCAATGGTAAAATGAATGAAGTCCTGGAAGAGGAAGTTCTAGATCTGTTGCCCCTTTCTTCTGTTACAGCCCCACCTTCACCGGAAGCACCTACATGTCGCAAGGAGGACATCTTCTCTGATGTCTCAGTTTTTGAATCAATTGATGAACAAGTTTTGAAGGTGACTGATTGAAACAGTTTGTATAGAATAAAATGATATGATCAACATAAAGAGAAAAAATTTAATCTAAAACTTATCATCCCTTTCATACATGATAAAGCTCCATTTATTTCTAAATTACAAATATTTATGTTTATAAATGGAAAACTTCACTTTAAAAGAAGAGTATGAAAGCTTCACATTTTATTTACTAAGAGTTAGGGTTAGGGTTAGGGATTTTACAATATTATTAACCTGCTTGTGTTACATGAAAATTGATTTAAGATCCAATCATTACTTTCACTTGTTGGGAAGATTGTGTGCAGAGTTGTCCATCATTCAAATTAAATGATTGAAATAATTATTATATAGTTACAGAAAAAAGTTACAATGAAAACACACTACAAGACTTAGAGACAATATTGCAAAGATGATTTTATCCAACTTTGAATTCAATGTACTAATATTACACAATTAATATTGTCAAGTGCATAGTAAAATTTACCTCTATTAAGTTTGTTCAAGTTTAAGTAGGAGAAGGACAGAGTGAAAAACAAATTTAAGTTGGAGGAGTAGAAGGGTAAAATTCATTGACACTAACAATTTTAGGCTTGTATAATACTGTAATACATTTAAAAATATAATACTGTAGGCTAATACATTTAAAAATATAATACTGTAATACATTTAAAATATAATACTATAATACATTTATAATATAATACTGTAATACATTTTAAAAAACAACTGCTTTTAAAATTCTTATAATAAGAATTTAAACATGGTTTTGCATCTTAACTGAGTTCTAGAAATGTATCTTAACTGAGTTTTAGAAATGTATCTTAACTGAGTTCTAGAAATGTATCTTAACTGAGTTCTAGAAATGTATCTTAACTGAGTTCTAGAAATGTATCTTAACTGAGTTCTAGAAATGTATCTTAACTGAGTTCTAGAAATGTATCTTAACTGAGTTCTAGAAATGTATCTTAACTGAGTTCTAGAAATGTATCTTAACTGAGTTCTAGAAATGTATCTTAACTGAGTTCTAGAAATGTATCTTAACTGAGTTCTAGAAATGTATCTTAACTGAGTTCTAGAAATGTATCTTAACTGAGTTCTAGAAATGTATCTTAACTGAGTTCTAGAAATGTATCTTAACTGAGTTCTAGAAATGTTATATCAGGGCTGGAGATGGAAGAGGTAAAAAAATGTTTTTTTTCTGTAAATCTTTGAATTTGAATGTTTGACAGTTGTCATAAGGAAAGGGAGGCAAATTGGCCAAAAATGTTTCCATAATGTTAATTATGCTACTTTTATACCAGTCAAATTTCTTATATAAAATAAGTCTGTCTTGTTTATAAGATATCTTTATTCTGTATTTCTCTTTGATATAATACAGGTAGCCGAGAATGAACAACTTACCTACACTGACCTAGTTAGACAGCTGACTGAAGACTTATTGACTGATCTAGAAAAAGCAAGGTAAAAGAATTGACTTTGAGTTTTTCAGGGAAATTTACAACTACCGGAATTTAGACATTGAAACATAACATTCTATTTTTTGGCATTTAATAATAATTTAGACATTGAAACATAAAATTCTATTTTTTGGCATTTAATAATAATTTAGACATTGAAACATAAAATTTCTATTTTTTTGCATTTAATAATACTTTAGACATTGAAACATAAAATTCTTTTTTTTTGCATTTAATAATAATTTAGACATTGAAACATAAAATTCTATTTTTTGGCATTTAATAATAATTTAGACATTGAAACATAAAATTCTATTTTTTGGCATTTAATAATAATTTAGACATTGAAACATAAAATTCTATTTTTTGGCATTTAATAATAATTTAGACATTGAAACATAAAATTTCTATTTTTTTGCATTTAATAATACTTTAGACATTGAAACATAAAATTCTTTTTTTTTGCATTTAATAATAATTTAGACATTGAAACATAAAATTCTATTTTTTGGCATTTAATAATAATTTAGACATTGAAACATAAAATTCTATTTTTTGGCATTTAATAATAATTTAGACATTGAAACATAAAATTCTATTTTTTGGCATTTAATAATAATTTAGACATTGAAACATAAAATTTCTATTTTTTTGCATTTAATAATACTTTAGACATTGAAACATAAAATTCTTTTTTTTTGCATTTAATAATAATTTAGACATTGAAACATAAAATTCTATTTTTTGGCATTTAATAATAATTTAGACATTGAAACATAAAATTCTATTTTTTGGCATTTAATAATAATTTAGACATTGAAACATAAAATTCTATTTTTTTGCATTTAATAATAATTTAGACATTGAAACATAAAATTCTATTTTTTTGAATTTAATAATAACTTATACATTGAAACATAAAATATTTTTTTTTGGCATTTAATAATAATTTAGACATTGAAACATAAAATTCTATTTTTTTGCATTTAATAATAATTTAGACATTGAAACATAAAATTCTATTTTTTGGCATTTAATAATAATTTAGACATTGAAACATAAAATTCTATTTTTTGGCATTTAATAATAATTTAGACATTGAAACATAAAATTCTATTTTTTGGCATTTAATAATAATTTAGACATTGAAACATAAAATTCTATTTTTTGGCATTTAATAATAATTTAGACATTGAAACATAAAATTCTATTTTTTGGCATTTAATAATAATTTAGACATTGAAACATAAAATTCTATTTTTTGGCATTTAATAATAATTTATATATTCTCATTAGAAAAGCAAAATTACTTTCAGTAAGAGACAGGGCTGTGGAGTCGGAGTCAAAGAGTCAGAACATTTATCTACTGACTCCACAGCCCTGGTAAGAGAAGACAAAGAAATAACAATTTTCATCTCAGAAATTTTTCTCCATTCCAAACATTTAAATGTTCAATATATTGGAAATATTTTCTTTGTTTAAATCTAGTTTTTTAAATGTTGAAAAAAAGGGTGCAGCTATTTTCATTTTGTTTTCTATGACCAGAGCTTTGTATCGCTGGATTTGTGTTAAAGATTTAAATGTGATGGAGTTTGATGATAGTCTCAATGTAGACACACCAATGGGCCTACTGCGTGGTATAAAACTTGGCACTGAAACCTACCATGTTCTTTTTATGAGATTATGCAGGTCAGTGTTCTACTAGGTAGTTCTCTGTAACTATATGTCTTAACATTATCACTTTACTCAGAGAAAAAAAATGTTTTTTTACAAATTATTTTATTATTGTTTGTTGACATAGGAATGTCTTTCAATTTTCAAATTGATAAAGAAGTATATTACAAAATGTATGTCAGCCAATAATGTATGTCAGCCAATAATGTCAACATATTTTATTGTGATGTAGCTACGCCGGTCTCCACTGTGTAGAAATCAAAGGTCACTCTAAAAGTGTTGGCTATGAACCAGGAATGAAAATTACACCAAATTGTTTTCAAAATACATGGAATGCAGTTCTTATAGATGGTGAATGGAGACTAATCCAGTGTAATTGGGGGGCTAGGTAAGTCAAATCTTCAAATAATAGTAATAATAATAGCTTGTTATTTGTACACATGTTTATAAAAATGAAAGAAAAAATTATTCATACTTAGAAATGTAAGATTGAAAATGTATCTTATAAAATTGTAAAAATTGACAAAACTAAACTTATTATTTTAGGCATCTTGTTTTGAGCAAAGATAAGGAAGATAAAAAGAAAGGTCATGATCATATTAGATATCAATATGATGAACATTATTTCATGACTGACCCTGATGAATTTATTCAAGAATTTTGGCCTCAAGATCCAAAGTGGCAATTGCTAGAATCTCCAATTACTTTGGAAGAATTTGAGTCTTTGCCTTTTGTAAGGTAAGGCAATATAAAATATGGCTACAATAATTGCTACTATATAACTTGCAGTGTTAGAACAATCTTTCATTAAATATACTTTACCTTTGGCACTGTTTCATATATTATTTGCTTATCTTATATTTTGAAGTAAAAGACTTTAATTTTTCACCAATGATTTTATTGCAGATCTATATTCTTCCAATATAAAATGCGTTTTGAAGGTCACAAGCTAGCTGTCATCACTACAGATGATAAAGGTGGAGCTAAAATAATTATCAGAGTCCCAGAAGAGCATGAAAATGACTTAGTTTTTTTCTACCAACTCCGGTTTGCTGAGAAAGAAAGATCCAAAGAAACAATGTACAGAGATTCTCCCTTGGAACGTTTTGTCTATCAGACAATGGTGGACAATACTGTCACATTTAGTGTCCATGTACCGTGCCCTGGTCAGTTTTTTATTGAAATATTTGCCAATAAAATTGACGAGAGTGGCAGAGTTGAAGAAAATAATGCCAGTGTGGCGCCATTCAAACTGAAGTGTGCCTGTAAGTTTAAGATAGTTTGTCAGACACTCTCAGGGAAAATGCATCCACTGCCCAACTGTGCTGCTGGTGAGTGGGGACCCAAAAAGGCTCAACGACACTTCGGGATCATTCCAGTTACAATGCCGGCATCAGAGTTTGAAATGGAAAAAGTTGGAATACTAACAGTGGAAGACAACTTTGAGTTAAAATTTCAAATTCCCCATCCTTACCAATTTGTGGCTAAGCTAAGAATGAATCGTGTAGAAAGCAAAGCATTGGATCCTTTTATCAATTTCTCTTCTGAAGGATCTATTCTATCTGTTTATGTCTCCTTACCTCAGACTGGTCAGTATGGACTGGATATTTTTGCTCGACCTAAAGGTGCAACTGATACACACTCATTATCTCATGCCTGCAAATATCTCATCAATTGCACCAAAGTCACTTCTAGTGTTCCCATCCCTAAATCACTTCCAACAGCTGAATCCAAGCGTTCCAAATTTGGTCCAACGCCTGCCTTTGAAGAAATGGGACTCAAACTTGTATCGCCTAAAGAAGCCAAAATGAAAGTGACCAAACCCTCAGGACATATTGTAGAAATCAAAGTGCCGGTCAAAGTTCTGCTGTCCTACCAATTTTTGCGAGAACCTGATGAAGACAATAGAGAATATATCACACAGACTCAGGAAGCTAATGGCAATGTGAAGTTTGCTATTACTCTGCCTAAAAAAGGAAATTATATGTTGTCTGTATATGCGCGAAAAGATAATGGTGAAAAAAAGTCTGCTCCAAATGTCTTTAACTTTTGGATTCAGTTCTCTCCAGAAGCTGAAGATGCCAACTCTGATAAAAAATCATTTTTCAAAAAATCTATTTTTAAGAAACAGAACAGCAAAGAAAAAGTTGTGGCAGATAAAACTGATAAAATGTCAGATAGGTCTTCAGATAAATCGACATAAACATGGATAAGACCTAGCAATGTTTATAATTTTATCCTCATGCAAAACCTATGCTGATTTATTAAGAAGATCAAAGACATCTGACTGAGAAAACAGTTTTTATGCTTTACACATATACATATTTAACTTATCAAAATATTTCTCAATCGATCAAAATAATTCATTTACTTTCTGTATTTGACTACTATTTCAAAAATCTAGCACTGAAACTGAAATTTTACTAATATGAAAACAAAGAGATGAAATTAATATGTCACTGTCACACTGTCACTGTCACACTGTCACTGTCACATCTGAATAAAGATAAAGAGAGTTATGGAAACTAAAAATTAAATCTATCAATCATTTAGCTAAAACTGACATCAGCCATGTGTGTAAATATGTCATTTAGCTAAAACCGACATCAGCCATGTGCGTAAATATGTCATTTAGCTAAAACCGACATCAGCCATGTGTGTAAATATGTCAATTTAGCTAAAACCGACATCAGCCATGTGTGTAAATATGTCATTTAGCTAAAACCGACATCAGCCATGTGTGTAAATATGTCATTTAACTAAAACTGACATCAGCCATGTGTGTAAATATGTCATTTAGCTAAAACTGACATCAGCCATGTGTGTAAATATGTCATTTAGCTAAAACCGACATCAGCCATGTGTGTAAATATGTCATTTAGCTAAAACCGACATCAGACATGTGTGTAAATATGTCATTTAGCTAAAACCGACATCAGCCATATGTGTAAATATGTCATTTAGCTAAAACCGACATCAGCCATGTGTGTAAATATGTCATTTAGCTAAAACCGACATCAGCCATGTGTGTAAATATGTTATTTAGCTAAAACTGACATCAGCCATGTGCGTAAATATGTCATTTAGCTAAAACCGACATCAGCCATGTTTGTAAATATGTCAATTTAGCTAAAACCGACATCAGCCATGTGTGTAAATATGTCATTTAGCTAAAACCGACATCAGCCATGTGTGTAAATATGTCATTTAGCTAAAACCAACATCAGCCATGTGTGTCAATAAGTCATTTGTTTAAAATGGAAATTAAAGCAATAAAATTGTCAAATGAATATATAACTTAACTAAAGTAGAAATAGTGAGTGAATATATTTATATGTGTATGCCTACTTGTTTGATCTGTGATTGAAGTGAGAGATGATGTATGCCTACTTGTTTGATCTGTGATTGAAGTGAGAGATGATGTATGCCTACTTGTTTGATCTGTGATTGAAGTGAGAGATGATGTATGCCTACTTGTTTGATCTGTGATTGAAGTGAGAGATTATGTATGCCTACTTGTTTGATCTGTGATTGAAGTGAGAGAATATATATGCCTACTTGTTTGATCTGTGATTGAAGTGAGAGAATATATAAGCCTACTTGTTTGATCTGTGATTGAAGTGAGAGAATATATATGCCTACTTGTTTGATCTGTGATTGAAGTGAGAGAATATATATGCCTACTTGTTTGATCTGTGATTGAAGTGAGAGATGATGTATGCCTACTTGTTTGATCTGTGATTGAAGTGAGAGATGATGTATGCCTACTTGTTTGATCTGTGATTGAAGTGAGAGATGATGTATGCCTACTTGTTTGATCTGTGATTGAAGTGAGAGATTATGTATGCCTACTTGTTTGATCTGTGATTGAAGTGAGAGAATATATATGCCTACTTGTTTGATCTGTGATTGAAGTGAGAGAATATATAAGCCTACTTGTTTGATCTGTGATTGAAGTGAGAGAATATATATGCCTACTTGTTTGATCTGTGATTGAAGTGAGAGAATATATATGCCTACTTGTTTGATCTGTGATTGAAGTGAAAGAATATATAGGCTTACTTGTTTGATCTGTGATTGAAGTGAGAGACTATATAGGCCTACTTGTTTGATCTGTGATTGAAGTGAGAGAATATATATGCCTACTTGTTTGATCTGTGATTGAAGTGAGAGAATATATATGCCTACTTGTTTGATCTGTGATTGAAGTGAGAGAATATATATGCCTACTTGTATGATCTGTGATTGAAGTGAGAGAATATATATGCCTACTTGTTTGATCTGTGATTGAAGTGAGAGAATATATATGCCTACTTGTTTGATCTGTGATTGAAGTGAGAGAATATATATGCCTACTTGTTTGATCTGTGATTGAAGTGAGAGAATATATATGCCTACTTGTTTGATCTGTGATTGAAGTGAGAGAATATATATGCCTACTTGTTTGATCTGTGATTGAAGTGAGAGAATATATATGCCTACTTGTTTGATCTGTGATTGAAGTGAGAGAATATATATGCCTACTTGTTTGATCTGTGATTGAAGTGAGAGAATATATATGCCTACTTGTTTGATCTGTGATTGAAGTGAGAGAATATATATGCCTACTTGTTTGATCTGTGATTGAAGTGAGAGAATATATATGCCTACTTGTTTGATCTGTGATTGAAGTGAGAGAATATATATGCCTACTTGTTTGATCTGTAATTGAAGTGAGAGAATATATAGGCCTACTTGTTTGATCTGTGATTGAAGTGAGAGAATATATAGGCCTACTTGTTTGATCTGTGATTGAAGTGAGAGAATATATAGGCCTACTTGTTTGATCTGTGATTGAAGTGAGAGAATATATATGCCTACTGGTTTGATCTGTGATTGAAGTGAGAGATTATATATGCTTACGTGTTTGATTTTTGATTGCAGTAATTTACTTTTTGATTGGTTTGAAAGATTCATTATTTATTATCTTTTTGTTTTGTCTTTATATCTATGTTACTTTTACCCAAATTATGGCATTTACATATTCTATTGTTCATCATCCATAAAACTAAATCATTTCTTTCAATGCTGTTGGTGTTGTAGAGAAATTTATTTTAAACTTGGTTTTAGGTAGACTCTATGTTTATATTTTAAACTGTATAAATATATGTAAAGAGTGCTGGTCAGACCATTGTTATCTAGAGGGTCTGTGAAGCAGCGTTCACAAATATGACAATGCCCAGCCACATTTTCAAAAAACTGACATGTCAGGTACCCATTGAAGATAAGAATAGAAGCTAGGTAGACTCAAGGACACCCTCCAGATCAAGAAACAAATCCTAGCCTTTACTAAGATAGAAAACCTGGATCTTTAATAGGTTAGTGCACTGCTATTAGGCAACTGTGTCACATAAAATACATATACGTCAACTTGTGCTACTTTTTGTTAATGTCCACTTTCATTAAAGTTGAAATATTTTCTTTTCACCATGATATTTTCCTCATTCTGACAAATCATATTTCAATATAATATAATGATAAATGTTCTATCAATTCTGCTTTATTTTTTTGCTAGCAATTGTACATTTTAATAATGTAATTTGTAAATGTGAATTTAACATCAACACAGCATACTGATACTGCTTTTCCCAACTTTATATACAGGCTCTATCCTGGTCAGTATACTCTACTAAACTATATGACTATTTGATGATGTCATCCTTGTCAACACATTATAGCTGACCAAAATTCAACTGATGCTATAAAGCCATTCAATGTTGACATGTTTAGATTCTCAGATGACACATTAGCCTAGCCCAATACAAAATATACTATGTTGTCATTAATCAGTAATAGAAAAAAAGATATTAAAAAGTTATCAAGAAAAATAAGTTTGATTATCTACATTCTGATCTAAAGATACAATTTGATTATCTACATTCTGATCTAAAGATACAATTGAATTTGAATAAATACTGGGGAAGTTAGAGAGAGTGATAAAAATACTTTTTTCTCCTGTGCTCCAGCAGCATTCTGGACATTTATCACTTCAGACTTGAGGTCTAGGATACATTATACTTTCTCTTTCTACATGAGTGTCAATTGAGCATGGAATGGGTTGTATCAACTAGTCCAAAAAAATAACATTTAGCTTCATTTAAAACCATAGCATGATATCCATTTCAAGAGAAAACAGACTTGAAAATCTGTAAACTTAAATAAATATCAGTACACTTACAGTAGATAAAAGTTTCAAAAATTGTATTTGTTATTTTAATTTTAAATATTTTAGCAAATTATCTCCTAGTCCTGGTTATGCATTTGCCAACCAAAAAAAAGATTTTCAACTTTGCTAGACTAGACTTTAGCCATTGTAAGTATACAATATTCTGTGTGGGAATGTCATTAAATAATTCAATCAGATATACTTAAGCTTGGTTGTTATGTGTAGACTAACACTATGTTGATATATATATATAAAATATATACCATCCATACACAAGGCTGACATATACAGACACTAGGTCCACATATAGAACTAGGTAGACATACACTAGGTCCACATATACAACTAGGTAGACAGACACTAGGTCCACATATAGAACTAGGTAGACATACACTAGGTCCACATATAGAACTAGGTAGACAGACACTAGGTCCACATATAGAACTAGGTAGACAGACACTAGGTCCACATATAGAACTAGGTAGACATACACTAGGTCCACATATGGAACTAGGTAGACATACACTACTTCACTAGGTCCATATATAGTATAGAACTAGGTAGACATAGTGTTTTTTTTTACCTATTGGAAAGCAAGTAGTATCATCATGTGTCCATTTACTTTTTAATTTTTGTACTTTTAACTTTTTTTTTAAGCATTAAAATATCAAAATGAAATAATAGTTCAGTTTTTGCTAAAATTGGAAAGTAAATTTGTAGTGATCTTTAGAAATGTCAAGTTTCATGTCATAGTTTTAGAACTAGCAACAATTGAAAGAAGCTAATAAATAGATGCTCTGTGTATCTTACATAGATTATTTGTATATTTGTAACACTTGATTACTATATAAATTCTATTTGTGTCTATAGATTGTGTAAAATAATGTGTAAAAAAGTCTATTTATAAAAAAAAAGTGAAATTGTGAAATATTTACATCTAGATTTTGCATGACTAAAATTATCAAATGAAAAACTTTTGCATTTCTAACCTAATAAAAACAAATTTAAAACTTTGCAGTTTTTTTTTCAAAGTACTGGGTATCATGTCAAATGTTTCATACAAAATGTGCAACCAATTCAATTTTTTGTGCTAAATACTTAGCAGTTTTCTCTGTAGCGCTGCAATGTGTCAGATTCTAATAAAATTTCATTGCATATTATTTCATTAAGTAGATTTAGGAAGTCAAGAAATAATTTGACACTCAGGAATTATCAGAATATTTTCTTCCCTTGTAGACATTTTGTTTAAAAAATGTCTCTAGAAATTTAGAATTAGAATGTTTTATTTATAAGACCTTTAATTTTATTTATTGAAAAAATAACATTTTCTACCTTCAAATATATTACTATTATTACATTTTATAAAAGGACAATTAAATTGCTAGAATTAGAATATATCAATGAATTAGCTGTGAGGGTAAAACTGCAAGATTGTTTCTGGACAAGAGCTAATAGTCTGTTGATCTCAATGCCTATAGTGTTTCTGGACAAGAGCTAATAGTCTGTTGATCACCATGCCTATAGTTATAATGTTTCTGGACAAGAGCTAATAGTCTGTTGATCTCAATGCCTATAGTGTTTCTGGACAAGAGCTAATAGTCTGTTGATCTCAATGCCTATAGTGTTTCTGGACAAGAGCTAATAGTCTGTTGATCTCCATGCCTATAGTTATAGTGTTTCTGGACAAGAGCTAATAGTCTGTTGATCTCAATGCCTATAGTGTTTCTGGACAAGAGCTAATAGTCTGTTGATCACCATGCCTATAGTTATAATGTTTCTGGACAAGAGCTAATAGTCTGTTGATCTCAATGCCTATAGTGTTTCTGGACAAGAGCTAATAGTCTGTTGATCTCAATGCCTCTAGTGTTTCTGAATTAATTGTAATACCAAAACAAATAAACAAAATAAAGAGCTGCAGATATTTCTGTTTAATTCAAATTCAATAAATACTTAATACACATAACTTGAAAGAAAATACATAGATTTGTGAATAGCGCTTCATAAAGTCATTGGCAAAGTAAGGAAGCAGTAAAATAGATTCATGTTTATAGGCTTACAGGTCTGCACAGATTTACTCCAAAGAATATCTTAGTAGAAAGTATTAACTCTACTGAATTCTACTGAATATCAATTATTTATTGAAAGTTGAAAAATGACGACCCTACGCCCTACACTTATTTTTATTAAGTCTATTATATCTATTGTATTTTCATCTTCTAAACAAACATTCTGTAACCATAGTAACTTATCTAATAAATCCAAAAACACTATTATTGCTGAGTCAGTTTATTTCAATGAACAATTTTTTTTTTGTTTTTTTTTCCCTTCATAAACAATCCCCAATATGTATTCAGAGAGACAAGAAAGTCATGACACAAGGAAATATTTGTTATCACAAAATTGTATTAAAGATATACACAGAAAATAGATAGTATTTTTGAATAGTTAAAAGGTGTGATACATGTTGGGTGTTTCAGATTAGTTTAGTGGTTGTGTTTAGAAGTTTGAAGGTAGGCTGTATGATAGTTTAGTACTGTGTTCAGAATAGTTGGATCATGTGTTCATCAGTTTAGTGGTGTGTTCAAAATGGATAAGAAATAAAATAGTTGAATGGTGTGTTGAGAATAATGTGGTTTGTTAAAACTAATTTCATGGAGTGTTCAACACTGTTTAGTGGTGCCTTTAGAATAGTTAGGTTTGATCAAATAGTTGAATGGTTTTTTAGAATTGTTTAAAAGTGTGGCTAGAGTAATTAAATTGGATGTTCAAAATAGTTAAGGAGGTGTTATAATAATAGTCTGATAGTTTTTTCACAATAGTTAGGGGGTGTGTTAAGAACAGTTAAGAGATGTGATAAAAACAGTTGAATGGTGTGTTTAGAAAAGTTTTGAGATGTTTAAGTAAGGTTTTTGGTATTCTGAATAGAATATAGTACATGATATATATAATTTAATGCATTTATTTATTTGTAAATTACTTCAAACAAAAATCATAGAGTTAAAACCCTAAACCAAAAAAATTCATCCCATAACTCCCATAACAACAAAATTCCTAAAAAATAATTGTAGTTGCATTTTCAGGGTAGATGATTACTAGACAATTTGTCTATGTTGATATCTTACCAGTGTTCTATTTCTTACAAAGTTGAATAAATTAAAAGAAAAAACTTTGTCCATTAGTTGACAGCCTGGGAAAGACATTAAAACCCCCAGTCTTACAAGACTAATGATTGCTAACAAGATAAGTTAAGCTTGTTCATTGTTATCAAGATACTGCAATTTTTCAAATTGATCCTTCAAAATAACTAAAGAGTTAGTCAGTACAATTATGAATTCATTGAAAACTTAGTAATGAAATACAGAATACATTTTGTACAGAGGAAACATTTTAAAACAACTCAAGTTCATAAAGTAAAGTTAGGGCTCTAGTTTAAGCTGGCCACAACATAGAGAAATTTATTACCTTGACCTTCAAAAGTACTTTATTCTTTTTTATCTTTTCCTGACAAGGATGAACAATTGAATAGCTTGGTTTCCCCACAAATAAAAACTTCACCAATTATTCTATAATGAATTCAATATTCAGGATTTGAAGAACACAACAATAATATCAATGATCAATGACAAAATAATTTGATGACTGCAATCTAAGTTTAATATAGAAATGAATTTGTTTATACAGAAAGCAATATGTGAATTGATCTCTTGACTAAAAGCTTATTTAAAGTGAGCTACCAAAGTACTATGTAGTGTTTTGACATCCAACTGTACAACACAATTTTAGAAATACCCTCATGACTTCACTGGATCAATCATGTTCACTTCAAAAAAACATTTGCAAGTTTGAAAGTCTATAAATGCACAGCATTAAACAGATGTCCCTTCTGAATCAACATAATGTAAGTTTGAAACTAGTCTATCATCACAATCTCTGCTGGGAGATAAATTATCTAGTGTCTCTCCTTCTTCTGAAGACTTTAAAGGCACATTTGAGAAGACACGCTGTAACTCATTATGTGTCTCTTGAGTGGCGGCTTTTAGGGTCAACTCACCAGACCCCAAGGATGTCCCTTCAACAAGCTGACCTGAATGCCTCACAGCATCATCCAACTCTAGACCTTGCTGTTTATTGTGCTGTTGGCTGTGACCACTAGTACAGGCTTCACACATTGACCTGTCTTCATGAAGGCAGTTGTGAGAATGTTGAAAGACTAATTCTTCTGAACTATGTGTGAGTGTATCACTTTCTAAACTATTCACACAATGTGTGTGTGTATTTTCTACACTATTCACACAATGTGTGTGTGTATTTTCTAAACTATTCACACAATGTGTACATTTTGAATGCTTTTTATTTTCTGAATCCCCACTTGGAGGTGTATTTTGTGAAGTTAAATTTGTAGTCACTGATGTATCAGATGTATTTGTGTCAGTGATCTCTGGAGATGGCATCAGGTTTTCTTGTTCACCAGCAGACTGGGGCTGAACCTGGGATTGTCTTCCAGGATTGTTCCTTAATCTCTGAAATAATCTGTAAATATTACTCTGTGTGTAAACTGTGACCCGTTCAATTTCATAATTATTCCTGACATTCCGCCTTGTTCCAGTCTCAGGACTGCTGGCACCAAATGGACTCAGTCGCAGGATGCTTAAAAGATTGGATAGACTTGCTGTGTTTTCTCTAACAGACAGATTGTCACTGGGACCTGGACCAGTGCCTGTGGTGGCATTGGTGCCTTCAGCTGCCGAGATAGTACTATCAGCCACTGGGCCATTATCTGAGGTGCTGCCCTCTGAGTTCTGCGCTGCAGGTTGTGGGTTGGTGGCTGGTTGCTGCTGGCTGTCATCACCTTCTGGTTGTGGTGGGTTGGCAAGCAATTCCTGAATGTGAACTTGTTGTAGAATGGCTGGGAGTTCATAGTGATGAAAGAAGTAGATCATTGAATGCTGGGAAATAGAAAAACTCAAGTTGGAAAAATAATGAAACAAAATAGTACTTTACTACTTGTATATGAAAAGAATATATAAATACCATAGTAAATTATGCACCTTAAAAATATATAAAAAATGTACAAAGTAAAATAAACAATATAAAAACATTTGTTATTAGTTATCTAGATAACTTTGAAGTATTATAAATTCAGTCGTTAGAATTATAAACATATAAAAATTTTTTTAATAAGGACTAATAGTAAAAAAATGCATTATTTTATATACCAATCACAAAAATTTAGAATGAACACAAAACTATTTTCTTTATTTTGATATTCATATGACTTATGTTTTTAAATATTTTTAGTTACTATTTAATAATTTAACTGAAGTTTCTATTAATGTTATGCTATAATATTTAGGCCTAGCCAAGTCTGAATTCAAGTAGGGACTTGGATGGAGAAACAAATGCCTTCCCTTAGACATAATGGCATTGGAGATGTTGAGAAAATACCATTTTTTTAGAAAATTTGTGTTCAAAAATAACTCCCCAAAACTACAGGTATCACCTAACTGCAATAATCCTAAACTGTTAGGGCCTATCCACCTGTGCGACCTAAAGGCGAGGATATACGGTATATTCATCTACAAGTGGCATACACACATGCCTACCTAAAGGCGAGGGTATACGGTATATTCATCTACAAGTGGCATACATATATGCTTACCCAGTGAGTACAAAAATGAGTAACAACAACATACAAAATATGCGACAAGACATACAAATGTGTAACAAACGCTGAATTATTAATAAGTCGATAATTAAAATAATTTTCAGTGTGAATAATCGTTATTTAAGCTGTCCTTAAAAATGTAATGAAGATATATTATAACTATAGGCTTAGGTCCTTAGGCCTATCTCTAGGCTACTATTTGCAATATTTAGAAGATCGTCTGTAGAGTTAATTTGTGACTATCAATTTCAATGTACCGGTAGCTACTATCTCTTTTAAAACAGTATTTCACTTTTTGAACAACCACATTGAACATGTTCAACTATACTGTCTTATAGATAGGCCTACTTTCTATATAGTATAGTCAGTAGTATATAAAGAGTCAATACTGACTACACCGGCTGGCCTAGCGGTTAGTTCACCGGACTGTCAACCAAAAACCATCTGACAGGTCGCGGGTTCTGGCCCGGCCACCGACGGATCCCTGTCGCCCTGCAGGAGTTTTGGGCCTGTAAACATATTTGCGCCAGCAGGCAGCAGTGTGTTTACAGAGCGCACTGAGCATGCTGAAATAGCATGGATAGAAGCGCTATATAAGTAACCAATTTAATTTAATTTTAATTTATTAATAAAAGCTTTTAAACAACTTTTTACATTCTTTATTAAATGTGTCTAAATCACTGGTGAAAAAACATTAGTCTACTTCAGCACAAGTTACATCTAAATTTTCAGAGAGCTATTACTATTACTATTCACAGTATTACTATTCACAGTATTACTATTCACAGTATTACTTTTTTTTTTTCTATATATCACTCTATAGTTCTTGTGTGTTCTTATATCACACTATAGTTCTTGTGTGTTCTTATATCACACTATAGTTCTTGTGTGTTCTTATATCACTCTATAGTTCTTGTGTGTTCTTATATCACACTATAGTTCTTGTGTGTTCTTATATCACACTATAGTTCTTGTGTGTTCTTATATCACACTATAGTTCTTGTGTGTTCTTATATCACTCTATAGTTCTTGTGTGTTCTTATATCACTCTATAGTTCTTGTGTGTTCTTATATCACACTATAGTTCTTGTGTGTTCTTATATCACTCTATAGTTCTTGTGTGTTCTTATATCACACTATAGTTCTTGTGTGTTCTTATATCACTCTATAGTTCTTGTGTGTTCTTATATCACACTATAGTTCTTGTGTGTTCTTATATCACACTACAGTTCTTGTGTGTTCTTATATCACTCTATAGTTCTTGTGTGTTCTTATATCACTCTATAGTTCTTGTGTGTTCTTATATCACACTATAGTTCTTGTGTGTTCTTATATCACTCTATAGTTCTTGTGTGTTCTTATATCACACTATAGTTCTTGTGTGTTCTTATATCACACTACAGTTCTTGTGTGTTCTTATATCACTCTATAGTTCTTGTGTGTTCTTATATCACACTATAGTTCTTGTGTGTTCTTATATCACACTATAGTTCTTGTGTGTTCTTATATCACTCTATAGTTCTTGTGTGTTCTTATATCACACTATAGTTCTTGTGTGTTCTTATATCACTCTATAGTTCTTGTGTGTTCTTATATCACTCTATAGTTCTACTATATATTCAACTTACCTGAATGAAAAGCCAGGATGTAAATAAAGCCAAGGAACTGTACTGACCATTAAAACGATAATGGTAAGCATAGAAGGCAAAGTGATACAAGTAAAAAAATCTAGAGAGAAGAGAAACAAAATTTTGTATTAGCCAAAGAAATGAATTAATTACTATGGAACATTTGAATCAATAATTCAGTATAGATGACATTTTAATGAACTCTGCTTAATGTTATAACTATTAATTAAACATTTATACAATAATACAATCATCTTAAGAAAGCCTCAAATACAAGTTACAATTTTAACTCATTAACAACCAAGAGACGCAAAATGCGGCTGAAGCCAGCCGTACCTTAAGACCACGAGCCACATTTTGCAGCTCAGAAACCCTTATATATTTTTTTGTCCAAATTCAATCCAAGATTTAGAAATAATAAACTAACTTCCTTGTTTTTATTTGTCTACTACCAAATTTGTTCTTTTTAAATGTAAATATTAACTGGAAAACATGGTTTTTGTGTTTAAAAGTGATTTTTTTTGCGATATCTGGTTTAATTTTCCATTTTTTCCCCTCAGTATTGTTACTTTACTTGTGTTTAGTTTTTTGTGTATAGCATTATTTGTGAAAAAAAATTAATAAAATTTGAAGCGAATGTTTGTAAATTAAATAAATTATTAATAGGATCGCAAAGTTTCTTTTTTATTCGGGTTATTATTTGGGGAGATATTAGACTGTAAGTTGAATATTTCTTATTTGTTTGTCTTTGTTTCTAAAACAACATTCTAACTTTCACCTTTACTTTCACACTTATTCTAGAATTTAAAAATGTTCTATTAGGATATTCTAGATAAGCTTTCATTTCTGCTTATTTTGATATGTAACACTTAGGGCTTCATTCATAATAAAAGCTGTAAAAAAAGCTTTGATTGCATAGAGCGATTGCAGTAGGCATGGCTTAGGTTTTTTAGTGACGTACCTGAGTAAATAGCAGCCATCTTGGCGATAATGGCATTAATGAGAAATAAACATTGTTCCTTACCATGTGTAAACAAAAAGAAAATCTTTTCAAAAAGTTTAAGGCAACTAATTCAATTAGACTACATAAAAAATACCTAAAAATTAAACATTTAACTCAGAAACTAAGCAGACAGCTGCAGAATGAATATGTAAACAATGTAATTTCTAAAGATAATAATAAAAACTTATGGTCCTACATTAAATCAAGAAAAATGGACACTACAGGCATAGCTCCACTAAAAGGCCAAAACAATGAAACTTATAATGATAATGAAACTAAAGCTAATATCCTAAACACACACTTTGCATCATCTTTTTCAAATCCAGGTGACAAAGAAATATTCATAAATTTAAACAAACTAGAAGAGATAGGAAATATAAATGTAGATGAAAAAGGCATTAAACAACTCCTAACCAACTTAAAAGTAAACAAAGCTTCTGGTCCAGATGAAATACCAGCAAGACTGCTTAAAGAACTAACTAATGAAATATCTCCAATCTTTAAAATACTTTTTCAGGCCTCTCTAAACCAGGGCAAAGTGCCCAAAGATTGGAAATTAGCCAATGTAACCCCCCTTTTCAAAAAAGGAGATAAATCTGACCCCGGAAATTATAGACCTGTTTCTCTAACAAGCATAACATGTAAATTACTTGAACATATAATATATAGTAGTATAGTAAATCATCTAGACAAACTAAATGCACTGTGCCCACACCAACATGGCTTCAGGAAAAATAGATCATGTGAGACTCAATTGATAGGCTTAATAGATGACTTGTCTAAGGGATTAGATAATAACAACCAAATTGATGCTATATTACTAGATTTTTCAAAAGCATTTGATAAAGTTCATCATTCTAGTCTTCTTAAAAAACTTAAATACTTTGGCATCTCTGGTCCCTTACATCATTGGATTCAGGACTTTCTTATAGGCAGAGAACAAACAGTGATAATAAATGGCTCTAAGTCATCACCAATAACAGTAAACTCAGGAGTTCCACAAGGAACTGTTCTAGGGCCCCTACTATTTCTAATTTACATTAATGATCTGCCTAATTGCATCAACACAGGCACAAAAGTAAGATTATTTGCCGATGATTGCATAATTTATAGAATAATAAAGACAGGAAAAGATAGTGAACTTTTACAAAAAGACCTAGATGAACTACAAAAATGGGAATCAAACTGGAGTATGTCTTTTCACCCAGAAAAATGCCAACTAATAAGGGTATCCAAGAAAAAGAAACAAATAATAACAAACTACTTCATTCATGGTAAAGAACTAACTCAAACTAGCAATGCTAAGTATCTAGGAGTAATAATAAATGATAAGTTATCTTGGAACCCTCACATTGATGAAGTAATTAAAAAATCAAACAAAACATTAGGATTCATAAAAAGGAATTTTTACAAATGTAATAAGAATATAAAACTAAAATGCTATCTCACATTAGTTAGGCCTATACTAGAATATGCAGGATCTGTATGGGACCCATCAACTAAAGAAAACATTAAAAAATTAGAACAAATTCAAAAAAGAGCTGCAAGGTTTATAACTAGTGAATATTCCCCATTGACAAGAGTAACACCATTAGTCAAATCACTAAACCTAAAAACACTAGAGGACAGAAGGGCAAAGAGTAAAGTAGTAATAATACATAAGGCATTAAACTCTAATTTAGAAATACAACCCAATAACAATCTGTTGCAAAGCTCAGATAAACATAGAGACAAAAACACCTTCCTTGTCCCTTATGCGAGAACAAATGCATATAAGTACTCTTTCTTCCCGAGTGGCATTCGGGCATGGAATGGGTTGCCTGAACAAACCAGGAAAACCAATAACCTAACATCATTTAAAACATTAATAAAAATGCAAGACTAGATTCGGACCACGGATGAGCGTAGGACGCAATAATCTTCTTTATAGAAGGAGCGTCTGTAATGTATAAGATAAGGTATTTTAAACCCAAAATATAAGGAATTAGTTTCCATAAATCTTGATATTTAACTGTGATACAAGTCCTTAGTAGTCCGTCCACGAAATAAACAAGATTTGTAGGCTTTTTATAGTTGTTCAATAGCTCTTTTGAAACATTGTACAGTTTGCTTTACTTTTAAATAGGCCTAGTAAGTTAAGATAGGCTAACTTTCGACAATCGACAACTTCAATTAAATATTCGGCACTTACAGAACCTTTTTCATTGATTTTAATGGTTTAAATTTTAGCTTTAAATGTTAATTTACATCGCTTGACAGTGTTTTATATACCATATGTTTTACGTTATATTGTTGAAACTATCACATTTAAAAATAAAACCTTCTTACGGCTATAGTAATACTGCTGCCATTTGTCACCACTAGACAAAGTAAACAAACAGCAGGCGCTTTTTGTCACGTGATTGCAATCGCTCTATTGGGCCTTATAAAAAAAAAGGTCATGAAAATGGGCTGGCCATAAGGTGGAAAATGCTATGATAGCTATTGAGTTAATATGTTCAACTAGGGCAGCCGTATTGACTATATTTAGTCTGGCGGCAGCAGTCTGGGTCCCAATGAAAATCTGTCCATTGGATAGGGCACAACAAGATATCAAATCTATTTTTACTAGATTAGAACAAGATGTGATGCCAAAGGTAATTTAAATATGTCACAGTTTACACACAGAGTAATATTTACAGATTATTTCAGAGATTAAGGAACAATCCTGGAAGACAATCCCAGGTTCAGCCCCAGTCTGCTGGTGTACAAGAAAAACTGATGCCATCTCCAGAGCTCACTGATACATCAGTGACTACAAATTTAACTTCACAAAATACATTAATCAATTCTGAGACACTTCCAGGTGAATAAACAAGAAAGTACACACATATTGTGTGAATTGTCTAAAAAGTACACACACATTTTGTGTGAATAGTCTACAAATTACACACATATTGTGTGAAAAGTCTAGAAAGTACCAGTACACATGTCACATTGTGTAAATAG
Organism: Anisus vortex; assembly: GCA_949126835.1. Taxonomy (NCBI): domain Eukaryota; kingdom Metazoa; phylum Mollusca; class Gastropoda; family Planorbidae; genus Anisus; species Anisus vortex. The sequence goes on from OX421493.1 coordinate 60,307,141, forward strand.
TTTAGAAAGTACCAGCACACATGTCACATTGTGTAAATAGTTTAGAAAGTACACACACAATGTTCAGAGAAATTGGTTATCAGACAAACATTGTTAAGAGTACCAAGTTAGTTACTCATACCTTAACCAAATTCTCTTGCTTATGTTTGTATGACAACATATGGCATCATATTGATCAGCAATCCAGACAATTAAAATGATGTAGAATGCTGTGGTAGTATCATTGAAAAATTCAGACATAATGGCTTCCATACCTGAAAATAGAGAAACAAGAAGACATATACAGGATCTAAGAAATACGAACAGCCCTACAATCAGTAGCCTGAATACAAGTGTTGAGCTAATTGCTGCCTCCTCAAATCTAACCTGTTATGTTGTCTCTTAGTTACTGTTTTTCAACTATTGCCATGTATAAATTTATCTTACAGAACAACCATTAGTCAATAATTTAAAAAGATCAACTTCAAATTGTCAGTGTATTCTTTGCCTACCATTGTACGGGGGGGGGGGGGGGGGGGGGGGGTTTGTTTATTTTTACTGTAAACAAATGTTAACTAGGTAAGTAAAAAACAACAACAACATATTACAGTATTATACAAACAAATTAATGCCTTGTTAAAAATAAAATGGTACAACAATGCGTGCAGTTTTCAAGGATTAGATTTTGTTGTTTCTGTAATGTTTATTTATGTGCCAATTTATTAACATATATGCAGGGCTGCCTATAACAAAAAAAAATGTTGCATTAACACAAGCAGTTATTTTTAGTGACAAATCCCTCCAGCCAATAACACAAGCCCTGCATTATTCTGTCATAAATAGCTAGGGTTATGGTTACCCAGTGTTGAACACACATTACAGACTGGATAACACTAGTGCTGAACTACATTGAATGCTTCAATGGATAACTCTAGTGCTGAGCTAAATTGAATGTTTCAATGAATAACTCTAGTGCTGAACTACATTGAATGCTTCAAGAGTTTGGAAAACATCCCAAGAGAGAGAGAGTGCATGTAATCAAATGCACTGTGTATATTTAACATGCCTGTTAGTATCTACTCACCAACAAGCACTGTGTATATTTAACATGCCTGTTAGTATCTACTCACCAACAAGAGCTAGATAAGCACTGTGTATATTTAACATGCCTGTTAGTATCTACTCACCAACAAGCACTGTGTATATTTAACATGCCTGTTAGTATCTACTCACCAACAAGAGCTAGATAAGCACTGTGTATATTTAACATGCCTGTTAGTATCTACTCACCAACAAGAGCTAGATAAGCACTGTGTATATTTAACATGCCTGTTAGTATCTACTCACCAACAAGAGCTAGATAAGCACTGTGTATATTTAACATGCCTGTTAGTATCTACTCACCAACAAGCACTGTGTATATTTAACATGCCTGTTAGTATCTACTCACCAACAAGAGCTAGATAAGCACTGTGTATATTTAACATGCCTGTTAGTATCTACTCACCAACAAGAGCTAGATAAGCACTGTGTATATTTAGCATGCCTGTTAGTATCTACTCACCAACAAGAGCTAGATAAGCACTGTGTATATTTAGCATGCCTGTTAGTATCTACTCACCAACAAGAGCTAGATAAGCACTGTGTATATTTAGCATGCCTGTTAGTATCTACTCACCAACAAGAGCTAGATAAGCACTGTGTATATTTAACATGCCTGTTAGTATCTACTCACCAACAAGAGCTAGATAAGCACTGTGTATATTTAGCATGCCTGTTAGTATCTACTCACCAACAAGAGCTAGATAAGCACTGTGTATATTTAGCATGCCTGTTAGTATCTACTCACCAACAAGAGCTAGATAAGCACTGTGTATATTTAGCATGCCTGTTAGTATCTACTCACCAACAAGAGCTAGATAAGCACTGTGTATATTTAGCATGCCTGTTAGTATCTACTCACCAACAAGAGCTAGATAAGCACTGTGTATATTTAGCATGCCTGTTAGTATCTACTCACCAACAAGAGCTAGAATCACAGTTAGAAGTGGAGCAGCTGGGAAGGCAATGGCAATGTTCATATCAAACATCTGAAGTAAATCCACTGAGAAAAATAAATCCAAAGGTTAACATAAACATTCAGAGCCAAACTAAATTCCATTATCACATTCAATACAAGCATTGAAATTATCTACATTCAATACAAGCATTGAAATTATCTACATTCAATACAAGCATTGAAATTATCACATTCAATACAAGCATTGAAATTATCACATTCAATACAATCATTGAAATTATCAAATTCAATACAATCATTGAAATTATCACATTCAATACAAGCATTGAAATTATCAAATTCAATACAATCATTGAAATTATCACATTCAATACAAGCATTGAAATTATCTACATTCAATATAAGCATTGAAATTATCTACATTCAATACAAGCATTGAAATTATCTACATTCAATACAATCATTGAAATTATCTACATTCAATACAAGCATTGAAATTGTCACATTCAATACAAGCATTGAAATTATCTACATTCAATACAAGCATTGAAATTATCTACATTCAATACAAGCATTGAAATTATCACATTCAATACAAGCATTGAAATTATCACATTCAATACAAGTATTGAAATTATCACATTCAATACAAGCATTGAAATTATCTACATTCAATACAAGCATTGAAATTATCACATTCAATACAAGCATTGAAATTATCTACATTCAATACAAGCATTGAAATTATCTACATTTAATACAAGCATTGAAATTATCACATTCAATACAAGCATTGAAATTATCTACATTCAATACAAGCATTGAAATTATCTACATTCAATACAATCATTGAAATTATCACATTCAATACAAGCATTGAAATTATCATGTTCAATACAAGCATTCAAATTATCTACATTCAATACAAGCATTGAAATTATCACATTCAATACAAGCATTGAAATTATCTACATTCAATACAAGCATTGAAATTATCTACATTCAATACAAGCATTGAAATTATCACATTCAATACAAGCATTGAAATTATCTACATTCAATACAATCATTGAAATTATCTACATTCAATACAAGCATTGAAATTATCACATTCAATACAAGCATTGAAATTATCACATTCAATACAATCATTGAAATTATCACTTTCAATTTAAGCATTAAATATATTTTCTCCTATACATTTATATCACAATCAAAAACACTACATCTTTGCATATAGGCAGAAACAAAAGACAAGTCTCATTATAATTTAATACAATAATAGCCAAAGTCTAAACTGTTATACATACTGGATTATTCAACAAGAATTAACCAGTTTCTTAATGAATTGCTACAGTTCTCAAGTATTGCTATATAATGGGTCAGTGATTATAGTCCATGTCAGTCTTCAGGCAACATCCTGTTGTTTGTTTACCCACAGAATGAATTGACCATTTTTGCACCTATTTTCTTGCTATGCATACCTACATTACCATCAATTATTTAAATAATTACTCCCCATGGCCCAGACTTTATTTTAGGATGGCTGAAACATCAACAGGGTCCCGAAATTAAAATTTACTTTTTTGTTTGCAAAACGTGATAATAACATGTAGAGAGTAAATTGTTTTAAACTTAACCCTTTCCCAACTACAGTCGCCTTAAGTCGCCTCTACTGGCAGACAACTGTATTCTCAGCGTTTTTCTGCTGACAGTACTGCTAGTTTTTAATTGCTTAATAACCTTTTTTTAAACTCTGACCTAGAAGAGCGATAGTGACGCTATTTTTACATGTTTGTTTGGTATTTTTAGCTCGATTGATTGGATTTGAGTGAATTTTTGAAAATAATGTTTTTTTTAGCGCTAGTTCTACAAAAACTGAAGGTATTTTGGCAATATTTAGAGAAGCATTAGGCTAGGCTTGTGGGGAAAAGGCTGTATTCTTTTGATAATGCTAATATAATAGTGATATTACCATCATATTGAAAGCATTGCAGAAGTTGAATAAGCTTTGATTAGGAGGATTTGAGTCTGATACGATTAATTCAAAATTTCTTGACAAACTATCGGAACCTATTGATGTATACTCAGTGATTTTTATTATCTTCCTTTTTATTTATTAGTTAATTGTCATCTCTTCTAGTTTGAATTAAACTTTATATTTTTATATTTTAACAGACATGCCTACCCCTAAGGACTAAAAAGAGGAACAATCTTGATGAAAAAGAGGATTTTTCATCAAAAAAGCGGAACACTCTTTATCTGACAATCTTTTATAACAAAACAAAAAAAAAAAAAAAAGCAAGCTAAAATCTAGGCCTATTATTAGATTTAAAATGTAGGTAGGCTTACGTTTCACAGACAATTCGCAATGGATCTAGATCTAGTAGGCCTACAAAGAACATTAAATTCACATTTGCTGAATAAACTCCTCTGAATATTCCTTCCAATAACACTGAATTAGTTTTTTTACAATTTGAACAAGTCATATTTAAACTTTCTGAGCCAGGACGTTTAGACATGTTCACAATCTTAGCAATACAGTAAAGGAAAAGAATATTAATTGCCAAACACGAGTAATACCGCAAAAAACGTTAGAAAAGCCCACAATATCTCTTTTAATAAACCCAGAAAACCCAAGTAATGATAATTTTAGCATTGCGACTTTTTTGTGCCTTTGTTTTATCAACCTAGACACGGACTATATTTCAACCCATGAAAAACACAAACTTTCCAATTTGGCGTAACAAAACTAGTAAAAAGCGTAACGGCGTAACAAAGTGTGTTTTTTAATCAAAAAGCGGAACAAATACGCCAAAAGCGGAACGGTAGGCATGTCTGTTTTAACTGTGAAGAAATTAATTCAGTTGCTTGGATAGTTCTTTTACAGTGAATTTTTAAAAAATATTTTTTATCTGATTTTTGTTCAATAAACGGAGTTATGCAACTTGGCTTAGGGATAGGGGAGTTGTAGGCTGGAAAATGCTTAAATGATTAAGAACTTAGCATATTCTAAAAAAAATTTTATTGATTTGTAATATTAATTTCACAACAAAAACTGATGAAAATATACGCGCTTGGAGAGGAGGGGGAAAAGTAGGTTAATGGAAATATACGCGCCTGGGTCTTTAAGGGTTAATGTCTAATTGCATTTGAAACGGACACTTCACTATGACAACTGAATTTATTCATGCTAACTTAATAGTGCAAAGTATCATTTGCTGAGGACTCGCCATTCTTAGGGTAAACAGCATGGCCTCTACAGCAGATAATTAAAACTTAGAGAACTGCCATTCTTAGGGTAAACAGCATGGCCTCTACAGCAGCTAATCAAAACTTAGAGAACTGCCATTCTTAGGGTAAACAGCATGTCCTCTACAGCAGCTAATCAAAACTTAGAGAACTGCCATTCTTAGGGTAAACAGCATGGCCTCTACAGCAGCTAATCAAAACTTAGAGAACTGCTCTTTCAAATGTTCACTGACAATACTTGAGAAATGAAGTCATTCCTTATAAAATTGGTTAAGATTTTTTTTTAATAACCTTGTAGGCCTATATCAAACTTTTATAGCATTTCAAAATTTGTATTAATCAAAGATCTTTATATAACTGAACAGTTAAAACTTAACCAAGATTTGAGGGAAAAAACTTCATCAGTAAAAAAATATCATTATTTAAGTCAATACATGTGTAATTATAATAATTTCTATCAATAGAATGGATTTATAAATACTTGAGTTGCTCTACTATCACCTAAAAAAACAAAATACAATTTTCAATTTATGACTTAATGAAGTAAACAACCCAGTCTATTATAAGAATTAACATACAAGAAAAAAAGGATGACATATTACTCGATTTGTTCAAAGTGTTTTTCTTTTTTTCATTAGTTTATTATTTTTTAATTCGCATCTCTGGTCCTAAGACTTTCTGATTGTAAGAGACAAAAAAATGTATCAATAACAGTTCTAAATTAATAACTGTTAACTCTATAGGCATGCCAGTAGTTTTAATGTATGTCAGTTTAGAGTTTACCTATAAGTATCAAATCAGAAACAAAATAAATTCTGTTAGTATTTTCTAGTTCACTCATGACATTCAGCCATCAATCTATCGAAGACTGCTTTCTGGTCAGACAATAATGGATGTAAAACTGTGTACTTACTTATAAAGACAAATATCTGATGATGAGAGTAACGTAGTAATGTAGACACAGACACAGTCTGAGGAATAGAGCAGAGAAACAAGTCAGTCAATAAAATTATAGGAAATAAAAATAGCTACTAAAAACTAGTAGAATAGGACATGTATGTGATGTCAGATGTCATTGTTACATGTATGTGATGTCAGATGTCATTGTTACATGTATGTGATGTCAGATGTCATTGTTACATGTATGTGATGTCAGATGTCATTGTTACATGTATGTGATGTAAGATGCCATTGCTACATGTATGTGCTGTCAGATGTCATTGTTACATGTATTTGCTGTCAGGTGTCGTTTATGATTATCAGACATTTGTTGAAATTGTTGTCAAAGTAACATTTTTTTTTAACTAATTAGTCTACTATAGACCCAAGCAGAGGAAGTTTATATTTTCAGCAGTAAAATTAGGCTGGGGAGTATTATGTAGACAAAGGGAGAGCAATTCTTACAACTAAATATTAATAACAGAAAAAAATAAATAAAGGGGCAAGTCACTTACTGTATAGTAAGTAGTACAGCCAATTAGATCAAACTAGATAAATTAAGTATAGTAAGTAGTACAGCCAATTAGATCAAACTAGATAAATTAAGTATAGTAAGTAGTACAGTCAATTAGATCAAACTAGATAAATTAAGTATAGTAAGTAGTACAGCCAATTAGATCAAACTAGATAAAGTAAGTATAGTAAGTAGTACAGCCAATTAGATCAAACTAGATAAATTAAGTATAGTAAATAGTACAGTCAATTAGATCAAACTAGATAAATTAAGTATAGTAAGTAGTACAGCCAATTAGATCAAACTAGATAAATTAAGTATAGTAAGTAGTACAGTCAATTAGATCAAACTAGATAAATTAAGTATAGTAAGTAGTACAGCCAATTAGATCAAACTAGATAAATTAAGTATAGTAAGTAGTACAGCCAATTAGATCAAACTAGATAAATTAAGTATAGTAAGTAGTACAGCCAATTAGATCAAACTAGATAAATTAAGTATAGTAAGTAGTACAGTCAATTAGATCAAACTAGATAAATTAAGTATAGTAAGTAGTACAGCCAATTAGATCAAACTAGATAAATTAAGTATAGTAAGTAGTACAGCCAATTAGATCAAACTAGATAAATTAAGTATAGTAAGTAGTACAGCCAATTAGATCAAACTAGATAAATTAAGTATAGTAAGTAGTACAGTCAATTAGATCAAACTTGATAAATTAAGTATAGTAAGTAGTACAGCCAATTAGATCAAACTAGATAAATTAAGTATAGTAAGTAGTACAGTCAATTAGATCAAACTAGATAAATTAAGTATAGTAAGTAGTACAGTCAATTAGATCAAACTAGATAAATTAAGTATAGTAAGTAGTACAGTCAATTAGATCAAACTAGATAAATTAAGTATAGTAAGTAGTACAGTCAATTAGATCAAACTAGATAAATTAAGTATAGTAAGTAGTACAGTCAATTAGATCAAACTAGATAAATTAAGTATAGTAAGTAGTACAGCCAATTAGATCAAACTAGATAAATTAAGTATAGTAAGTAGTACAGTCAATTAGATCAAACTAGATAAATTAAGTATAGTAAGTAGTACAGTCAATTAGATCAAACTAGATAAATTAAGTATAGTAAGTAGTACAGTCAATTAGATCAAACTAGATAAATTAAGTATAGTAAGTAGTACAGCCAATTAGATCAAACTAGATAAATTAAGTATAGTAAGTAGTACAGTCAATTAGATCAAACTAGATAAATTAAGTATAGTAAGTAGTACAGTCAATTAGATCAAACTAGATAAATTAAGTATAGTAAGTAGTACAGCCAATTAGATCAAACTAGATAAATTAAGTATAGTAAGTAGTACAGTCAATTAGATCAAACTAGATAAATTAAGTATAGTAAGTAGTACAGTCAATTAGATCAAACTAGATAAATTAAGTATAGTAAGTAGTACAGTCAATTAGATCAAACTAGATAAATTAAGTATAGTAAGTAGTACAGTCAATTAGATCAAACTAGATAAATTAAGTATAGTAAGTAGTACAGTCAATTAGATCAAACTAGATAAATTAAGTATAGTAAGTAGTACAGCCAATTAGATCAAACTAGATAAATTAAGTATAGTAAGTAGTACAGCCAATTAGATCAAACTAGATAAATTAAGTATAGTAAGTAGTACAGTCAATTAGATCAAACTAGATAAATTAAGTATAGTAAGTAGTACAGTCAATTAGATCAAACTAGATAAAATAAGTATAGTAAGTAGTACAGCCAATTAGATCAAACTAGATAAATTAAGTATAGTAAGTAGTACAGTCAATTAGATCAAACTAGATAAATTAAGTATAGTAAGTAGTACAGTCAATTAGATCAAACTAGATAAATTAAGTATAGTAAGTAGTACAGTCAATTAGATCAAACTAGATAAATTAAGTATAGTAAGTAGTACAGTCAATTAGATCAAACTAGATAAATTAAGTATAGTAAGTAGTACAGTCAATTAGATCAAACTTGATAAATTAAGTATAGTAAGTAGTACAGTCAATTAGATCAAACTAGATAAATTAAGTATAGTAAGTAGTACAGCCAATTAGATCAAACTAGATAAATTAAGTATAGTAAGTAGTACAGTCAATTAGATCAAACTAGATAAATTAAGTATAGTAAGTAGTACAGTCAATTAGATCAAACTTGATAAAGTAAGTATAGTAAGTAGTACAGCCAATTAGATCAAACTAGATAAATTAAGTATAGTAAGTAGTACAGTCAATTAGATCAAACTACATAAAGTAAGTATAGTAAGTAGTACAGTCAATTAGATCAAACTAGATAAATTAAGTATAGTAAGTAGTACAGCCAATTAGATCAAACTTGATAAATTAAGTATAGTAAGTAGTACAGCCAATTAGATCAAACTTGATAAATTAAGTATAGTAAGTAGTACAGCCAATTAGATCAAACTAGATAAATTAAGTATAGTAAGTAGTACAGTCAATTAGATCAAACTAGATAAATTAAGTATAGTAAGTAGTACAGCCAATTAGATCAAACTTGATAAATTAAGTATAGTAAGTAGTACAGTCAATTAGATCAAACTTGATAAATTAAGTATAGTAAGTAGTACAGTCAATTAGATCAAACTTGATAAATTAAGTATAGTAAGTAGTACAGTCAATTAGATCAAACTTGATAAATTAAGTATAGTAAGTAGTACAGTCAATTAGATCAAACTTGATAAATTAAGTATAGTAAGTAGTACAGTCAATTAGATCAAACTTGATAAATTAAGTATAGTAAGTAGTACAGCCAATTAGATCAAACTAGATAAATTAAGTATAGTAAGTAGTACAGCCAATTAGATCAAACTAGATAAATTAAGTATAGTAAGTAGTACAGCCAATTAGATCAAACTAGATAAATTAAGTATAGTAAGTAGTACAGCCAATTAGATCAAACTTGATAAATTAAGTATAGTAAGTAGTACAGCCAATTAGATCAAACAAGATAAATTAAGTATAGTAAGTAGTACAGCCAATTAGATCAAACTTGATAAATTAAGTATAGTAAGTAGTACAGTCAATTAGATCAAACTTGATAAATTAAGTATAGTAAGTAGTACAGCCAATTAGATCAAACTTGATAAAGTAAGTATAGTAAGTAGTACAGCCAATTAGATCAAACTAGATAAATTAAGTATAGTAAGTAGTACAGCCAATTAGATCAAACTAGATAAATTAAGTATAGTAAGTAGTACAGCCAATTAGATCAAACTTGATAAATTAAGTATAGTAAGTAGTACAGCCAATTAGATCAAACTAGATAAATTAAGTATAGTAAGTAGTACAGTCAATTAGATCAAACTAGATAAATTAAGTATAGTAAGTAGTACAGCCAATTAGATCAAACTAGATAAATTAAGTATAGTAAGTAGTACAGCCAATTAGATCAAACTAGATAAATTAAGTATAGTAAGTAGTACAGCCAATTAGATCAAACTAGATAAAGTAAGTATAGTAAGTAGTACAGCCAATTAGATCAAACTAGATAAATTAAGTATAGTAAGTAGTACAGCCAATTAGATCAAACTAGATAAATTAAGTATAGTAAGTAGTACAGTCAATTAGATCAAACTAGATAAAGTAAGTATAGTAAGTAGTACAGCCAATTAGATCAAACTTGATAAAGTAAGTATAGTAAGTAGTACAGTCAATTAGATCAAACTAGATAAATTAAGTATAGTAAGTAGTACAGCCAATTAGATCAAACTAGATAAATTAAGTATAGTAAGTAGTACAGCCAATTAGATCAAACTAGATAAATTAAGTATAGTAAGTAGTACAGCCAATTAGATCAAACTAGATAAATTAAGTATAGTAAGTAGTACAGCCAATTAGATCAAACTAGATAAATTAAGTATAGTAAGTAGTACAGCCAATTAGATCAAACTTGATAAATTAAGTATAGTAAGTAGTACAGTCAATTAGATCAAACTTGATAAAGTAAGTATAGTAAGTAGTACAGCCAATTAGATCAAACTTGATAAATTAAGTATAGTAAGTAGTACAGTCAATTAGATCAAACTTGATAAAGTAAGTATAGTAAGTAGTACAGCCAATTAGATCAAACTTGATAAATTAAGTATAGTAAGTAGTACAGTCAATTAGATCAAACTTGATAAAGTAAGTATAGTAAGTAGTACAGCCAATTAGATCAAACTTGATAAATTAAGTATAGTAAGTAGTACAGTCAATTAGATCAAACTTGATAAAGTAAGTATAGTAAGTAGTACAGCCAATTAGATCAAACTAGATAATTTAAGTATAGTAAGTAGTACAGCCAATTAGATCAAACTAGATAAATTAAGTATAGTAAGTAGTACAGTCAATTAGATCAAACTAGATAAATTAAGTATAGTAAGTAGTACAGTCAATTAGATCAAACTAGATAAATTAAGTATAGTAAGTAGTACAGTCAATTAGATCAAACTAGATAAATTAAGTATAGTAAGTAGTACAGTCAATTAGATCAAACTAGATAAATTAAGTATAGTAAGTAGTACAGTCAATTAGATCAAACTAGATAAATTAAGTATAGTAAGTAGTACAGCCAATTAGATCAAACTAGATAAATTAAGTATAGTAAGTAGTACAGCCAATTAGATCAAACTAGATAATTTAAGTATAGTAAGTAGTACAGCCAATTAGATCAAACTAGATAAATTAAGTATAGTAAGTAGTACAGTCAATTAGATCAAACTAGATAAATTAAGTATAGTAAGTAGTACAGTCAATTAGATCAAACTAGATAAATTAAGTATAGTAAGTAGTACAGCCAATTAGATCAAACTAGATAAATTAAGTATAGTAAGTAGTACAGTCAATTAGATCAAACTAGATAAATTAAGTATAATAAGTAGTACAGTCAATTAGATCAAACTAGATAAATTAAGTATAGTAAGTAGTACAGTCAATTAGATCAAACTAGATAAATTAAGTATAGTAAGTAGTACAGTCAATTAGATCAAACTAGATAAATTAAGTATAGTAAGTAGTACAGTCAATTAGATCAAACTAGATAAATTAAGTATAGTAAGTAGTACAGCCAATTAGATCAAACTAGATAAATTAAGTATAGTAAGTAGTACAGTCAATTAGATCAAACTAGATAAATTAAGTATAGTAAGTAGTACAGCCAATTAGATCAAACTAGATAAATTAAGTATAGTAAGTAGTACAGCCAATTAGATCAAACTAGATAAATTAAGTATAGTAAGTAGTACAGCCAATTAGATCAAACTAGATAAATTAAGTATAGTAAGTAGTACAGTCAATTAGATCAAACTAGATAAATTAAGTATAGTAAGTAGTACAGCCAATTAGATCAAACTAGATAAATTAAGTATAGTAAGTAGTACAGCCAATTAGATCAAACTAGATAAATTAAGTATAGTAAGTAGTACACCCAATTAGATCAAACTAGATAAATTAAGTATAGTAAGTAGTACAGTCAATTAGATCAAACTAGATAAATTAAGTATAGTAAGTAGTACAGTCAATTAGATCAAACTAGATAAATTAAGTATAGTAAGTAGTACAGCCAATTAGATCAAACTAGATAAATTAAGTATAGTAAGTAGTACAGTCAATTAGATCAAACTAGATAAATTAAGTATAGTAAGTTGTACAGTCAATTAGATCAAACTAGATAAATTAAGTATAGTAAGTAGTACAGCCAATTAGATCAAACTAGATAAATTAAGTATAGTAAGTAGTACAGCCAATTAGATCAAACTAGATAAATTAAGTATAGTAAGTAGTACAGCCAATTAGATCAAACTAGATAAATTAAGTATAGTAAGTAGTACAGCCAATTAGATCAAACTAGATAAATTAAGTATAGTAAGTAGTACAGCCAATTAGATCAAACTAGATAAATTAAGTATAGTAAGTAGTACAGCCAATTAGATCAAACTAGATAAATTAAGTATAGTAAGTAGTAAAGCCAATTAGATCAAACTAGATAAATTAAGTATAGTAAGTAGTACAGCCAATTAGATCAAACTAGATAAATTAAGTATAGTAAGTAGTACAGTCAATTAGATCAAACTAGATAAATTAAGTATAGTAAGTAGTACAGTCAATTAGATCAAACTAGATAAATTAAGTATAGTAAGTAGTACAGCCAATTAGATCAAACTAGATAAATTAAGTATAGTAAGTAGTACAGTCAATTAGATCAAACTAGATAAATTAAGTATAGTAAGTAGTACAGTCAATTAGATCAAACTAGATAAATTAAGTATAGTAAGTAGTACAGTCAATTAGATCAAACTTGATAAATTAAGTATAGTAAGTAGTACAGTCAATTAGATCAAACTTGATAAAGTAAGTATAGTAAGTAGTACAGCCAATTAGATCAAACTTGATAAAGTAAGTATAGTAAGTAGTACAGCCAATTAGACCAAACTAGATAAAGTAAGTATAGTAAGTAGTACAGCCAATTAGATCAAACTTGATAAATTAAGTATAGTAAGTAGTACAGTCAATTAGATCAAACTTGATAAATTAAGTATAGTAAGTAGTACAGTCAATTAGATCAAACTAGATAAATTAAGTATAGTAAGTAGTACAGTCAATTAGATCAAACTTGATAAATTAAGTATAGTAAGTAGTACAGTCAATTAGATCAAACTTGATAAAGTAAGTATAGTAAGTAGTACAGCCAATTAGATCAAACTAGATAAATTAAGTATAGTAAGTAGTACAGTCAATTAGATCAAACTAGATAAATTAAGTATAGTAAGTAGTACAGTCAATTAGATCAAACTAGATAAATTAAGTATAGTAAGTAGTACAGCCAATTAGATCAAACTAGATAAATTAAGTATAGTAAGTAGTACAGCCAATTAGATCAAACTTGATAAATTAAGTATAGTAAGTAGTACAGCCAATTAGATCAAACTAGATAAATTAAGTATAGTAAGTAGTACAGTCAATTAGATCAAACTAGATAAATTAAGTATAGTAAGTAGTACAGTCAATTAGATCAAACTAGATAAAATAAGTATAGTAAGTAGTACAGTCAATTAGATCAAACTAGATAAATTAAGTATAGTAAGTAGTACAGTCAATTAGATCAAACTAGATAAATTAAGTATAGTAAGTAGTACAGCCAATTAGATCAAACTAGATAAATTAAGTATAGTAAGTAGTACAGTCAATTAGATCAAACTAGATAAATTAAGTATAGTAAGTAGTACAGCCAATTAGATCAAACTAGATAAATTAAGTATAGTAAGTAGTACAGCCAATTAGATCAAACTAGATAAATTAAGTATAGTAAGTAGTACAGCCAATTAGATCAAACTAGATAAATTAAGTATAGTAAGTAGTACAGCCAATTAGATCAAACTAGATAAATTAAGTATAGTAAGTAGTACAGCCAATTAGATCAAACTAGATAAATTAAGTATAGTAAGTAGTACAGCCAATTAGATCAAACTAGATAAATTAAGTATAGTAAGTAGTACAGCCAATTAGATCAAACTAGATAAATTAAGTATAGTAAGTAGTACAGTCAATTAGATCAAACTAGATAAATTAAGTATAGTAAGTAGTACAGCCAATTAGATCAAACTAGATAAATTAAGTATAGTAAGTAGTACAGCCAATTAGATCAAACTAGATAAATTAAGTATACTAAGTAGTACAGTCAATTAGATCAAACTTGATAAATTAAGTATAGTAAGTAGTACAGTCAATTAGATCAAACTAGATAAATTAAGTATAGTAAGTAGTACAGTCAATTAGATCAAACTAGATAAATTAAGTATAGTAAGTAGTACAGTCAATTAGATCAAACTAGATAAATTAAGTATAGTAAGTAGTACAGTCAATTAGATCAAACTAGATAAATTAAGTATAGTAAGTAGTACAGTCAATTAGATCAAACTAGATAAATTAAGTATAGTAAGTAGTACAGTCAATTAGATCAAACTAGATAAATTAAGTATAGTAAGTAGTACAGTCAATTAGATCAAACTAAATAAATTAAGTATAGTAAGTAGTACAGTCAATTAGATCAAACTAGATAAATTAAGTATAGTAAGTAGTACAGTAAATTAGATCAAACTAGATAAATTAAGTATAGTAAGTAGTACAGTCAATTAGATCAAACTAGATAAATTAAGTATAGTAAGTAGTACAGTCAATTAGATCAAACTAGATAAATTAAGTATAGTAAGTAGTACAGTCAATTAGATCAAACTAGATAAATTAAGTATAGTAAGTAGTACAGTCAATTAGATCAAACTAGATAAATTAAGTATAGTAAGTAGTACAGTCAATTAGATCAAACTAGATAAATTAAGTATAGTAAGTAGTACAGTCAATTAGATCAAACTAGATAAATTAAGTATAGTAAGTAGTACAGTCAATTAGATCAAACTAGATAAATTAAGTATAGTAAGTAGTACAGTCAATTAGATCAAACTAGATAAATTAAGTATAGTAAGTAGTACAGTCAATTAGATCAAACTAGATAAATTAAGTATAGTAAGTAGTACAGCCAATTAGATCAAACTAGATAAATTAAGTATAGTAAGTAGTACAGCCAATTAGATCAAACTAGATAAATTAAGTATAGTAAGTAGTACAGTCAATTAGATCAAACTAGATAAATTAAGTATAGTAAGTAGTACAGTCAATTAGATCAAACTAGATAAATTAAGTATAGTAAGTAGTACAGTCAATTAGATCAAACTAGATAAATTAAGTATAGTAAGTAGTACAGCCAATTAGGTCAAACTAGATAAATTAAGTATAGTAAGTAGTACAGTCAATTAGATCAAACTAGATAAATTAAGTATAGTAAGTAGTACAGTCAATTAGATCAAACTAGATAAAGTAAGTATAGTAAATAGTACAGTCAATTAGATCAAACTAGATAAATTAAGTATAGTAAGTAGTACAGTCAATTAGATCAAACTAGATAAATTAAGTATAGTAAGTAGTACAGCCAATTAGATCAAACTAGATAAATTAAGTATAGTAAATAGTACAGTCAATTAGATCAAACTAGATAAATTAAGTATAGTAAATAGTACAGTCAATTAGATCAAACTAGATAAATTAAGTATAGTAAGTAGTACAGCCAATTAGAACAATCTAGATAAATTAAGTATAGTAAGTAGTACAGTCAATTAGATCAAACTTGATAAAGTAAGTATAGTAAGTAGTACAGTCAATTAGATCAAACTAGATAAATTAAGTATAGTAAGTAGTACAGTCAATTAGATCAAACTAGATAAATTAAGTATAGTAAGTAGTACAGTCAATTAGATCAAACTAGATAAATTAAGTATAGTAAGTAGTACAGCCAATTAGATCAAACTAGATAAATTAAGTATAGTAAGTAGTACAGTCAATTAGATCAAACTAGATAAATTAAGTATAGTAAGTAGTACAGCCAATTAGATCAAACTTGATAAAGTAAGTATAGTAAGTAGTACAGTCAATTAGATCAAACTAGATAAATTAAGTATAGTAAGTAGTACAGCCAATTAGATCAAACTAGATAAATTAAGTATAGTAAGTAGTACAGTCAATTAGATCAAACTTGATAAATTAAGTATAGTAAGTAGTACAGCCAATTAGATCAAACTTGATAAAGTAAGTATAGTAAGTAGTACAGCCAATTAGATCAAACTAGATAAATTAAGTATAGTAAGTAGTACAGCCAATTAGATCAAACTAGATAAAGTAAGTATAGTAAGTAGTACAGTCAATTAGATCAAACTTGATAAAGTAAGTATAGTAAGTAGTACAGCCAATTAGATCAAACTTGATAAAGTAAGTATAGTAAGTAGTACAGTCAATTAGATCAAACTAGATAAATTAAGTATAGTAAGTAGTACAGCCAATTAGATCAAACTAGATAAATTAAGTATAGTAAGTAGTACAGTCAATTAGATCAAACTTGATAAATTAAGTATAGTAAGTAGTACAGCCAATTAGATCAAACTTGATAAAGTAAGTATAGTAAGTAGTACAGGCAATTAGATCAAACTAGATAAATTAAGTATAGTAAGTAGTACAGCCAATTAGATCAAACTAGATAAAGTAAGTATAGTAAGTAGTACAGTCAATTAGATCAAACTAGATAAATTAAGTATAGTAAGTAGTACAGTCAATTAGATCAAACTAGATAAATTAAGTATAGTAAGTAGTACAGTCAATTAGGTCAAACTAGATAAATTAAGTATAGTAAGTAGTACAGCCAATTAGATCAAACTTGATAAAGTAAGTATAGTAAGTAGTACAGCCAATTAGATCAAACTAGATAAATTAAGTATAGTAAGTAGTACAGCCAATTAGGTCAAACTAGATAAATTAAGTATAGTAAGTAGTACAGCCAATTAGATCAAACTTGATAAAGTAAGTATAGTAAGTAGTACAGCCAATTAGATCAAACTATTATTACAAATATCATTGACAATTTCTCTTTTAACAAATACAATTCTCAAATAATGGACATTTTATACACAAGATATTATTTATGGGTTAAAAGTTTTTAAACCCTTTAGACCAAGCTACTAATATATAAAACTGTCACATAAACTATCTGCTGAACAATCTAATACATAATACTTTGAATACATTTTCTTATAACAATTTGTACTATTCCCAATGAGTTATATAAGGATACAATTCTTTGTTTACAAATGAAACACAAAGAAGACTTACAAAAATGAGCATGATGAATGCGGCAGCCAAGTAAGAAGTACGAGCCATCCACATACTAATGAATCGAAAATGTTCACCAGTAACCACATTACGCAAGTAACCTGAGAAAAAAAATAATTTATTTTCAACAATGTGATGCAAAATAGTCATGTGGTCTTTTTTCTTCTACTTACTTAGTACATAAGAATGACAGAATTAGACAATGAGTTCTAAGTAGAAATATTACTTAGTACATAACAATGAGAGAATTAGACAGTGAGTTCTAGGTAGAAATATTACTTAGTACATAACAATGAGAGAATTAGACAGTGAGTTATCATGTGGTCTTTTTTCTTCTACTTACTTAGTACATAACAATGAGAGAATTAGACAGTGAGTTCTAGGTAGAAATATTACTTAGTACATAACAATGAGAGAATTAGACAGTGAGTTATCATGTGGTCTTTTTTCTTCTACTTACTTAGTACATAACAATGAGAGAATTAGACAGTGAGTTCTAGGTAGAAATATTACTTAGTACATAACAATGAGAGAATTAGACAGTGAGTTCTAGGTAGAAATATTACTTAGTACATAAGAATGACAGAATTAGACAATGAGTTCTAGGTAGAAATATTACTTAGTACATAACAATGAGAGAATTAGACAATGAGTTCTAGGTAGAAATATTACTTAGTACATAACAATGAGAGAATTAGACAGTGAGTTCTAGGTAGAAATATTAGAACAAAGTAATAACAGAGTAACAGAATAAATATTTTATAAAGAATAATCCTAGAGTAACATAAGATTCCTTTTCATTAGAAATAATATTAACGTAAAGATACATATTAAATAATTTTAAAAGTATTAATCTGCTAACAGGGCCAAGAGGGAACAATATTTGGATTAGAATTAATCTACATTTCACAAAAGAAAAATTTCACAAAAGAAAAATTTCACAAAAGATAATTAAACCTTTGGAAAAAAAATTTGCATTACTAATACAAAATTAAATTTACGTAAGAAGACAGAAATAAGGTTTTGTCTAAAAAAATGATTATGTCAATAATTATAATTATATACAATCTATTATTAATTAATAATGATATAATGGAGTTTATAATACAAACATATTTGAAGAAGAATTATTAAGAAGAAATTTAATCTTTAAGCCCTGGTGGCCATTTTTTCAGTCTCTGCAAGATTTATAATTTGATCTTATTCCCAAAGTCTGCACATGGTGGTTCTTGGCTTGAAAATGGCTGTTTTGTTCTATTGTGTACATACCAAATGGCTGTTTTGTTCTATTGTGTACTTTTACGTAACGGAGTTCGTAAAATTAATATTCTCTATTGAAATAATAATCCAAACCGCGAATACCATGAAGGAAGAATACTTGATGTTAATTGTTTACACAAATGACTGCCTCCCGTGGTAAAATATTCAATATTTGATCCCTTAAGAATCTTCTGGAAGTTATTTATCAACTGAAACTTCCGGTTTCCGTTTTATTAATCGATAGATGGTAATGATTAGTTTTCTTCTCTTTAAAATCAAGTGTATCCCTCGTAATCGATGTAATCAAAAGTGATAGCGATGGTACCAATTTGCCGATACTTGACCACTATCTAAAGGCTAAAGACACGAGGCCCGCTCCTTTTTTCCATAATGTCTTTACTGGAGAAAGCATATCACCTTGCTCTCTGCACCACTGTAATGTTTATTAAGCTGTTGATTCTTAAAATGGATTATTTGCATTTTATATTTGGAATATGTGTCAAATATTCATAATTACTAGATGATATTTCTTTTATTATTGAAGAGCACGTTCTCTTAACAAGCTAATATCCTGTACTATATTTCATTTTGAATGGATTTGTAATTTATGTATATATTTGAAGCTTACCACCATCGTTCTAACATTTGGAGTTAATAAATATTCCTCGTTTATTCCATCTGGATTTATTAAATACTTCAATGTTGACTGTGTGTGCAGTTCATATTAACTTTACATAATTAATAATCTACTTCAACGTTTACACATATACAACTGCTAAGAGCCATTATTTACTAGCATTGTCATACAATAGATTCTACACTACTTGTTACTCATGTTGAGACGCCTAGGGAGCTGTACTGGGACTACCTTAGACATAATAACTTAATAATCAACATCTTTTACTCATGCTGTGCTTCATTGAAAGAACAATAATAATAAATAATCGGATATCAGCATAATTCAGCTGTAATCAGATATCTAATGGGAGCTCTGAGCTAAATACATTATACATAATACTCACAGCATAGTAAGTCATCTCTTATATCGATAATAACTATTTAATGAACTGGTTAATCTATAACAGACCTGTCTACCCTGGAAAAACGCTTGGAGTATTCTTGAGAAGGCTAAAGTGTACTTTTCCGAGGTCAAGTGTACTATGCAATAATAATTGTCATCTATCGCACCAATTATTCAAAATAATAGTCATTAAAATTTAAACAGTTGTTTCATTTAATGTTTAAAACAAGCAAAGAAAATCTGTTTTGTATTTTCAGCACAATTTAATAAATGTATGTTGAAAATGTTAACAAAATAGACAGCTGGTGTGTGTTCAATAATTTTTCTGTCCTCCTCCATTTGGTTACTTCAGCTAGTTGTTTGGTCATTCTTTTTTAGACTCTGGCAATATGCCCCTTTCAGCAGTTTTAAGTCTTTATCATTAAGAGCCTTTACAGACTCCAAAATGCCCACTGGCCAGGACTTGAGCACCAGAAGGCTCTCCATGGTCTGGTCAGACATTGAGGAATGCTGTGGTGTCCGGTTCTTCCTGACACAGCTGAAAACACGTTCGCATTGGGCACTGCTGTGTGGTATGGTGAGAAGCCCCAACATGCCATTCGCCAAGTCTTCAAACATCAAGCTGTCAGTATCTTCATGCTTAATTTCAGCAATAGAAAACCAATTCTGTCCTTGATGCACCCTGACCCTGACACATCAGTAGATTGATATAGGCAGACCTGCTCAGCAACTTTGTCTAGTGAGTTGTTGGTGACCAGGACAGGAAATCTGTTGATGATGAATTCCAGATTGCTGAACCTGCAAGACTCCTGCAATTTGACGTCTGCCACTTCTGCATGCATCAACAAGTCAACATCGACGCCACAGCCTTTGTCAGCACATCAGAGCACGACAGCGACAAGTTATTGTCCAAAATGATGTTGCAAATCATTGCTTCTGCACGAGTCACATCACGCTGAAGTTGCTCCTCCCCAGCGACGGGCTCAGGCTTCATAAGAAAAGATCTAATATTTTGTGTAGGCCTAGACTTTTCTTTCTAACAGCCAGTCTCTGGTGCGACTCCGATTCGTCATGTCTCTTGCAGCCATAGAGTCCTCCGTGTCCCACCAAGAAGTCGATATGACAAATAGTGCAGTGTGCCGATGTGTCACTTTTCAATGACACATGCAAGTACTTATATTTCATAGAATATTTATTTATAAACTTTTGCTTCCGAGCAGAATACACCTTCGCTTTTTTACTCGGAGCAGACTAGAAAGCTTCTTCGTCATCTGTTTCATGATTTCGTGCACGCTGTGTAAGTTTGCTGTCAGCCATACTTTTGATAGCCGAATTTGGACATTTGCGAGAGAGGAAAAAAAGGATATCAGTATTATCAGGTCAAGGTCGCCGCGCCCTGTAACAAGTTAGGTACTACTAACAATGTAGGGCCTACAGCGATCTCCGTGTTGTACAAAAACAAGTTTATAGTGACGATTTTACATCATTGAATCATTGATAGTAATAATTGAAACCCCGACGTTGTGCCGAGATCAAGTCTATTAATATTAATAAATAGT
Source organism: Anisus vortex (assembly GCA_949126835.1). Lineage (NCBI taxonomy): Eukaryota > Metazoa > Mollusca > Gastropoda > Planorbidae > Anisus > Anisus vortex. The sequence goes on from OX421493.1 coordinate 60,328,432, forward strand.
TGCTTTCGTTTTAGTAGGCTGATAAACAAAAGTTTTATTGTAATGAAAACAACTAGTTTTAATCTCTCCGTTAGTAAAATTATTAATCATCTTATTGTTAGAGTCAAAGTGACTGAGCAGTTCTCACAACTAGTCACAACACTGTGTTTTTTTTTCCCCCTCTTAAATCTGGACTGTCGAGTTTATTCAACTGTGTACCGTGTACTACAAATTATATAACTTTAACTCCTGGAAATTTTTGTAAACAAAGCAACGACTGCTGCCACACTAGCTTGTTTTTATACTAGCCACTTCTATTGTATGCTACTAATTATCAATTAAATCGACCTTACTGATGTGAAGAAATGGATAAGAAGTTATTTCTTAACATTGGGAAAATTAGCTCGAAACTCAATACACATCTGGATACCAAACTCTTTCTTACTATTCGTAGGCTCGGCATCGGACGCCACCTACCAACTAGACGTGGGACGAGAGCTGGACATTGTCACCCCATATCGTCCCCCGCAGCCCCTGATCTGGCATATCAACCTTTCCTCCCCATTCTACGCCTGCATATCAACCCTCCCCTCCCCTCTATATGCCTGCACATCAATCCTCCCCTCCCCTCTCTGTGCCTGCATATCCCCCCAAAGCAAATCGACCATCCCCTCCCTTATCTGCCAAAGCTTCTAACAAGGCACTCAGTGTTTGCCTCATAAACTCTCAATCAGTTAACCCCGTCGGGAAAGCCGAGCTCATCTCTGACTTTATTGTCGAAAAAAATCTAGATTTCATGTTTATCACCGAAACATGGCTACGATCTGGGGACGACCCCAAGTGCGAACAACTAACCCCTGTTAGTCACCTCACAGCTTCTTTTCCCCGCCCCACTGGCACGGGGGGAGGTATCGCCGTCATCTATAAAAAACACCTCCACGCTGCTGTATTGTTCTCCAACACTCTCCCCTTTTCCCACACCACCTTCGAAGCCGTGGAAATTAAAGTTTCTACCACCACGACTCTCTCTTTCCTCTGCATTTATCGTCCCCCACCAAACGCCAAGAACAAGTTCAAAGATGCTACTTTCTTTGATGAGTTTGCTCTTGTACTTGACTACTACAATGTCACCCCTAACAGAGTCATCATCTTGGGTGACTTCAACATACACTGGGACTGTCCCTCTGATGCCAACACCAAGCGCGCACGGGCACTATTCGACAACTACAGTGTTGACCAGGTCGTCCCATTCCCCACCCACTCCCGTGGTCATATCCTCGACTGGATCGTCACCAGATCCTCTGACAACCTCGTCTCCAGCCTAGTCGCCAGCGACCTTCTTGTCTCTGACCATTCTGCCATCTGCTTCATTGTCAATATCACCAGACCGGTGAAGAAATGCAAGATTGTCACCCGCCGTAAGCTGCGAGCCATAGATACTGACACCTTTGGCAATGAGGCTGCCTTGCTGCTGGCTCAGCGTGACCCCTCTTCTGACCATGCTTCCTTTTTCGCCCTGACTCTACGCCAGCTTCTCGACAAGCACGCCCCGCCATCTTTGTGTGCAGTTTCTGAGCGACCGCCAGCTCCTTGGTTTTCCGACGACGTCAAAGCTGCCAAGCACGAACGACGACGGGCCGAGCGCACTTGGCGACTCTCCGGCCTCGAGATCCACCGCCAGATCTTCAGGGACATGCGGCTCCGCGTCAAGGAAGCCATCACTGCCGCCAAGGTCCAGCACTACCACAACCGCATCACGCAAGCCTCGTCGTCCAAGGAGCTATTCTCTATCATGTCCAACCTCCTCGGCTCCTCACCCTCTCTACCCCTACCCACCACACACCCACCCGTGGACCTCCCAGAACTCTTCTCAGAGCACTTTAAGGAGAAGATAGAGAATCTGCGTAGTTCTCTGGATCATGATGCCTATCGCCCTTCCCCACCCCCTCCCGCCTTCTCTGGCTCCCCTCTCACCTGCTTTCAACCTGTCACCATCGACCATGTTAAGCGCATCATTATGAAGTCCCCCATCAAGACCTGCGAGCTTGACCCTCTGCCGGGCTTTCTGTTCACCCAGTGCTTGGACAAGCTCCTGCCGTACATCACCGATACCATTAATACCTCCCTCTCCACAGGCATCGTTCCTAACTGTTTTAAATCCGCCATCGTCCGCCCACTCTTGAAGAAATCCGGACTTGATGTGAATGAATGCCGGAACTACCGTCCGGTATCAAACCTCCCCTACCTCTCCAAGCTCCTGGAGCGCATCATTCTTGAGCAATTGAACGTCCACCTGTCCCTGAACTCGCTTATGCCCGTGTTCCAGTCGGCATATCGCCCCAATCACAGCACTGAGACAGCGCTACTGCGGATCACCACCGACCTCCTGAACGCCGCAGACAGAGGTCTCGTCTCCGCCCTTGTGTTATTGGACTTGTCCGCGGCCTTTGACACGATCGACCACCACCTACTCATCGATCGCCTCAGCTTCACGTTCGGCATTCATGATATAGCCCTCTCCTGGTTCAAGAGCTACCTCGACGGTCGCTCCCAGACCGTCACTACTGAATCTTTGTCCTCCCAGCCCGTCACCGTCCGCTATGGTGTACCACAGGGGTCCGTCCTCGGCCCAGTCCTCTTCACTTTGTACACCCAACCCCTTTCCTTCGTCATCGAGCGACACAACCTTAATTATCACTTTTTCGCTGATGACACCCAGCTCCTAAACAGCGCCAAGCCTGAGGACATCGACGAGCTCCTTGCTTCTATCTCCTGTTGTTTCCTGGACATCAAGAACTGGATGACAGAAAACAAGTTGAAGCTCAACAGCGATAAGACCGAAGCCCTACTCGTAGGAACGAGACAGAAGCTTGCTTCCCTCAGCGTGACTGACCTCCAGTTGGATGACGTTACTCTGCCCTTCTCCTCAACGGTAAAGAGCCTTGGCATGTTTCTGGACTCCACTCTGTCCATGCAACCCCACATCTCCTTCCTGATTAAAACCTGCTTTTTTCACCTGCGACGTATTGCCACTATCCGTCGCTACCTCACTCCGGAAGCTTGTACCAAGCTCGTCATCACTCTCCTCTTCTCTCGTTTGGACTACTGTAACTCTCTTCTGGCCGGCCTTCCTGTCGCTTCCATTCAAGGACTCCAACGCGTTCAAAACTGCCCTGCCAGACTAGTCCTAAAGAAGAAGAAGTACGACCACATTTCACCTCTGCTCTACTCTCTGCACTGGCTCCCTATTCAAAATAGGATTTTATATAAACTCGCATCTCTATGCTATAAATGCCTCAATGACTCTGCCCCTGATTATCTAATTTCCTGTCTGGAAATATATACAAAACCACGCCCACTTCGATCGGCTGCTCACAAACTCAATTTGACGATCCCGCGGACAAAACTCGTGACAGCTGGTCAGCGGGCCTTCACCTACTCCGGCCCCTCCGCATGGAACACCCTGCCACTCCAGCTGCGACAAAGCTCGAACTTTAATCTTTTCAAGACCGGACTTAAGACTCACCTGTTTATTATTGACTCCTAGCCCACTTACATTTTTAAACATTTGTCTGTTATTGTTATCATCGTTAATTGTAATTGTAAATGTAATTGTTAAGCGCATAGAACTGATTGCGGGATATGCGCTATATAAGCTTCATTATTATTATTATTAAAATAAAACGTCAAGAATTTAAAAGAAAGCCGCGAGTAAAGCGTGCGTGATGTACAGATTGGCCTAAAAACAAATTCGCGTGAAGTAAACTTATTACCGATTGCCGTGTCAGACCAAAAAAACGTTGACTTCTTGGAGATTTATATAGATCTAGACTATAGCCTATGAAACTACAGGGTCCAAAAAAAAAGCTACAAAAAAGTTTTTAAAACTCAGTAGGCACGAATAGGCCACGAAAGCAAAAACTAGGGAAACCCTGACCTAAAAATAAATATAGAATCACACATGCGTTTTATTTCGCCTTTTAAGTTTTCATGAAAGAAAAAAGTTGATCATTTATAGTTTCTCAAAACTTAAATTGGCCGATAGCCGGCACTCTAAACTCTTGCACCCAAGCAGAATAGCCTACCACTTCGCTTTTTTACTCAGAGCAGACTCGGAAGCTTCTTCATCATCTGTTTCATGATTTCGTGCACGCTGTGTAAGTTTGCTGTCAATCATACTTTTGATCGCCGAATTTGGATATTTGCGAGAGGAAAAAAAGGATATCAGGTCAAGGTCGCCGCGCCGTGTAACAAGTTAGGTATTGAAACAGACGATATCCATTTTATGTAACTTTTATGTAACTGTGGTTTAGTGATCGTCTAATTACAGAAAAAAATAGAAATAAAAATGAAAAATTGCGAAATCATATTTTTTTTATTCAAGAAGTCGTATTTTTAAGACGGTCGGTGTAACAGCCGTATTTTGTATCCTAAAGCGTACGAAAATACGCCCAAAGCGTACGGGTAGGCAGGTCTGCTATAATAACATTGGAAATACTATGTATAAAGGATTTGGCCAGGACAATAAATAATATTTTAAATATTCAGTATATACAACAGTGTTGGATGACCATTGGTGTATGTCTGAAATAACATCATTAAAACTGATTGATAACTTCAAGAATTATCAAGTTGATGGTCAGTGATGTTGCAAACAAAGTAATACATGCTTTAATTAGCAGGTTAAGTAAAAGTACATACCAAATGGCTGATTTGTTCTATTGTGTACATTGTACATACCTTTGTTATTCTCTTTTTCTGCTAGTTTTTTAATACTTGACATCAAAATGTCATCATAACCCAGGAATTCGTCCAACAAAAACCTGCTGAATCCATCACCGAAACAAGTTTCCTTTTCAGGGTCTAAAAGAAAAATGAATCTATATCATAATCATATACAAAATTACGGTGAGTTTGTTTATATTTATATATATATATACTAGTGGTTATGCTTATCAAAATGACGGAGAAAAGAATGACTACAATGTGTTTTGTTAAGAGAGTAAGACAAAAGACAATATTACAATAAAAACTGGAGTGAGAATGTTTCTTTTCGTTATTTAGTTTTTGTTCTTTTTAATTGTTTCTGGTCGCCCTGACCCTGGCATATGCATAAGAATTGTTGCTGTCAAGCTTCTGGCCTAAAACCTAAAAGACTGGCAGAGTGTGTAAACCGCCGATACATTCCCATTAAGAATACACGTTCGAAGGCATGGGGGACAGCCCCAGCAGCGGGTCCGAGATCCATTACACTGCCGAGAGGCCACTGGTCTCGGTGGGGAGGAAACAATGGACGCTGCAATCCCGTCTCGAGAAACACCGGTGCCTGGATGCATGTACCTATAGTATAGGATTTGTGCTACTGGGTGACAGTGCAGGTTTACTGGCAAGCCACCACGATAATAATCCTTAGGGGAACCGCAGTGAATGATCGCTGGGCTGCAGAAACCTTCCCTGTTACACTGGTGGCTGGAGCCCGGACATAGATTGCTCAATCCTAAGCGTAACGCCCTGGACACAAGAGCCGAAAGGTTTGTCCGGGTTTTTTTAAAGATAATTTTGATTCTATATTAAAATGTAGCGAACAGTTGTGTTGACTTGACTTGTTATTAATAATATTAAATTAACAATAATATACTATCTAAAAGAACAAAAAACACAAAAATACAAAACAATAAAAAAGGTAAATAATAAAAACAAAATTAGAAAATAATATTTCAATGCAATAAAAACTATAGTGATAACGATTTTTTTCGGTATTTAATTTTTGTTCTTGCTTATTGTATCAATAAAACAGTATTGAGAAGGTTTATTTCAGTATTCAGTTTTTTTATATTGTGTCCGGTTGCCCTGGCATAAAAATGTTTGCTGTCAGGCTTGTGCTATTTAAAAGTAGGCTAATCGTTTATAACTTGTCACTTGTCCTTTATAATTAGTATAATTTAACTTGTCCTTTATAATTAGTATAATTTAATTTATAAAGTGTAGAAAGTCGCCTTTTAAAGGTTGCTCTCAATAGCGACTGCATCCATTAAATAATTGAAACATGTGGTTACTTTTACTTAAAAGATAATGCAAACATCATTAATGAAAAAAGAAATGATTTGATAGACATTACGTCATACGCTAGTATTTTTTTTTAACGTAGCCTACACCATTCAAACTCTCCAAGCCAGATTGCGATGCGTAACTTTTGAAAAAAAGGTCTCGCCACATTAAAAAAACAACAGCAGATTTGGGAAAATCCGATAAGGACCTCGCGTTCAACATAGTGAATCTCGCGTTCAACATAGTAAATGAACCGAAATGGCCATTTGTTCCGTAAGGTTTTATGTATTTGTATAGCTGGATATACTTATTTTGATTTATAAAATCAACTAATTCATGATTATAAGTCATAAAATAAAAATGTATTTAGTTTGATGTTTTCAATTTATATGTTTAACTTTTGTCTTGATTAGTCAAACGGCATAGGAGCCTATAGAGGACAAACATATATATAAATAAACATATTAAAAAACTCACGGTAATTATATATATTGATTTATATATATGTTTGTGCGCTATATACTCCTAGGCTGTTAGACCGATCGACACAAAAGTTCAATGTATATATTGGAAACGTCCTCAAAAAGAAATTTTTATTTTATAAATATAAACAATATTGCTTAATTGGTTATTTTACTTTAAAATAAACGTAGGCCTATTATTAAAACAGAATGCCATTTCAGAATGATGTCTTTTTTAACAAAAACTAAATACGGAAAGAAACATTCTCAATACAGTTTTTATTGTAATAATGTTTGTTATAATTTCTTTCTCTATTAACAAAACACATTGTAATCATTCATTTCTCCGTCATTTTGACGGGCATAACTCCTAGTATATATATATAATAATGCTAATCAATGAAAAGTAAAACACTTTAAATTTATTGACTTGTACATTAGCTACTTGAAAATTTTCAATAACATTAGCACTGAAGCAAATATTGAGGTTAATCAGTCATTAAGATTAAAGTGATCTACACCAGGAGTCAGCACCCTACAGTGTGGAGTAGTTTCCAATGTCACACAGTAGACCCCTAAACAAGGCATTTTAAGTCATTTTAAACAGAAAATTAGAGCAGGTTGTCAACTCCTGATCTCCTAATTCTATATATTCCTAGCCAAGTCTTTTGTCTATTTAGGGCTTGTACTAATTCCATTACTCACCTAAAGTCACCAACATAACAGTAATGTTGAGTTTTTTTCGTGTTTTTGGCAATAGCCTCAGCAAGCCATATTCTAAAGAGTATTCAACAATGTATTTTTCTTCTGGCCAAACTAAAATAAAGAAATAAAAAGTTAATATAATATTACAACATTGAGTAGTTATAGATGATGTCTTTTTATTATAAATAGCTAGCTTTTTCAACCTTAAATTCATTTAAAATGTCAGGTTCATCTCAAGCTAGTTATGAGTGTAAGCAAAAACTAATTAGGTATACTGTATGCTTGATAATAACTAATTAGGTAGGTATACTGTATGCTTGATAATAACTAATTAGGTAGGTATACTGTGTGCTTGATAATAACTAATTAGGTAGGTATACTGTATGCTTGATTATAACTAATTATAATTAGGTAGGTATACTGTATGCTTGATAATAACTAATTAGGTAGGTATACTGTGTGCTTGATAATAACTAATTAGGTAGGTATACTGTATGCTTGACAATAACTAATTAGGTAGGTATACTGTATGCTTGATAATAACTAATTAGGTAGGTATACTGTATGCTTGATAATAACTAATTATAATTAGGTAGGTATACTGTAAGCTTGATAATAACTCATTAGGAAGGTATACTGTATGCTTGATAATAACTAATTAGGTAGGTATACTGTATGCTTGATAATAACTAATTAGGTAGGTATACTGTATGCTTGTTACAGAGTAAATCAATGGCATCTACCAGCTCTTGCAAGCATTTCAAATTCACTAAAGCTTTCAGCCATGTGGGATTCCAATGATGACTGGGAGATGTTGTTTTTTTTCCTTAATTTAAAGGCTGTGGTGTGGGAGTCATCATCAACCTCAGCGATGTCTTCAGTATTCAGGACCCAAAGTTTCACACTGGGAAAAAACAAAGGAAAAGAAGGAAATTTGATTGAATAATTCTATTGTTAAGTAACAAGGCTTTTAAGTAAAGTTTAAAGTCGTAGGGAAGATAACAGTTCATTAGCTGTGTATACAGGACTGGGAAATGTAAACACTGCACTCAAATAACATGGCTGCCAATGTAAACACTGCACTCAAATAACATGGCTGCCAATGTAAACACTGCACTCAAATAACATGGCTGCCAATGTAAACACTGCACTCAAATAACATGGCTGCCAATGTAAACACTGCATTCAAATAACATGGCTGCCAATGTAAACACTGCACTCAAATAACATGGCTGCCAATGTAAACACTGCATTCAAATAACATGGCTGCCAATGTAAACACTGCACTCAAATAACATGGCTGCCAATGTAAACACATTGCACTCAAATAACATGGCTGCCAATGTAAACACTGCACTCAAATAACATGGCTGCCAATGTTACAGTAACAAAAAAATGTCATTGCCAGTCACAAGACCCTCTTAGGCATATGATATAAAAGGCAAGACATAAAAGGCAAAGAACATTTTCTACTGCTATAAAAACATGTTTATATATTGTTCTTCACCTGAACATTAAAATTTCATTTTAAACTAGAGCTAGACTTAGCTAAATTTAGTAAAACATACAAGGATTTTTTTAATTGAATTTTTTTTTGTCCACTTCACATAAAACTAATCAAAGAAAACTATTCAAGTCTTACATCATGTGATCAACATACCCAAATAAGTCATTCCAGAAGTTTTTCCACAAGTTTACGCCAATTGGTTCTACTTTTGGATCTGATTCCGCATGATCATTTTTCTCCTTAACGTTGACTTGTGACTCAATTGATAACTCCTCTTTTTCAACTTCTAAAAGCATCTGTTCCATTGTGATTTTCCTATCACTGGTATCATTCTCTACTAAAGTGTTGTTTTTGTCATCAATGATATTCAGTTCTTCATCATGTTCTGACAAATTCAACCTTGTTTCTTCCGTTCCATTCAAAGTTTCATGCTGGTTCTCAGCATCAGTTTTGTTATTTTCCTTATCATCTTCACTAGAAACTTCTTCTTCTTCCATAGCCATACTAATGTTATATTCTTCAAGACCTAGCTCTTCGGCCAATGAAGATTGCAGAAACAACTGGATGTCAGAGTACTCTTTTCTGTAAGATTTTAAGAGAGAATAATTTTCTGGAACGTCTCGCATAATCTCAACCCTCAGAATTCCATCTCTAGGCCAAATGTCTTGAACATGTTCTAAGCAATTCATTGGGGACTTGGCAAAAACAGCATGGATGTACACAAGTATTCCAAGCACAAATAATGCCTGTACAAATAAAACAAAACTTCATTCATTTTTTAAATAAATGTTTCACTAAACTTCTAAATGCTTTTTTACCATTTAATCTCAACACAAAACTCCCTTTGGGCTGAACATGTTTTTATTATAACATTTTTCTTTGAAAACTTTTAGGCGTAACATGTTCAGGAATGACACAACTGTAGGCACACCAAGGTTCTGTCCCGCGCCAGCCACCCCACGTGTGGGTACGGTTTCTGCAGCCACATGCACTATCTTTCTCCCACTGCGGAATTCCCCTAAAATAATTACCGTGGTGGCTCGTCTGTATACCTGCAATGTCGCCCAGTAGCGCTAATCCCATACTATAGGTATGGGTATCCAGGCACCAGTGTGGGGAACCCAGGCCATTTGATAAGTCAGTCAAAGGCGCGCTGCAATGTTGTTGTTTTTTTCTAAACGCTTAAAAGTTTATAATCATTTGTGTGTTAGCTACAAAAAGTTTATAATCATTTGTTTGTTAGTGATATAAAGTTTATAATCATTTGTTTGTTAGCGATATAAAGTTTATAATCAATTGTTTGTTAGCAATATAAAGTTTATAATCATTTGTTTGTTAGCGATATAAAGTTTATAATTATTTGTTCGTTAGCTACATAAATTATCACAATATCCAAATAAAAATAAAAAATTCTAATTTCTAATAGACAAACCTTCAGTAGAAGGGCAAATTCCAATATTCTACGAATGGGCCTGGGGAATGCACGGGCATATGTTATGGTGATACGGTAGAACAAAGCATGAAACAGGCGGTTTTGAAAGTGAAAAAAGGGGTTGTTTTCTCCAGCTCTTCCATTATTATTGTTGTTGCGTGGTCTAGTCCCTCCTAAGCCCCCATTATTGTTTCCTGGGTTGTTCATGATCAAACAACTCAAGCCACGAGCTGAAATAAAATTGGAATTATTGTGTTAATGATCTGAAAAGACAAAAGCAATGACATTAATGTTCCTCACCTTTGAGTAGATTGGACAAAAATTACCAAACTCAACTATCTTAATTTGTTTAGAAAGAGAAGAATAGTGATAATACTTTATAAGGCATTTAAATTCTAGCCTAGAAATACAACACATTAACAATATATTACAATATTAAGACATAGGGACAAAAACACTTTTCTTATCTCATATGCAAATCTACGCTACGTTCAATCGAACTCCTATGTCATTGTCTCTATCGTAAAACGTCATTCGTTTATTCCATACATGAACACCGGGCTAGAGATCATACAAATTGTGTCCTACTAAAACAACTATATCTATTTTAAATCCTCACAATTTTAAAACCAAATATGTTCATTATAATAGTTGTTTTTTTTATAGCTTATTAAATTAAATTATTGTTTGTCCAATATCCTTGATTTTGAGGTTTTACTTTTCTGTAGGACTTATATATAAATGACTTATAATTAAAGGCCTACATTGGAAATTAGAAATAAGACAAGGAACTGTTCTAGGACCCCTACTATTTCTAATTTATATTAAAGATCTGCCTAATTGCATCAACACAGGAACAAAGGTAAGATTATTTGCCGATGATTGCATAATTTATAGAATAATAAAGACAGGAAAAGATAGTGAACTTCTACAAAAAGACCTAGATGAACTACAAAAATGGGAATCAAACTGGAGTATGTCTTTTCACCCAGAAAAATGCCAACTAATAAGGGTATCCAAGAAAAAGAAACAAATAATAGCAAACTACTTCATTCATGGTAAAGACTAACTCAAACTAACAATGCTAAGTATCTAGGAGTAATAATAAATGACAAGTTATCTTGGAACCCTCATATTGATGAAGAAATTAAAAAATCGAACAAAACATTAGGATTCATAAAAAGGAACTTTTACAAATGTAATAAGAATATAAAACTAAAATGCTATCTAACATTATGGGGCACGGTAGCCGAGCGGCAGCGCGTTTGACTGGCGAGCCGAAGGTCCCGGGTTCAAATCTTGGTGCAGGCTAGGATTTTTTCCTGGGTCTGGAGGGTGTCCTTGAGTCTACCCAGCTCTGATGGGTACCTGACATTAGTTGGGGTAAAGTAAAGGCGGCTGTGCATAGTGCTGGCCACACAATCACCTAGTATGCCGTGGCCACAGAAACTGGTGAACGTTGCTTCATCGGACCTATGGATCAATTCGGTCCGACGGGTACTTTACTTTACTTTTTTATCTAACATTAGTTAGACCTATACTAGAATAAGCAGCACCTGTATGGGACCCATCAACTAAAGAAAACATTCAAAAATTAGAACAATTCCAAAAAAGAGCTGCAAGGTTCATAACCAGTGAATATTCCCAATTAACAAGAGTAGCACTCAAATCACTAAACCTAGAAACACTAGAGGACAGAAGGGCAAAGAGTAAAGTAGTAATAATACATGATAAGGCATTAAACTCTAATTTAGAAATACAACCCAATAACAACCTGTTGCAAAGCTCAGATAAACAGATAGACAAAAACACTTTCCTTGACCCTTATATGCAAGGACAAATGCATATAAGTACTCTTTCTTCCTGAGTGGCATTCGGGCATGGAATGGGTTGCCTGAACAAACCAGGAAAACCAGTAACTTAACATCATTTAAAACATTTAAAAAAATGCAGGACTAGAATAGGACCACAGATGAGCATAGGACGCAATAATCTTCTTTATAGAAGGAGCGTCTGTAATGTATAAGATAAGATAAGAAGTCTAATTATATTTTATAAATAAAAATTTAATTATTATTTATATAATTAGTTAGTATTTAGCCGTTAGCCTATGGCCTATATTATAACTATCTATATAAATATAAATTATAATGCAGTGATACTGCCAGTAGTACAATTATTTTGGATTGGATAAGATAAGACTGTATTACTTTTATATTATTAATATATTTTAATATATTAAACAATATAAATATAAATATTTTAGATCTCTTCCTTTGTAATTGTAGTAGTGTATAAAATATATAATATAATATAGTTTATATATAGGTAGCCTACGTTTTTATTACAAAATAAAACACTGCACTGTACTGGACACGACTGGCCTGATAGTAACATACTAATGATAACAATACTAGACACTATCTATATAGGAATATAGGATATAGGCCTTTATTTATTATAACATAGTTTACATAGACAACATAGAGTCATAGACTCGTCTTGATAGGCCTAAGTTCTAGAGAATATAAAATTATTAAATTAATGAATTATATTTTTTTTTAAGAAATTTACTAAATTATTTAGCCTAGCCTATGCGTAGGCTATTGTAGAAAAATTTAGATACCTTTCAACTTGTTTGGATTTTTATGAAATTAGTGATGTTTAGTGAGTCAACTAAGTTTTACTTCAATTATATTGTTACTTAATTTTTTTTGAGGGGTCTTATGAATTGAAAGGGGCCTTCCCTTAACGTTATACATTAATTTGCCGACATCTTGGAATCCTTGGTTATAACCTCAGTCCCAAAACTATTAACTACAATGGTATGAACAAAAATACCTTTGACAACTGTGTTACGTATTAAATGCACTCATAAGAAATGCCAAAATTATTAATATATGCTGTTAGAAATAAATCTGGTATTTGCGATGCTAATTCTACAACACATTTATTATAAAACACTAAGGATAATGTAACATAGTACGTCTCTTATCAATTTCAAGGGAAGTCATCCTAAATCAAAACATAGCTTCCGTTAATTTGATAGACTTGCATTAAAATAAAAATGGATTTAAATGACTTTTCAGAAGGTTTGCCCCAATTTCAGATAGAAGCTCAACATAAAAAAGGTTTGGTTTGTGTAGAAACAGAGGATCCAAAGAACATAGGACTTTTAGAAACTAGATCTTTCCAACGAAATGGTAACTCTAATACGCCGTCTCCATCATTTGACTGTTTTAGCAGTGAAACTATCGAACCAGCTATTGTTGAAACCGAAACAACAAATACTGGCAAACCTTTTTTATCCAGCACTGCCACTGTCGTACCGATAAAAAGTAATGCACCAGAAGATAAAGAACAAATCGAAGTAAATGACTCTCTAAGAGATAGTAATCAACAGCTACACGCATTATCAGAAAGTCTGCGTATTACATTACCAAAAATGAACTGCCCAGAGAAAATAGTATGTAGTCCTAGCTAGGCCCTCCTTATTTATAATTATAATATTGGTGTAATTTACAGAATTATATCGATAAAATATATTATATTAAAGATAAGGGGCCGTCCATAATTTACGTTACACAATTCTGGCTGATTTTTTACCCCCCCCTTGTCAGACATCGTCACAAAAGTCAGACCCCCCCCCCCTCAAATATGACATCACAAAATCTGCACCCCCCCCCTCCCCAAAGATATATTATATTTCTAAAAATGCATATTTACAGGTTCTGAATTACTTTTGTTTGTCATCGTTTTGTAATTAATGAATTTTGTATTAGGCTACACAAGTGACAAAAGAAAAGTCAAAAGTGTAATTATAACAATAAATTTATATCTAGACCTAGTATGTTGCCTGCAAACTGAAAATTCTTCTTTTCTAAATCAGCATCTATGGTAACACCTCCATCGTTCAAATGACTACCATAGTGGCCATGTGGTAATATTAACCCAGTAAGTTCCTGAAAGGCGCCATTTTCCTTTCGACCCTATTAAATGAACTTCTCTCTGGAGCATTGGTAGGCTAGTGATGAATACAGCATCAAAATCATACTGAAGAAAGTGGTGGACTGCAACCTTAAATAAAGTAACTTTTCACTATCTTTGGTTCTCGTCTGGTCCACCATCAACTGTCAATCAATACCACTCCGTGTAATGACATCAAATTCCTTGAGACTAAGCAATTTCTTGAAATCGAGTCCATGACTGAATGCTGTTGATGAAGAGTGTTTTCCAGATCTGATTGCAATGTAAGTCAGTCCTGAATAACCAATAGCTTCTCGGTTTCCTAAACCATTGGACTGAATTTGGATTCCAGCATACACCGACATAATTAGCTTGTGTCCCTGGATGCACGAAGGTGATTGCCGGGTTAGGGGCATCTTTTCCACTTATTTTTAGTATTCAGACGCGTTCGCGATGCGATCATCATTTGAAAATAGCTAAGAAACAATGCGATAATAATTTAAATTTACAATGTTTATTAATAGTAACTAGTTGACCCGTGGACACATTGTGTCCATACAAAACATAGACAAATTAAAAGAATAATAGCGAGATCAACAATAGAGATAACACAAAGTACAGTATAAAACAACAATGGAAACAAAAAAACAGAGTGTCACTGCTCAGCAATACAAAAAAAAGTCTGGAAGCCCTAACACTCTCAGTGAAAGCAGAATGAATGGGAAGCTACTCTCTTTTACGTCAAGGAGCTATTTCTTTTTTTTAAAATTATAGTTTTCATGTGTGCATAAATGGCATACTTTTATTTATATAAAATCAACTAAGTCAGCAGCATACGTGATAAATTAATTTTTCTATTCCGGAACGTTGCGAGTAAATGTCCATTTTTGGTTGTCCTGATCGATCAAACAGCATTGGAGTCTGTAGCGCACAAACATATTTATGTATTTATGTATTCACATTTTCATGTGACGTCAGATATCTTAGACCCCCCTCCCCCCTCGTTACACATCATCACAAATGCGTGACCCCCCTCCCCCCCCAATCGTGTGGCGTAATTTATGGACGGCCCCTAAAGTAATCATTATTAATTTATGTAAGTAAAGTATCCTGTCGGGCCAAATTGATCCATATGACTTGTGAAACAGCATTCACCAGTTTCTGTGGCGACTGTGGTCAGGTATACTAGGCCTAGGCCTAGGCCCTGACTAGGGGATTGTGTGGTAAGCACAATGCCCATATGCCTTTACTTTACCCAAACTAAAGTCAGTTATCCATCAGAGTTGGGTAGACTCATGTACCTCCTCCAGATCCGGGAACAAATCCTAGCCTTCACCAGGATTTGAACCCAGAATATTTGGTAGGCCTACACCAGCGGATCGCGCTACCACTCTGCCACCGTGCGCCTAAGTTATGCATTATTATAAATATTAATAAATATTTAAAAAGATTCTATTAAAATAATTGTAGCAGATAAAATTATTTTAATAAATGTTAAGACAATTTAAAAAAAGAGAAGCAGACTCATTTATTGTGTTTCCTAATTCTATGCCAAAGCATAAATGCACCACTAATCATCTTTTTTGCACATACAAACGCTGATTACTGTTTGGGCTGTTAGTGGACTTAAAAGAGTTTAGAGGCAAAAAACCAAGATAGGCTTCCCAACCACAACTTTATATATGGCTGTTACTGTTAGTGTTTATATTATTTTACATTAATTATTTGTAGCGTAGTAAAAGCATCTTAACATTATTTAGGCCTATTTTATTATTATTCAGTGCTGATCCAGCAACTGCCATTGCCTTCATTCAGCGTATGCAATTCTTGAAAATGATTAAATAAAACAAAACAATCTTCTTTCTTACTTATATCAATATTTATTGATCAACACAAACACAGATATGAATAGCCATATATACTTACATCAATATTTATTGATCAACACAAACACAGATATGTATAGCCATATATACTTTGATTTAGGAAATTGTAATACACATCCATCCATATAAAGAATTTATATTATTTGTACTTTAATTTTATTAACTTTACTCAATGCTTTATTCTTAAGGTATCTGTATCGGCCACTCTTACTGGGGGCGGGAAGTTAAAACTAGCAGATGATCTAAGGCATGCCGGGACTTAACCAAAGTTTTAGTCACCGACATATATACAATCTTTAACTGGCAACAATGAATATTAAATAATGCACTGCAACTAAATGCAAATGTTTAAATATAAATACCAAATTCATTAAATAACTAATCTAATGGTTCATGTAGGGAAAGGCAATATCTACAATGACCCTAAAGTTCTACCTAAAAGTAAATTGTGTCCTACATGCATGTTTCAAATGACATTAAGTATTAAGGGATGGTTGGTTTGGATGTCATTAATGATTTTCGATTAGCAAAAATAATCAGAAGCATTACTTAAAAAATGTGGCTTTCAAATTTCCCCAAATAATTTTTCTTGGTTTCATAATATTGCAGTCCCCCAAAAATGTGTGAACTTGTTCATTGAAATCATACACACAGTGACACACACAAACTAAAAAAAAAAGTTACAGAAAGTGTGTCTGTTTGGTACGTTCTGCATCCGTGGGGAAGCCTTTTTCCATTTCTCCCCAGACTCATGTTAATGGTAACTTTGTTGTTGTTGGTATATTGCAAGTGGAGACAACTAAAGGCCAAAACAATAAAACCCAGAAGGACAATCAAACTAAAACCTAACATCCTCAACAGACATTTTGTATCACCATTTTCAACCCCAGGGGACAAAGAAATCTCCATAAATTTAAACAAAATAGAAATAGGAAATATAAATGTAGAAGAAAAAGGCATTATATAACAACAACTCCTGTCCTAACCAACTTAAATATAAACATAGCGTCTGGTCCAGATGAAATACCAACAAGACTGCTTAAGGAACTAAATAATGAAGTATCTCTAATCTTTAAAATACTTTTTCAGGCCTCTCTAAGCCAGGGCAAAGTGCCCAAAGATTGGCAATTAGCCAAGGTGCCCCCCCCCCTATTTTTTTTTTTTAAAAAAAAGGAAATAAATCTGATCCTGGAAATTACAGACCATTTTTCCTTACAAACAAAACATGCAAAATTCTTGAGCATATAACATATAGTAGTATAAGTATAATAATGCACTGTGCCTACACCATTATGGCTTCAGGTAAAATAGATCTTGTGAAACACAATTAATAGGTTTAATACACAACTTGTTTATAGGATTAGATAATAGCAACCAAATTGATGCTATATTACTAGATATTTCTAAAACATTTGATAAAGTTCACTATACTAGTTAGTTTACTAAAAAAACTTGAATTTTTTGGCACCTCTGATCCCTTACAAATTTAGTACATAAAACAATAATTGTGTAATGTTTCAACCATTATTGCCACAGAAACTGGTAAACGCTGCTTTAATAGCCCTATGATCAATTTGGTCCGAAGGGTACTTTACTTAATCATTATGAATTTTTTTATTCATTATAAAAAATATAAATGTATTTTTTGTGTTTTCAGATATTGTGCCTGGATTTAAATGAAGAAATGGACACAACCACCTTTAGATCAAAAGCAGGGTTAGCCATGAATTCTTTGTTACTTATATAAATAATATTAAAGGCCCACTGAGCATCTTCAGTATTGTACTTGTATTTAGAAGAAAGCATTCAATCAATGATAAGAAATTGTTTCTTTTCAGGGATAAATATTCAGGCCTAGAACTGGGTAAGAGAGCAATACGAATGTTTGTGTTACACAAAAGTCAAATGAATCCAAAGCATGAATTCGCATTTCTTATTTTTCATGAAGATTCTACAATGGTAAGTATAACTGTCAGTTTTGTTTAATATTTCTAATATTATGCAAAGCTGTTCTCATAGAAATGTAAACATTGTACAGTGGATTTTTATGCTTAAAGTCAATATTATTCAATACCTGGTATAATTAGATGGCTGGTCATTGTGCTGGACACACAATTACTTGGTATGCCATGGCCACTGAAACTTGTGAACATTCACAAGCTCTATAGATTAAATTGGTCTGACAGGGATACTTTACTTGACTCCATCAATATGACTTTAGAAGGGCTCTCAAACACAGGGATACTTTACTTGACTCCATCAATATAGCTTTAGAAGGGTTCTCAAACACAGGGATACTTTAGTTACTTGACTCCATCAATATGGCTTTAGAAGGGCTCTCAAACACAGGGATACTTTACTTGACTCCATCAATATGACTTTAGAAGGGTTCTCAAACACAGGGATACTTTACTTACTTGACTCCATCAATATGGCTTTAGAAGGGCTCTCAAACACAGGGATACTTTACTTGACTCCATCAATATAGCTTTAGAAGGGCTCTCAAACACAGGGATACTTTACTTGACTCCATCAATATAGCTTTAGAAGGGTTCTCAAACACAGGGATACTTTACTTACTTGACTCCATCAATATGGCTTTAGAAGGGCTCTCAAACACAGGGATACTTTACTTGACTCCATCAATATGACTTTAGAAGGGTTCTCAAACACAGGGATACGTTACTTACTTGACTCCATCAATATGGCTTTAGAAGGGCTCTCAAACACAGGGATACTTTACTTGACTCCATCAATATGGCTTTAGAATGGCTCTCAAAGACAGGGATACTTTACTTACTTGACTCCATCAATATGGCTTTAGAATGGTTCTCAAACACAGGGATACTTTACTTACTTGACTCCATCAATATGGCTTTAGAATGGTTCTCAAACACAGGGATACTTTACTTACTTGACTCCATCAATATGACTTTAGAATGGCTCGCAAACACAGGAATACTTTACTTACTTGACTCCATCAATATGGCTTTAGAAGGGCTCTCAAACACAGGGATGAGGTACTTTACTTACTTGACTCCATCAATATGGCTTTAGAATGGTTCTCAAACACAGGGATGAGGTACTTTACTTACTTGACTCCATCAATATGACTTTAGAATGGTTCTCAAACACAGGGATACTTTACTTACTTGACTCCATCAATATGGCTTTAGAAGGGCTCTCAAACACAGGGATACTTTACTTACTTGACTCCATCAATATGGTTTTAGAAGGGATCTCAAACACAGGGATACTTTACTTACTTGACTCCATCAATATGGCTTTAGAATGGCTCTCAAACACAGGGATACTTTACTTACTTGACTCCATCAATATGGCTTTAGAAGGGTTCTCTATAATTGTATATTTGTCAATGTAGACATATTATGTTTTCTCTATAATTGTATATTTGTCAACGTAGACATATTATGTTTTCTCTATAATTGTATATTTGTTAATGTAGGCATATTATGTTTTCTCTATGTAATTGTATTTTTGTCAACGTAGACATATTATGTTTTCTCTATAATTGTATATTTGTCAATGTAGGCATATTATGTTTTCTCTATGTAATTGTATATTTGTCAATGTAGACAGACATATTATGTTTTCTACAAATTTGTCTATGTAGGCATATTATGTTCTCTACATATTTGTCAATGTAGGCATATTATGTTCTCTACATATTTGTCAATGTAGGCATATTTTGTCTTCTCTATAATTATATATTTGTCAATAGCTGTTCAATCTGAGGAGACTGCAGGCCAAATCCATGACCCGCATCGAGACAATACAGGACTTTTTGTTTGCAGATGACTGCGCCCTGATAGCCTCCACAGAGGCAGACATGCAGCGCAGTATGGATCTGTTCTCAGCAGCATGCACCAACTTCGGCTTAACTATCTCAACCAAGAAAACCGAGGTTTTGCACCAGTCTGCTCCTGGATGCGAGCACACTGACCCTTCCATCACTATAAATGGACTAAAGCTAAATAATGTTGACAGGTTCGCATACATTGGCAGTATTTTCTCCCAGTCTGTACATTTAGACGATGAAGTAAATCTCAGGATAGCCAGAGCCAGTTCCTCCTTTGGAAGACTGCAGTCTAATGTTTGGAATCGAAGAGGCTTTAAGCTGCAAACCAAACTAAAGTCTATTCAGCTGCCGTTCTACCAATTCTTCTCTACACATGTGAAACCTGGACCGTGTACAGCCGTCACGCCAGGAAGCTAAATCACTTCCATCTGAGCTGCCTAGGACAGCTGACAAGGGTCAGGTGGCAGGACAGGATCCCAGACGCTGAGGTCCTCGCGCGAACCGGCATGCAAAGCATGTACACCCAAATGGCAAAAGCCCAGCTCAGATGGGCAGGCCATGTTGTGTGAATGCCAGAAGTATGACTGCCCAGAAAAATCTTCTATGGTGAACTAGTCGTAGGAAAACGATCGCGAGGAGGGTAGAGGAAGAGGTACATAGACACCCTGAAGGCTTCCCTGAAAAATTTTGAAGTCGACCCTAACAATTGGGAAAGACTGGCAGAGGACCGATCCTCTTGGCGAGGCTTGACCGTCAATGGAGTAGCAGCCCATGAGGAAAAAAGGTGAAGGGTCGCAAATGCAAAACGACTACCGGTATTACAAAAGCCCAGACAAGTCATCCCCCGGTACTGCCTGCCGGCAGGCCTTGCTTCCATGCCCCTACTGCGGCAAACTGTTTTGGGCTAAAATAGGCCTCACCAGCCATCTTCGCACGGATAAGCATACATGACGATGACAAGGGATGGTCCTCTTCGCAAGCGGGGACAATCATCATATTTGTCAATGTAGGCATATTATATTTTCTACATATTTGTCAATGTAGGCATATTATGTTTTCTCTGTAATTGTATATTTGTCAATGGAGGCATATTATGTTTTCTCTATAATTATATATTTGTCAATGAAGGCATATTATGTTTTCTACATATTTGTCAATGAAGGCATATTATGTTTTCTACATATTTGTCAATCTAGGCATATTATGTTTTCTACATATTTGTCAATGAAGGCATATTATGTTTTCTCTACAATTATATATTTGTCAATGAAGGCATATTATGTTTTCTACATATTTGTCAATGTAGGCATATTATGTTTTCTACATATTTGTATTTATATTCTTTGGCCTACTTGTCAATATAAGTTCTATAGTCTTTATATTTTTTTTATATTTGTCATGTAGGCTTATAGGTTTTTTTGCCAATGTGTTTCTTGTCTGTATGATTGTTAATTTGTTTCAATTCTCTATTCTATACTTGTCAATGTATTAAGTAAATTCAATTATTGTAATTGAAATACACTATCACATAGTTTTAGTCCTATTCTTTTTTTTACCTTTCTAAAATTTAGTTATTTTCTAATTGGAGCAAGAACCCTTATTATGTGTCAATATTTTTTTGTTAATTTACTTCTGTTTTGTCGAGTGTTTATAGTAATGAGTTTTGTAATTTTAGTTTTTATAAAGTTGTGAAACAGGTGTGAATTTTTTATTATTTTTTTTTAGATTTAGGAATACTGGATCATGTAAAACCTAATCAGTAGTTTCAATAAATAATTTATTTAAAATCTTAAGTATTGGATAATAATAATGATATGGATGTCATTTACTTTCTGTTGAATAGCCTTTGAACAAAAGCAACTTAAAAATTCATATAAACTCTCTTTCTTCTCATTTAAAACCCTTGACTTAAACCACAGATAGGATGCAGTAATCTTCTAGCACTAATCGTGACTGCCAACATAGCACTAATTGTGACTGCCAACACTAATTGTGACTGCCAACATAGCACTAATTATGACTGCCAACATAGCACTAATTGTGACTGCCAACATAGCACTAATTGTGACTGCCAACATAGCACTAATTGTGACTGCCAACATAGCACTAATTGTGACTGCCAACATAGCACTAATTGTGACTGCCAACATAGCACTAATTGTGACTGCCAGCACTAATTGTGACTGCCAACATAGTACTAATTGTGACTGCCAACATAGCACTAATTGTGACTGCCAACATAGCACTAATTGTGACTGCCAACATAGCACTAATTGTGACTGCCAACATAGCACTAATTGTGACTGCCAACAAAGTACTAATTGTGACTGCCAACATAGCACTAATTGTGACTGCCAACATAGCACTAATTGTGACTGCCAACATAGCACTAATTGTGACTGCCAACATAGCACTAATTGTGACTGCCAGCACTAATTGTGACTGCCAACATAGTACTAATTGTGACTGCCAACATAGCACTAATTGTGACTGCCAACATAGCACTAATTGTGACTGCCAACATAGCACTAATCGTGACTGCCAACATCAGTAATAAGCCTTGGTAGCCTGCTTATCCTGACAACCCCAAAAGCTAATCAGGTTGAAGTTTTAACTACTGGATAGTGCCCTGGTCCGCTTGGTTAAGAGTTTGGCACAGAGTTAACCATTCTGTCCTGAAAAAACATACCTGTTTCGGAAACAGCAACTAATGCTGTGATGAAAGTTGTAACGACATCATCTTTAGATAATAATAGATGACTTTCCATATTTTATAGTATTTGACCTCAGTATTTAGTTGATCCAAAGTAACCTCAATGCAATCAGACTATATGGGCTTAATACTAAATATGTTTTTATTTTATTCATGAAAATTTCCTTGTTCTTTTTCTTGTTTTCTCATTTGTTAGATTCAGTCGTTCACATCAAGAGCACAAGAAATCCTGATGGCTCTAGATGACAATATTATAGAGACTCAAAAGTCTGGCCCATTCAATCTTTCACATTTATATGAAACAGTGTATGTAGAAAATATTTCTCATTTTGCAGTCCAATGATTTACTTTTCATACTAGACGTAGATCTTGAAATTAATTATTGTATTTCATGTGCTTGTATTTCATGTGCCTTTTTTTCATGTGCTTGTATTTCATGTGCTCATATTGAAAGATGGATGGACGTCTTTGAAATGGACCTTTTGCAATAATAAATTAGGTATTGCTTTATATTGAGCAATACATTTCAATAATAACCAATTTGGTCTTTATGGTTAAAACTATTATAATGTTGTTGTTTTTTTACATAGACTTAGAACTCAGTGGTTGTGACTACTTTAATTAGTTCTAATTAGAACTATTTTTCTTTATATATTTCAACACACACAAAAGAAAGATTTAGGCCTGCATGTTTTTTTTTTCATATTTAGGCACAAACTTTCTCCAACTGTTGTCGTATGCCAGAGATGGACATATATTTCTCCAGTTGTTGTCATATGCCAGAGATATACAAATATTTCTCTAGCTGTTGTCGTATGCCAGAGATTGGCAAATATTTCTCTAGCCGTTGTTGTATGCCAGAAATGGACAAATATTTCTCTAGCTGTTGTCGTATGCCAGAGATGGACAAATTTTTCTCCAGCTGTTGTTGTATGCCAGAGATGGACAAATATTTCTCCAGCTGTTTTTGTATACCAGAGATGGACACATATTTCTCCAGCTGTTGTCTTATGCCAGAGATGGGAAAATATTTTGCTAGCTGCTGTCATATGCCAGAGATGGGCAAATATGTCTCTAGCTGTTGTCTTATGCCAGAGATGGGCAAATATTTCCTTAGCTGTTGTCATATGCCAGAGATGGGCAAATATTTCTCTAGCTGTTGTCATATTCCAGAGATGGGCAAATATTTCTCTAGCTGTTGTCATATGCCAGAGATGGGCAAATATTTTTCCAGCTGTTGTCATATGCCAGAGATGTGCACATATTTCTCTAGCTGCTGTCATATGCCAGAGATGGGCAAATATTTCTCTAGCTGTTGTCTTATGTCAGGGAGGGGCAAATATTTCTCCAGCTGTTGTCATATGCCAGAGATGGACAAATAGTTTAGAGATCCTCATGTATGCCCACTCCTGGCCTATACAATTTTGAAATAATAATTTTGTATTGTCTTTCTCTTTATGATTAAATGAGTTGACCACTTGACATGAATGGCTCTTAATAAAACAAAAACCCAAGAAATCATCTAACACACAGTTACCTGTATTGATTTCAATAAAGATAACACACAGTTACCTGTATTGATTTCAGTAAAGATAACATACAGTTACCTGTATTGATTTCAGTAAAGATAACATACAGTTACCTGTATTGATTTCAGTAAAGATAACACACAGTTACCTGTATTGATTTCAGTAAAGATAACACACAGTTACCTGTATTGATTTCAGTAAAGATAACACACAGTTACCTGTATTGATTTCAGTAAAGATAACACACAGCTACCTGTATTGATTTCAGTAAAGATAACACACAGTTACCTGTATTGATTTCAGTAAAGATAACACACAGCTACCTGTATTGATTTCAGTAAAGATAACACACAGTTACCTGTATTGATTTCAGTAAAGATAACACACAGTTACCTGTATTGATTTCAGTAAAGATAACATACAGTTACCTGTATTGATTTCAGTAAAGATAACACACAGCTACCTGTATTGATTTCAGTAAAGATAACATACAGTTACCTGTATTGATTTCAGTAAAGATAACATACAGTTACCTGTATTGATTTCAGTAAAGATAACACACAGTTACCTGTATTGATTTCAGTAAAGATAACATACAGCTACCTGTATTGATTTCAGTAAAGATAACACACAGTTACCTGTATTGATTTCAGTAAAGATAACATACAGTTACCTGTATTGATTTCAGTAAAGATAACATACAGTTACCTGTATTGATTTCAGTAAAGATAACATACAGTTACCTGTATTGATTTCAGTAAAGATAACATACAGTTACCTGTATTGATTTCAGTAAAGATAACACACAGTTACCTGTATTGATTTCAGTAAAGATAACATACAGTTACCTGTATTGATTTCAGTAAAGATAACATACAGTTACCTGTATTGATTTCAGTAAAGATAACATACAGTTACCTGTATTGATTTCAGTAAAGATAACATACAGTTACCTGTATTGATTTCAGTAAAGATAACACACAGTTACCTGTATTGATTTCAGTAAAGATAACACACAGCTACCTGTATTGATTTCAGTAAAGATAACATACAGTTACCTGTATTGATTTCAGTAAAGATAACATACAGTTACCTGTATTGATTTCAGTAAAGATAACATACAGTTACCTGTATTGATTTCAGTAAAGATAACACACAGTTACCTGTATTGATTTCAGTAAAGATAACACACAGCTACCTGTATTGATTTCAGTAAAGATAACACACAGTTACCTGTATTGATTTCAGTAAAGATAACATACAGTTACCTGTATTGATTTCAGTAAAGATAACACACAGCTACCTGTATTGATTTCAGTAAAGATAACACACAGCTACCTGTATTGATTTCAGTAAAGATAACATACAGTTACCTGTATTGATTTCAGTAAAGATAACATACAGTTACCTGTATTGATTTCAGTAAAGATAACACACAGTTACCTGTATTGATTTCAGTAAAGATAACACACAGTTACCTGTATTGATTTCAGTAAAGATAACATACAGTTACCTGTATTGATTTCAGTAAAGATAACATACAGTTACCTGTATTGATTTCAGTAAAGATAACACACAGCTACCTGTATTGATTTCAGTAAAGATAACACACAGTTACCTGTATTGATTTCAGTAAAGATAACATACAGTTACCTCCAACTTCTGAGATTTTACCTCCACCATATGTAGTAAGAGTTGTCTTGGTGTTTGGAAGATCCCACAGTGTACCAGTAAAAGCTACTACAGAAGTAAGTCAAAACTAGTTTAGTCATAATATAGTATATATAATCTCTGATAAAGTCATTAATGGATGGCTTAATAAAAACATAACTTCATGATAGGGGGGTGTTTAAAGTTAAAGTAGGACTTAGAAGTTCTATTGTTTCATTGGTGTACAGTATAGATCATTAACCTTTTTTGTATAGTATAGTTTGTTAATGTAGTACAGTATAGTTATCTTCTTATACATAACAGACGCTCCTTCTATAAAGAAGATTATTGCGTCCTACATTAATGTAGTTTGTTAATGAAGAACAGTGTAGTTTGTTAATGTAGCACAAGGTAGTTTGTTAATGTAGCACAAGGTAGTTTGTTAATGTAGCACAAGGTAGTTTGTTAATGTAGCACAAGGTAGTTTGTTAATGTAGCACAAGGTAGTTTGTTAATGTAGCACAAGGTAGTTTGTTAATGTAGCACAAGGTAGTTTGTTAATGTAGCACAAGGTAGTTTGTTAATGTAACATCAGGTAGTTTGTTAATGTAGCACAAGGTAGTTTGTTAATGTAGCACAAGGTAGTTTGTTAATGTAGCACAAGGTAGTTTGTTAATGTAGCGCAAGGTAGTTTGTTAATGTAGCACAAGGTAGTTTGTTAATGTAGCACAAGGTAGTTTGTTAATGTAACATCAGGTAGTTTGTTAATGTAGCACAAGGTAGTTTGTTAATGTAGCACAAGGTAGTTTGTTAATGTAGCATCAGGTAGTTTGTTAATGTAGCACAAGGTAGTTTGTTAATGTAGCACAAGATAGTTTGTTAATGTAGCACAAGGTAGTTTGTTAATGTAGCATCAGGTAGTTTGTTAATGTAGCATCAGGTAGTTTGTTAATGTAGCACAAGGTAGTTTGTTAATGTAGCACAAGGTAGTTTGTTAATGTAGCACAAGGTAGTTTGTTAATGTAGCATCAGGTATTTTGTTAATGTAGCACAAGGTAGTTTGTTAATGTAGCACAAGGTAGTTTGTTAATGTAGCACAAGGTAGTTTGTTAATGTAGCACAAGGTAGTTTGTTAATGTAGCACAAGGTAGTTTGTTAATGTAGCACAAGGTAGTTTGTTAATGTAGCACAAGGTAGTTTGTTAATGTAGCATCAGGTAGTTTGTTAATGTAGCACAAGGTAGTTTGTTAATGTAGCACAAGGTAGTTTGTTAATGTAGCACAAGGTAGTTTGTTAATGTAGCATCAGGTAGTTTGTTAATGTAGCACAAGGTAGTTTGTTAATGTAGCACAAGGTAGTTTGTTAATGTAGCACAAGGTAGTTTGTTAATGTAGCACAAGGTAGTTTGTTAATGTAGCACAAGGTAGTTTGTTAATGTAGTATAAGGTAGTTTGTTAATGTAGCACAAGGTAGTTTGTTAATGTAGCACAAGGTAGTTTGTTAATGTAGCACAAGGTAGTTTGTTAATGTAGCACAAGGTAGTTTGTTAATGTAGCACAAGGTAGTTTGTTAATGTAGCACAAGGTAGTTTGTTAATGTAGCACAAGGTAGTTTGTTAATGTAGCACAAGGTAGTTTGTTAATGTAGCACAAGGTAGTTTGTTAATGTAACATCAGGTAGTTTGTTAATGTAGCACAAGGTAGTTTGTTAATGTAGCACAAGGTAGTTTGTTAATGTAGCATCAGGTAGTTTGTTAATGTAGCACAAGGTAGTTTGTTAATGTAGCACAAGATAGTTTGTTAATGTAGCACAAGGTAGTTTGTTAATGTAGCATCAGGTAGTTTGTTAATGTAGCATCAGGTAGTTTGTTAATGTAGCACAAGGTAGTTTGTTAATGTAGCACAAGGTAGTTTGTTAATGTAGCACAAGGTAGTTTGTTAATGTAGCATCAGGTAGTTTGTTAATGTAGCACAAGGTAGTTTGTTAATGTAGCACAAGGTAGTTTGTTAATGTAGCACAAGGTAGTTTGTTAATGTAGTACAGTGTAGTTTGTTAATGTAGCACAAGGTAGTTTGTTAATGTAGCACAAGGTAGTTTGTTAATGTAGTACAAGGTAGTTTGTTAATGTAGCACAAGGTAGTTTGTTAATGTAGCATAAGGTAGTTTGTTAATGTAGCACAAGGTAGTTTGTTAATGTAGCACAAGGTAGTTTGTTAATGTAGTACAGTGTAGTTTGTTAATGTAGCACAAGGTAGTTTGTTAATGTAGCATCAGGTAGTTACAGTTGTATAATCTTTTCCAGGCTTGTATTTTCTGTTAAACATTGTATTTTTTGTGTTTCTCCCCATCATCATAATCCCAACTAATAATTGTACTGTAGCAGTAGAAACTGTATTTCATTGTTAGAGTTAGAGTATTGGAATGAACTTGTATGAAATTGAAACTTGAATGAAATTGAAACTTGTATGAAATTGAAACTTGAATGGATCAAATGTTGTTGTAGGCCTTGAGGTATTTTTTTTTATTGATTGTAATGATTTGTTTCAGGCTAAGAAGGAATTAGAGTCATCGCCATATTTTTTTACAGATGTTCTCTATATCCACGAACCTCCAACAGAAGACAATCAATGTGAGGTGGGTGATTTACATAGGACTTTGTGTTTCTAGCTCTTATATAATAAATATAGGCTGATTGATTTCTTATATATCGGCTGATTGATTTCTCAAATATAGGCTGATTGATTTCTTATATATAGGCTGATTGATTTCTTATATATAGGCTGATTGATTTCTTATATATAGGCTGATTGATTTCTTATATATAGGCTGATTGATTTCTCAAATATAGGCTGATTGATTTCTTATATATAGGCTGATTGATTTCTTATATATATTGGCTGATTGATTTCTTATATATAGGCTGATTGATTTCTTATATATAGGCTGATTGATTTCTTATATATATGCTGATTGATTTCATTATGAAATTAAACCAATGGCAGCAACAAAATGATATCAAATTAATTTTTTTACTTTTTTGAGCTGCCTGTCCCCATGTTGTCCCCATATTGTCCAATGAGCTGCCTGTCCCCATGTTGTCCAATGAGCTGCCTGTCCCCATGTTGTCCAATGAGCTGCCTGTCCCCATGTTGTCCCCATATTGTCCAATGAGCTGCCTGTCCCCATGTTGTCCAATGAGCTGCCTGTCCCCATGTTGTCCAATGAGCTACCTGTCCCCATGTTGTCCAATGAGCTACCTGTCCCCATGTTGTCCAATGAGCTGCCTGTCCCCATGTTGTCCAATGAGCTGCCTGTCCCCATGTTGTCCAATGAGCTGCCTGTCCCCATATTGTCCAATGAGCTGCCTGTCCCCATGTTGTCCAATGAGCTGCCTGTCCCCATGTTGTCCAATGAGCTGCCTGTCCCTATGTTGTTCCTCATACATTTATTCTAAATGTGCAAAAACCTAACAAGGTTCATTACTATAATATTAGCTTTGAATATTTCAACTTGCCAGCCTTTAGTCTAATATACCGGGGTATATGATGCCACAGTTGAAAACTGTCTTAAGTCACACTTTTCTCATTTTGAGACAATGCAAGTTTAAACTTTAAAACGCTCCCTCAAAGTCATGGCTTACCAAAAATACCAAATTAATATTTTTAGTAAGATGAATGTATTAATTGGACTTTTTGATAGTAACATAGTAATAATATAATACTGTTTTGAAAGAAATAGAGCAAAATACTTAAAACATAAGCCTTTGCAAAGTCTATTTAATGATAAAAATAACAGTGTTAGTCTGTTGCACTCTTGGTAATGTCCACATGAAGTAAATTCTCATAAAATCCGGATTTGATAGGCTGCAGCATTTCTTCAATGAGAGCAGTTCATATTTTTTTCTTTTTTCTTGCTACCGGTACAATGAATGAAGTCTGCATCAAGGCATGCAATTGATTTACTGTAAATGGAAACAGTCTAGATTGTGTTAAAAGGCTTAAACTTAAAGCTATTTATTTAGTAAATCCATTTAGGTTCTAATCTCATTTCTGTTAGGCTTTGCATTTAAATGGAAAGTAAAGTCTTTCCCTTTTACAGCATTTTTAGTTGTTTGAATTCAAAGAAATAATTTCTAAATAAAATGGTAGAGCTTGTAGAAAACATCATCTGTGGCTTGAGCAATAGTTTATCTTTTTTTAAAGGAAATAATAAACAACTTGCAGGCTTTTGACAATAAATACATGAGAAAAATACTTTGAATCTCCTGCGTAGAACACAGGTCTAATGCGTATGTGTAGGAGAGAATGTCCTCAATTGCAGACCCTCAAGAAAACATTATATGTGGCTACAATCAAACGGCGCAAACTGACATGGTTTGGTTATATGTTGCGGCACAATAGCCTGTCAAAAACAATCCTCCAGGGCATGGTGGAAGGTATGCGTAGGAGAGGCCGTCATCGGAGATGCTGGTTTGACAAAGTCAAGGATTGGACAGAGCTGCAGTTGACTCAAATATTGACAACCGCTCAAGATAGGCAAAAGTGGACAAAGTTGACTGCTGAGGTGTACATTCGCTCCCCCCAACGACCACAACAGTCATGGGATTGATGATGAGGAATAAGCAACACTGTCCAAATGTTCGGGTGCATGGTGGCCTTGTGGCAGCTTGTTCAGCTTGTTCTTACTGAAGGACCTGGGTTCAAATCCTGGTGCAGCTAGGATTTTTTTCCGGGTCTAGAGGGTGTCCCTGAGTCTACCCAGCTATGATGGGTACCTGACCTTAGTTGGGATAAAGTAAAGGCGGCTGTACATAGTGTTGGCCACACATCACCCTATGGATCAATTTGGTCTGACTGGATACTGTCAAAATGTAGGCAAAAATCTAAGCTTTAGAAAAAAAAATCTCTATATTTATTAATAATCTTAGACCCTATCATATTCCTCAATCATTATTAAACTATTGTCAGCATTTCTAGTATGAGTATAATACGGTAATTACAATGCAAGAATACCGTATATACTCGCGTATAAGTTGCACCAGTGTATAAGTCGCACCCCTAGTTTAAGATTTTTTTCCTTAAACATTGTAATTGACCCGCGCATAAGTCGCACCCCAACTTCCCGGGTTACGCTGCCTTTTAATATCTCAAAAATGCATACCTTTTAAACATAAAAGTTACTAAATATTCATCCTAATTTGGAAACTTTCCTTAAAAAATTGTTTTAATCGTGCATAAGGCAAACATTATCAAATAAAGGCATATCCTAATAGTTCTACATAACTTTATGACAGAGTAGTGATGTTTTTGAACGTTTCAAAAACAGTGTCGGGTGTATAAGTCGCACCCCTACTTTTTGTCGAAATTTTCTGTAAAAAAAGTGCGACTTATGCGCGAGTATATACAATATACTGTATATAAAATTATTATTATGAATAGCCTATCTGATCTTAATACCATGATTTTATATGGTGAGACAATAGTTTGACAATACAGTGGTACCTCTGGTTACAACTTCGTTCCTGAACTAGGTTTGTAGCCTAAAACATTGAAATTAATGCAATAAACTCATTCCGTTTCAAGTTGAACAAAATTGTTCTTTCTTTATTAACATCCAGTCATTTACCTGACAAAATGCCAATTAAATGCAGAGAAAGAAAACAAGCAAATAAAATAAAAGTTTCTTTGATCTAAAGATTAAGTAAAAGAAGATTTTTAACTTTCTCTCAAATTTGATGTCTTTGCTTATACAGATTAGTTACACATTTAGCCACATCAACTGATTTAGGTAACTTGATGATGGTGTACCCATACTGTACTGTGTGTGTCACACACACGACTGCCGTATACATAATTATTTCTTTCTTTACTTTATCAGTCTCTCTTCGTTTTTAACCGTAGGCACAGTTCATAACCTGAGACAAAAAATATTCTAACTTGTTGTTTGTAACCTTGGAGGCACACAAAACCTGAGGTACTACTGTAGTCCAACTAATTACTAATGCCAATGCAAAGCTTAATATAGTATAGGCCCAGAGGGCCTATTATCTTTTTTATTTTGTATAAAAACAAGACACATATTAAAAAACAACTATATTTCATTAGGCTACATTTCTAGTACTATTACACATTGCAGAATTAAGATTAATGTTTTTTTAAGTTACATTTACTTGGCTAGGTACTTTGAAACTAAGTGGCCAATCAGAGAATCTTTTCTATTGAAATTATTTTAATAAATCATTTTACATTTTAAGAAAGACAATATTCGTTTTGTTACAACTTAATCATCCTTTGGTTTTCACAATATTCGTTTTGTTACAACTTAATCATCCTTTGGTTTTCACAATATTCGTTTTGTTACAACTTAATCATCCTTTGGTTTTTTACAATATTCGTTTTGTTACAACTTAATCATCCTTTGGTTTTCACAATATTCGTTTTGTTACAACTTAATCATCCTTTGGTTTTCACAATATTCGTTTTGTTACAACTTAATCATCCTTTGGTTTTCACAATATTCGTTTTGTTACAACTTAATCATCCTTTGGTTTTCACAATATTCGTTTTGTTACAACTTAATCATCCTTTGGTTTTCACAATATTCGTTTTGTTACAACTTAATCATCCTTTGGTTTTCACAATATTCGTTTTGTTACAACTTAATCATCCTTTGGTTTTCACAATATTCGTTTTGTTACAACTTAATCATCCTTTGGTTTTCCTTTTCTTTTTATTGTATCTTTTTATTTATTTCACACATCTCACAACTTTGTCATCATCCATTATGATTGTAATCAATCCCTTAGTTACCGCAAGCCAAACTTTGTCATCATCCATTATGATTGTAATCAATCCCTTGGTTCCTGCAAGCCAAACTTTGTCATCATCCATTATGATTGTAATCAATCCCTTGGTTCCTGCAAGCCAAACTTTGTCATCATCCGTTATGATTGTAATCAATCCCTTGGTTCCTGCAAGCCAAACTTTGTCATCATCCATTATGATTGTAATCAATCCCTTGGTTCCTGCAAGCCAAACTTTGTCATCATCCATTATGATTGTAATCAATCCCTTGGTTCCTGAAAGCCAAACTTTGTCATCATCCATTATGATTGTAATCAATCCCTTGGTTCCTGCAAGCCAAACTGTGTTATCATCCATTATGATTGTAATCAATCCTTTAGTTACCCAAGCCAAACTTTGTCATCATCCATTATGATTGTAATAGATCCCTTGGTTACTGCAAGCCAAACTTTGTCATCATCCATTATGATTGTAATCAATCCTTTAGTTACCCAAGCCAAACTTTGTCATCATCCATTATGATTGTAATCAATCCTTTAGTTACCCAAGCCAAACTTTGTCATCATCCATTAGGATTGTAATAGATCCCTTGGTTACTGCAAGCCAAACTTTGTCATCATCCATTATGATTGTAATCAATCCTTTAGTTACCCAAGCCAAACTTTGTCATCATCCATTATGATTGTAATCAATCCTTTAGTTACCCAAGCCAAACTTTGTCATCATCCATTATGATTGTAATCAATCCTTTAGTTACCCAAGCCAAACTTTGTCATCATCCATTATGATTGTAATCAATCCTTTAGTTACCCAAGCCAAACTTTGTCATCATCCATTATGATTGTAATCAATCCTTTAGTTACCCAAGCCAAACTTTGTCATCATCCATTATGATTGTAATCAATCCTTTAGTTACCCAAGCCAAACTTTGTCATCATCCATTATGATTGTAATCAATCCTTTAGTTACCCAAGCCAAACTTTGTCATCATCCATTATGATTGTAATCAATCCTTTAGTTACCCAAGCCAAACTTTGTCATCATCCATTATGATTGTAATCAATCCTTTAGTTACCCAAGCCAAACTTTGTCATCATCCATTATGATTGTAATCAATCCTTTAGTTACCCAAGCCAAACTTTGTCATCATCCATTATGATTGTAATCAAGCCCTTAGTTCAAGCGGATTGGTTTTATTTAGCCATGTGATGGTATTAAAAGTCATGTGATTTTCGGACTTGCATTTTGTCAAGCTTGTTTAAAAACCTAAATACCGGTATCTCAGTACTTGTAACACTTTAAGCTTCAATACTTTTACTTGTGATAGCCAAGGGCCACATCTATGGCTATTTTGTCCAAAATGTGACTTAAGACTTTCTTCCACTGTGGCTGTCTTGTGCCATTTGTATTATGTAGTAATTAGTCATAATTCAGATCATGTTACTATTTTTTGTTTATTCATTTCAGGAAATATTTCGTGTTTTGTGTGATTTTGATCACAATGGCCTCTCCTATATCTTTGAACAGTCTAAATACACACCAATATTGAACGATGGGGCTAAACTATTAGCTCATCCACTGCAGCGTCCTCGACAGCTTGATGCTGTTTACAAATTAGGTTTACTGAATCTTGCAGCCACCAGAGTAGAGGAAGGCAGTTCCAGTTCAATTATTTAGGCAGTGCTGGCTATTCAAATGTTTAATGTTAAAGTTTATTGCCTCTGAATGAATATATTGCCGTTGTTGACCAAATGTAAACAAAATTGAACAAAAGCTAAATGATTAGAAAGTGAATATTTATATTTGATATACAAGCTAGGCCAATGAATGTAAGTCAGCTTTATTCTATTTATTTCATTCAATTGTGTACTCATTTATCAAACAATTGTTAGCATGCAGTTTTTTAACTGCGACATTAACTGCATTATGATAATGATGGTCATTTGTATAGCTTGACTTTCCATGCTCAGTGCACACATGTCCACAATTATTGTGGGTTTGATTGCAAAGTTCAATGGAATTCATGCACTTTTTTCCAGGTGTCACTTAACTCAGTGCCATCTTGCTTCCGGAAGATATAAAACAGTCCGTGAATTATTGTGCGTTACAAAATTATTTTAGACATAGTAATTACCTGAATATAATGTATTACCAATCCATTATTTTGACTGTATCTTCATTATGCATGCCATTAAATGTTTAAACAATAATTTAATTAACTTCTTTCATTATGTTACATATGAATACAAGTACAATTCTATTTTTGTCTTGGAAAAAGCCATCATCCTATAATCTTTCAAATACAGTATTCATGTCATAGATCTGGGAGAGGTGGGTTCATGTTTTGAATGGCTTGCACTCCATTGAGGAAAAATAATAATTACCGTATATACTCGCGTATAAGTCGCACCGGTGTATAAGTCGCACCCCTAGTTAAAGATTTTTTTTCTTATACGTTGTCATTGACCCGCGCATAAGTCGCACCCCGACTTCCCGGGTTACTCTGCATACCTTTTAAACATAAAAGTTACTAAATAATCACCCTAATTTGGAAACTTTCCTTAAAAAATGGTTTTAATCGTGCATAAGGCAAACATAATCAAATAAGGGCAGGGCTTCATTTAATTTAAACCACCGATCAATAGGCCTACAGACATTAGTGAGATGGGAAAGTAAGGTATCTGTTTCTTCATCTAAGTCCCTTTCCCTACTTAAGTTCCTATCCCTATAGTAACACTACACACAAAAAAGTCTTTGAAGTACGTCATTAGACTCAATGTCGCCTAGACTGGAGACTGGGAGGCGCCGGCATTTACGACGCGCTATAAATGTGTCCTAATTACCATTAACATTGTTTGAAATGATTTCAAGTGCGTCTGCGCGACCGACAAATAATAGGCTGTGTTTTTTTTTTTCAACTCTTACATGCAATTAATGAAAAATAAAACACACTTTACATTTAACGCGTCCATCTGCCGATCGTAGTTGCCTAGATATGGCACGTTTTTATCGGAATGCTCAACACTGCCTTATTAGTAGGCTATAGCCTATAAGCCTAGACCTTAAGTAGGCCTACTAAATAAAACGCATCTTAAGCTTATTAAGCTTAAGCCTACCTACATTATAGGCCTAGACAGGCTTTCACACATTTACGATTATTTCCATACTTTAATTTGCGTTCAATAAGCCTACCCAAAAATGACGTCTTTAAACTTACGCTACGTTTCGGAAATACAAAATAGGTCCATAAGTTCAAAAGAAAAGCTGGGGAGGTCGGGTGTCTGTAAAACCTAAAATATTTGTCGATCTCAATTTCAGTTATATAAAGATAGTAATATGTACACCTACGAAAGTTTTCTAAATGTAAAATGTAGGCCTACGCATATCTTAGTAATTCTACATTACTACAGTCAACTATACGGGTTATGTAGCAAACTGTCTGATAGAGTATTGATGTTTTTCAAACTTTTCAAAAACAGTGTTGGGTGTATAAGTCGCACCCCTACTTTTTGTCAAAATTTTCGGTAAGAAAAGTGCGACTTATACGCGAGTATATACGGTACTTGTTCCCGGATTATTTGTTGCTATTTTGGTTATTATCATTGAGTAATTGAATTAATAGTAATTCCACGTTTGGTTGTAAAATTTTTAATTTGATTAAAACTGTGTTGTGTATTAAATCTGGCTCACTGCAACAGAAGTTTGCCCACCCTTGTCATATGTAAAGAAAGAATGATACAATTCTCTGTAATAATCAACTCAGTTCTATTGTGACAGTTCTCAAGGTCATTAACTTGAATTTCTGAATGTACATTTTGTTAATGAATGTTAGAATTGCATTTTGAATGACACATTTCAACAGACAATGAGACATTTATAGTAGGCTACACCACTGTTAGAAAGAACTTCATGAAGTAATGAGTATTTTATTTGTGTTCATTATTTCTTTATTTTAAAAAGAAGTACTGGTACTGTGTTACATAAAGTCTGCAAAAAAAAAAATGTACATGTCAATAAAAATTGTATCTGATATAGGAGGTGTGTATCTGATATATAGAGTGAGTTGTGTATCTGATATATAGAGTGAGTTGTGTATCTGATATATAGAATGAGTTGTGTATCTGATATATAGAGTGAGTTGTGTATCTGATATATAGAATGAGTTGTGTATCTCATATATAGAATGAGTTGTGTATCTGATATATAGAGTGAGTTGTGTATCTGATATAGAGTGAGTTGTGTATCTGATATATAGAGTGAGTTGTGTATCTGATATATAGAATGAGTTGTGTATCTAATATATAGAGTGAGTTGTGTATCTGATATAGAGTGAGTTGTGTATCTGATATATAGAGTGAGTTGTGTATCTGATATATAGAGTGAGTTGTTTCAAAATTTTCAGATCTTTTTATTATAAAAACAATGTAGAAATATAATAATACCGTAATATAAAAACAAACGCACTATAAATCATTAAGTAATAGAAGATTTATTTTTGCAGTATAAAAACTTGATAGAGAATAGATAGAAGAAGATTATAGTCTTGAAATACATTACCAGTACCAGTACCTAAACACTTAAATAGACACATATTTACAATGTTCTTTAAAACAAAAAGACATATATATATTATTTATTATATCTTCCTAACAAAATGGGCTGATGAAATATGTATCCTTCTCTTCTGTAGTTAAACATTGGTTATCAAAACAATATGGGGAAAAAAACATAACTACTTCTTTGTACATGTATAGAAACCTACTCCTAAATTTAATTATTATTTTTATAACAACAAAAAATTAAAACATGTCCATTTAAAACACACACACACACTCTACTAGCCGTCTAATATTGTAATAATGATAAATCCAGATGATTTTAAAAAACATGTTAATTTAATAAATTCAGCTATATATATATACATAAGATCACCTTCAAGCATATTTCATCAAGTGATATGGAATTAATTGGTCTCAATGGCAGGCTTAAAGGAGATTATATTTATATTTCCAAACTCCACTAGGAGTGGTGAGTACACTACTAAGTCATTGGGAAATAAAAGACATTGATAGGAACAAATGGAGTTATAGCCCTTTCATTCATTTACTTTGTTCAAAAAGTAAATATATTTCATTTAATTCATTATCCTTGTCACTATATTTAAAATTCATAATAAAAAAAAAGTTGTGACAAAAAAGTTGCGTCAACCTGTAGCTAAATATTTTGACCTATGATTGAGATTTTAGTTAATTACATTTAAAGACCACACAGGAAAAAACGGCAGTCACACTTTTGTAGTTAAGTTATTCCAATTTTAACAATGGACTATGGTATGCATCTTTCTTTCATTGTACAGGATTTTTTCTTTTCTAATTTTCCTTTAACTTTAAGTTATTTAAGTTATTGTCTTTTTTTTCACTTGAAAAGTACTTCAGTACAAACTATGTATGACTATATATTGAAGGATGCACTTTTTTCCTGTAAACAAGAAACATTACTCCACTGCTCTAAATGTATTCACTCACCTCCACTGCTCTAGATGTATTCACTCTCCTCCACTGCTCTAAATGTATTCATTCACCTCCACTGCTCTAAATGTATTCACTCTCCTTCACTGCTCTAAATGTATTGCAATAGTAAGTAAGTTTTTCTTTCAGATCAAGTTGATCTATATGGAAAGTAAAACAGCGTTCACAGGTTTCTGAGGCCACAGCATACTAAGGAGATTGTGTGGTCAGCACAATGCCCAGTAGTATTTACTTTTCCCTAACTACTGTCAGCTTACATCAGACCTG
Source organism: Anisus vortex (assembly GCA_949126835.1). NCBI lineage: Eukaryota > Metazoa > Mollusca > Gastropoda > Planorbidae > Anisus > Anisus vortex. The sequence goes on from OX421493.1 coordinate 60,366,726, forward strand.
GTAGACTCAGGGACACCTTCCAGTCTTAGAAACAAATCCTAGACTTTACCAGGATTCCAACCCAGGACATTACTCTGGCCTAATGTTTCCCTTTCCCACATACACCAATTTACATCCCATTTGTCTATGAGAACTATTGTTCACCCACGTCCACCCATTAGCCAAGTGTGATAATCTTATATGTCACAGATGCTACTTCTCTACAGAGATGCATCCTTGGACTCTAGTCTTGCATTTTGATTAGAATTTTAAGTAATGGTAGATTATTGGTTTGATAAAAAAATAAATTATTTTTTGAATAGATTTAACTTCACCAAGGAACAGGCAAGGCAAGCCCATATTTATTCTTCAAGTTTCAAGTATACAAAATTTGTGAAGCTTTTAACTTATATATATATTTACAAAAAGCATAACAACCTATAGAATTCTCTAATTCTTTTAGATATACGTTAAACGACAAGAAATCATTCAAAAGATGATAAAAAAAGCATACCAATTTAGTAGCGGTACAATATATGAATGACTTACAATATAAGGTTTACAATAGTAGTTGTAAGGGAAAATGAATGTCTAAGATACTCTATATGATTCTACCTAACTGTAGTTGTGGATGATGGATAATATTTCAAGTCAACTATCCAAACGTTCACACAAGAAAATATCTTGACAGAAAGGCGTTCTGATGACTGAGTACATGTTTAGAAGATGATGAAATTAGATCCTTTCTGAACTTTATATTGCAATTAGAAAAACAAAAAGTTTTTATTTATCACAGTGTTGTGGATCACCACATGCTGTACTCAATATCGTCATTCCCAAATACTTTAAAGTAGCCCAGAATGGTCAAAAAGACGACAGTGTTACCAGATATCACCAATGCACATGCTCCCCATTGAATCTGACGAAGACAAAATTATTAAATCTGAAAATTGATCTAAATTAACAATACCAACTAAAGGCAAAACCAGGGCAGTATAGTCGTATTTAAAGTCGAAGTTGTTAGTTGAAAAAGTCAAGATTTTAGAGTAAGTCGATTTCAAAGTCGAAGTCGGCATTTAAAAAACAAATTACGACTTTACAAAAAGACGAAGGAAAGTAGGTAACAAAATATAGCCTATATATTTAGCAAACCACTTCCTTTTTCTTATAATAAAGCATTTTAAATCGTGTTGTTTAATTTCATTTGTTTGTTGTTGTTTTTTTTTAGTTTCATTTTCCACTAATTCGAATTATGGAAGTGTGTCAACTCGCCATCATGAGAACCTGCATTTTTTTCCGGTTGTGTAACTTATAATGCAAAAGAGGGTTAACCAATGTAGCATAACTCACATCACAGGAAAAGAGACAAAGAAATGTAATATATTTATGTTTATTATTATTTCTAATTTTACACTTAACATTAAACAAAAAAATATACAACGTTATTTTACTGACTTATACAAATCTTGTTCAATATAAATGAAATCTTATTTAACGAACAAATATTTAAAAAAAATAAATGTCTTCTTTACAAAATTTTCTATACCACTTTTTTTTTCTTCATTAAATAAACAAAACCGGTGATAACTAGATTAATGGTGACTTACACTTTCACGTGCGCAGAACTACTGATTTTGAAGTCGCTAATATAATAAAAAAAGCAAGTTAATACGTTTACAATACGTTTTTATCATTAGTACCTAAGCATGATCATCTAGAATGTTCTAGTGTTTAATTATTACGTAGGTAGAATTGCAATCAAATAATTATAATTCGGCACTAAAAGTTTTTAAAAAGTCAACATTCAAAACCCAGTTTAAAGTCGAAGTCGTGAGTTTTACCGCCGACTATACAGCCCTGGGCAAAACACAACTTAAAGTAAAGTAAGGCATTAACTATGCAATTCTTCTATTAACAATGCAATTCTTCTATTAACAATGCAATTCTTCTATTAACTATGCAATTCTTCTATTAACAATGCAATTCTTCTATTAACTATGCAATTCTTCTATTAACAATACAATTCTTCTATTAACAATGCAATTCTTCTATTAACTATGCAATTCTTCTATTAACAATGCAATTCTTCTATTAACAATGCAATTCTTCTATTAACAATGCAATTCTTCTATTAACTATGCAATTCTTCTATTAACAATGCAATTCTTCTATTAACTATGCAATTCTTCTATTAACAATGCAATTCTTCTATTAACAATGCAATTCTTCTATTAACAATGCAATTCTTCTATTAACAATGCAATTCTTCTATTAACTATGCAATTCTTCTATTAACAATGCAATTCTTCTATTAACTATGCAATTCTTCTATTAACAATGCAATTCTTCTATTAACTATGCAATTCTTCTATTAACAATGCAATTCTTCTATTAACTATGCAATTCTTCTATTAATAATGCAATTCTTCTATTAACAATGCAATTCTTCTATTAACAATGCAATTCTTCTATTAACTATGCAATTCTTCTATTAACTATGCAATTCTTCTATTAACTATGCAATTCTTCTATTAACTATGCAATTCTTCTATTAACAATGCAATTCTTCTATTAACTATGCAATTCTTCTATTAACAATGCAATTCTTCTATTAACTATGCAATTCTTCTATTAACAATGCAATTCTTCTATTAACTATGCAATTCTTCTATTAACAATGCAATTCTTCTATTAACAATGCAATTCTTCTATTAACTATGCAATTCTTCTATTAACAATGCAATTCTTCTATTAACTATGCAATTCTTCTATTAACTATGCAATTCTTCTATTAACTATGCAATTCTTCTATTACGGTAACTAGGCATTTCTTCTATTATCTATGCAATTCTTCTATTAACTATGCAATTCTTCTATTAACTATGCAATTCTTCAATTAACTATGCTATTCTTCTATTAATATTAACTATGCAATTCTTCTATTAACTATGCAATTCTTCTATTAACTATGCAATTCTTCTATTAACTAAGCAATTCTTCTATTTAATATTAACTATGCAATTCTTCTTTTAACTATGCAATTCTTCTTTTAACTATGCAATTCTTTTATGCAAATTACAGAATTTCAAAAGCATCTAACATACTTCATACTTTGTCCAGATCTAGTTGAATCTTACAATAATCTCTCTCTACCTCTCTCTCTCTATATTATACATAGAGAATCCTAGTGATTTTGCAATGAGAGTATCTGCTGGGTTATAGGCAGTATAATTTGCATTATTATGATAATAGGCCTACCACTATTACAAATAATTACCGTAAGTTAATCCTGAGAGCCAGACTAGAACTCAAATAGATTTGAAAGTTGAATTAACTCTGAGGTTGCATGTGCTGTATAAAAGCCATAGGTTTACCAGCTGAATAAGAAAACCTTTTGTTTACTTACCACCTCAGCATGTGCAAGAACTACTGGCAGACCAATTGAAGAAATCACTATTCCAGTTGTCAGAAAAATACAAAGTTCAATACAAGCACTGGACGACGAGTCGTAACTATTGGACAAACGTTTAGCTACAACAGTTGGCAGTGGTGACAGGAAATAGAAAAATAGCACAAACATCGGCCACCAATTACTGCAAATAAATAAGAGGAACATTTGTTTTAAATGAAAGCTCTTTCTGCAGGGTCATGCCTAATTGAATTGAAAAATGACTTACTTATATTGTGGTAGGGCACATGCTAAGACCAAGAAAGTTACTCCGAGGGCACATGCAAATGCCAAGCCAATTAATCTGCAAAGAAAAATAAAACTTTAAAGCATTTTATTTGACTGTCTTGTTCACATTTTAATAAATTTCAATCATTACAACAACAATACAGGTAGGTTATACATTTTAATAAATTTCAATCATTACAACAACAATACAGGTAGGTTATACATTTTAATAAATTTCAATCATTACAACAACAATACAGGTAGGTTATACATTTTAATAAATTTCAATCATTACAACAACAATACAAGTAGGTACAAGATACTCCTCTTTTATTCTATGGAATTCTTCAGTAAAAAAAAAGGTAATCAATTTCAGATTTATTACAAAAAATTAGATATAAAATTATATATTAAAATAAACGAAATGGAGTCTTATTTTTAAAAATACTTAAAAATTAATTTAAATGTACATAAATACTTTCTGCCATGACCATTAATGCAGCACCCCCTTTGATGAGTTTACATTGTACATTATTACCGGTACATACATAACATTACATAATACAAGTATTTATTAGATATGACTCTTGGAGACTTCTAAAAGTATCACATTTTTTTAAATTAAAATAACATAAATGTTTCCCATATTAATATTACCTTAAACTTAAACCTAATATTCAATACAGTAGATTTATTAAAATAATAAATGTAACATCTACTTACGCTAATAGTAGTTGACATCCAAAATGTAAAGAGGTCATGGAAAAAAAGAAAAATGGAATTATTAAATCATAATTATTGAATTTTTATTTTCACTAATTAACTTACTGGTATTTAATATATTTAATATACAGTCAGTATAACTTATAACAGACTAAAAAAAACTGCAGGATTGTTTCATTGTTGTAAAGATTTCTTCAGGACTATTCAATTCAAAAGATCCAGCAACAAAATGCTGAGAATGTTTTCAGTTGTATAAAAACATGGATTCTCTAACAATTAGCATATTTATTTTCTACCAACAATGTTGTTTTTTATCTTTATTTTCTATCAATACAAAAATACATCGGTATCAGTGAAATGATGCTGTTTTTTTTTTATTCTTCATTTGTATAAGCTGTTTAGAAACTCATAATAAACTTTTACAAGCTAGTTTCAATTATGACTGCAATATGTCATAGGTAAGTAAAGTACCAGTCAGGATCAAACTGATCATATGGCTGTTAAAGCAGCGTTGACCAGTTTCTTTGGCCACAGCATACTAGGGGATGTGTGGCCAGCACAATGCCCAGCCACCTTTACTTTACCCCAACTAATGTCAGGTAGCTGGGTAGACTGTGGGACCCACTCAAGTCCTGCATCAAGATCATGCCTGCAGGCTATCACATGGGGACAGCTCCTGCTGAAAATGGACCGCCGAGAGGCTCAAAACCACAGTAAGGATGAAGCAATCCTGCCTAAACTTAGGCTAAACCCAACCCTGATGCCTGATACCTATAGTATGGGAATTGCACTAGCGGGCCATTGAATGTATACAAGCAAGCCACCACGATAATGATTTGGAGTGGGAAAAAGATAGTGCATATATCCGCGGAAACAGTACCTTAAGTTACATGGGACGCCCTATCGGAATGGTGTGGGTGGCTGGTGCATGGATAGAACCTTGGTGTGTCTCTCCCCCCCCCCTCCTTGGTTCACTCCTGAACATTGTTACGCCCTGGACAAAAGAGCCAGAAGGGGCTTATCTGTTGTTTTTTAGGCAATTATAGTATGGTGACCAATTTCATAATATTATAATGCATCTAAGCCTAAAAATTATAATAAAATATATGATAAAGCCTTAAAACCTTCTTAAGGTGGGATTCGTTTTTTTTTAATTTAAATTAAATGTAGGCCTACGCCTACAACATTTGCTCTTCTACAGAATTCAACCCACTCTGAGAATATAATGTTTTGACTTTTCACCAACTCAATTTTTTTTTTTAACATAGTTGAACATAGTAATAGATTATGAGATAATCCCTGGTCTTTCAGATCATGATATTGTCAGAAAGGCCCTACTGTGTAAGTGTAGTACTAGGACTAGTCACGACACTAGTCTAGTAGTAACTGTAATCTCCTGAGTCCTGAGACTGAGTGATACTGTATTCTGTATTGTTGTTTTAAAATCATTAATAGTATAGGCAGCGACCAGCGTATAAAATAAGGTCTTGGGTCCTGCACGCAAATAATAAGATTAGGCCTAAAATAAATGACACTGATTGAATCCAAAGCTGTTGTAATAAAAAAAAAAAGGGCTATCTATTTAGGAGTTTACCTCTTATGCCTGCCATTTTGTCAACAAAGGGTGACTAATCCATTAAATTACGGTGTTTAGTGAGATTTGCAAAGCTAAAATACATTTCCGGGAATTCCCCCCAATCACTTTCCACCAATTTAAAAAAAAAAAAAATATTTTCGTCATTCGTGGTGGTATTAAAAGTCATTGTGAGCACACGTGTCTCTCAGACTTCAAAGCCACAACAAATATTGTTATGCGAGAACAAATGCTTATAAGTGCTCTTTCTTCCCGAGTGGCATTCGGGCATGGAATGGGTTGCCTGGACAAGCCAGGAAAACTTAACATCATTTAAAACATTAATAAAAATGCAAGACTAGACTCGGACCACGGATGAGCGTAGGACGCAAAAATCTTCTTTATAGAAGGAGCGTCTGTAATGTAATGTCTGTAACCAGTGTAACCTATGGCTCGCAAGCCAGATGTGGCTCTATTGATGGCTGCATCTGACTCGCAGACAAATGTGCGATTATAAAAAAAAATTCTTTAGACACCTTTGATCTACATAGTAATTGCATATTAATATTTCATTCTACAAATGAGCTAAGGTCTACTGCAGCTCAGCATCAGAAGTGGTTAAGGGGCTAAATTACGCTGACCTAAAAGACAGAAAAAGATCAACCTTGCATTCATGGAAGGGAAATTTACTGAATTTTTAGTTTTAAACATAATGTATGCCTCTCACAGAATTACTTTTCAAAATATGTGGTGTCCACAGAACCTTTACAAGCTTATGTGCGGCCCAGGGCAAAAGTTTCAGCGCCGCCCCCTTGCATACTGTAACTGCTTGTTTAGTGCTATATTTGCTATATTTAGACATTTAGACTACATTTGCTGCCCCCCTGGAAGTGCCTCTCCCGGGCAAATATCCCCCTCTGCCCTCCCCTATGTGAGGGCACTGGACCGTGTCCATGGCTCTCTCAGACCCCTACCCTAGATTATAAAAATATTAAAAATCGTCTTTCGAGACCAGGGGCATTGCGTGAACGCAGCTGCTGTCAAGACGATCTCGTGAAGTAGGCCTACAGTTTTCCCCATTGTTGGTTTTCGTCGATTAAATTTGTTTTCCTTTTTTTTTCACCACCATTTTATCTCGATTTTCGTTGATTGTCTATGCCTCGGTTTGAGTCGACTCTCAGATCAATGCGCTGTAACTGTAAGACAAAATTAATGGGAGATTGAAAAAAAATAGGCATGTCGCATATATATGCACCTGACCTATATATTAGACTTATAATCTCTTCGTCGTCGTCGTCGGCATTTTACGTCTCGTGAGACGATCCATTTCCCTTGCAGGCCCTCATGAGGCTAAACTTTAGAGGCCAATCCTGTACGTACAGGCACGGTCATACTGGCTGCAGATGAAGGTAGCGGAGGGGACCACATTTTTCTCCACCCTCTTGTTCCTGGCGCACTCCTCTCCCGCAAGCCTGGAACCTTCTTTGATTCCTGCCCTCCAGGTGGGCCTATCCTGCACCATGATCTCCCAACTATTTGCGGGTCGATTTGGAGGTGCTTCATGTATCTTTTGCAGACATCCGCAAATCTCAGTTTTGAACGTCCAGCAGGTCTCTGTCCCGAAGCTAATGTTCCATAAAGGATGCCCTGTGGAAGTCGACCCTGTGCATTCGGTGTACATGACCTAGCCAGCTGAGACATCTGTTACTGAGAGTAATACTACGGATGTCTTGACACTCTGCTCGGTGTACATGACCTAGCCAGCTGAGACATCTGTTACTGAGAGTAATACTACGGATGTCTTGACACTCTGCTCGGTGAACATGACCTAGCCAACTGAGACATCTGTTACTGAGAGTAATACTACGGATGTCTTGACACTCTGCTCGGTGAACATGACCTAGCCAACTGAGACATCTGTTACTGAGAGTAATACTACGGATGTCTTGACACTCTGCTCGGTGAACATGACCTAGCCAACTGAGACATCTGTTACTGAGAGTAATACTACGGATGTCTTGACACTCTGCTCGGTGAACATGACCTAGCCAACTGAGACATCTGTTACTGAGAGTAATACTACGGATGTCTTGACACTCTGCTCGGTGAACATGACCTAGCCAACTGAGACATCTGTTACTGAGAGTAATACTACGGATGTCTTGACACCCTGCTCTTCGTAGGACCTCTGCATTTGAAACCCTGTCCTGCCATCTTATATCTAAAATGCGTCTGAGACACCTGAGGTGGAAGGTGTTCAATTTTTTCTCCTGCCAGGAATATGTGCTCCATGTTTCACAGCCGTACAGCAGGGTACTCAGAACGCATGTTCGATAAACTAGTGACTTAGTGGAGCGTGTGAGCAGTGAGTTCATCCAGACTCGTTTTTTTTTTTATTTTGCCATAGTGCCCATGGCTTTAGCTATTCTGCTATTGATATCCCCATCTAGGAGCACATTTCTTGAGATTTTGGCCACAAGGTAGCAGAACTCTTCAACTACTTCTAGTGGATGGCCACCAATAGTGATGCATGGCACAATTGCAGCGTTTTGAGCCAGTACCTTGGTTTTGTTTTGACTAATGCTGAGGCCTAATTTTTGGCATGCGTCATCAAATTTATCAATGAGCGTCTGGAGCTCGTTTGCAGATTAGGCAACAATAGCTGCATCATCAGCATAGAGAAGTTCCCTAACCAGTACACTCTTAAGCTTTGTTTTGGCTTTGAGCCTGTTTAGGTTGAAGAGCTTTCCAGATGTCCTTGTGTGAAGGTAGACACCCTTGTTGCAGTATCCATAAGCATAGTGCAGTAGGCACGAAAAGAATATTTTAAACAAGGTGGGTTCAAGTACGCAGCCTTGTTTAACACCGCAGCGGACTTCAAAGGGCTCTGATTGCGCTCCATTAAACTTCACTGTGCACATGCTATTCTCATGAAAACAGGCAATGAAAGAGAGCAGCTTTGGAGGGCATCCTATCTTTGTCAGGAGTTTGAGGAGTCCACTTCTGCTGACCATATCAAATGCTTTAGTTAGATCGACGAAAGCAATGTATAATGGTTTGTTCATCTCACGGAACCTCTCTTGTAGCAGTCGAAGGGAAGAGATCATGTCTATAGTGAATCTGCCGCTTCTGAAACCGCACTGAGACTCTGGATAGACTCTAGATGCCAGCACCTGCAGCCTTGATAGTGCCACTCTTGCAAAGATCTTACCAACTATGCTCAATAGAGAGATACCGCTGTAATTGTTGCAGTCGCTGCGGTCCCCTTTGTTCTTATATAATGTAACGATACATGCGTCACGCATATCTTGTGGCACATAGACCGATTCCCAACACAGGCAGATAAGTTCATGAAGTTCTGGGATCAGAATTGACTTGCTGGCTTTTATTACTTCTGCAGGAATGCCATCACTTCCTGGGGCCTTTCCATTTTTGAGGCTGTTCACTGCATTACTAAGGTCATTTAAGGTTGGCGTTTCATCAAGAGACTCCAGTACTGATAGATCAGGTGAGAAAGTCAGGGCATCATCAGCCACTTAGTTTTGTGTAGCGTAGATCTCTAGGTAGTTATCTACCCATCGTTCCAGCTGCTTAGTCTGATCAGTTATTTTTTCCCCTGACTTAGATAGAATGGGTGCGGGTTTAGACATTTCAGGACCCAGGTCAGCCTTAATGCCATCAGGTAAAGCCTTGCTATTTTCAAGGGCTAGACTCTGTTGCATATTGTTGCACATATCTCTCCAGAAGTCATTGGCGCATTGTCGAGCAGTTTGCTTGCTTTTCTTGTTAGCAGTCCTAAGGTCTAGCAAGGTCTCCGGACAAGGGTTTGCCTTGTAAGTCAAGTGCGCTGTTCTTTTCTATAACAGCGGCTCCATCTGTTTGATATTTGCGTCAAACCAGTTAACGTGTCTTCTCCTTTGTGGGGAGGCATTTAGTGCTGAGTTATAGATTTCGTCTCTCAGCTTTTCCCACCTGGCAGTGATGCCATTTGTCCCTGCTCCCTCCTGTGTGCTGATTGATTCCTTCAGTATTTCACAGAAAAGCTCGGATTTGGTTGGGTCGTTCACTTGTCTTGTATTTATACGTTTAAGCCTGTGTTGGCTGGCACTGTACGTTTTTTTAATCGTTAGTTTGACCTTACTGACCACCAGCGAGTGATCTGTGTTACAATCAGCGCTATGGTATAATCGCTATAATCTCCTACCTCCTCGATATCACACATGAGCTTAAAAAAAAGTATACAGGAAACATAAATGCAATGTTAATTAGGCCTAGGCTATATAACTTAAATCTGCTACTGACGCTCCTTCTATACTCTAGGCCAGCGGTCGGCAACCTACGACACGCGTGCCAGACTTGGCACGCAGAGGGATTTTTAATGGCACACGGAAGACCTCCAAATATGGCAATTCAAGTCTTTTCTACAAGAAATTGAGTGCTAGAGCTGGATACATTTTAGGCTTTTGGCACGCTGCATGAATTAGAAATACTACCTGGACACATTATTATTCTAAGGAATTGTGCATAGACCTCATTGATAGGGTTTAACAATAATAGTTAATTAAAGAGCTAATATAACTACTTATAAACATCATTTAAAAAACAAATACACATGCAGGACTAGACTCAAACCACCAAATAGGGACATTATAGGGTTACCATAAGAGCTCAGATGAAATAGAGGACACATAAAATTTTCAGTAAATCCGGTTAGGGGCCTACCAGCCCGTAGTCGGTTTCTAGGGTCACGCCAATTTTAAGTGCTGTAAAAATAAATATAAAGTTAAGCTACATAAAAAAGATGTAATCCTCCTACTGTTAATGGTTTCAAATTCAATTTTAAACTTAATATTGAGTAAGTTTCAGTACACATTACATTACACGAATTACACTGATTGTACACAGAAACAAAACAGTATCTCTGTTCCGTGAATAATTATGAATCAAACATGCGTTCCAACAATATTTATATGCTCAATAGGAAGGTTACTAAGGCATTATAGTATATAACAGAGAAAAGTAAATAAGAATGTATTAATCGATCGGGAACGGACGGGCAAAAACCCGGACAAAAGCCATATTTCTGGAAAGCCGCCCGGACAGGGCCCTAAAAAGAGGACATGTCCGGGGAAACCCGGACACATAGTAACCCTAAACCACCACGGATGTGCACAGGAGGCAATACTCTTCTTTATAGAAGGAGCGTCTGTAATGTATAAGATAGGATATGCTAAGTTATCTTATACATAAGAAGTCGGCTGGCCCAGCGGTTAGTTCACCGGACTGTCAACCAAAAACCAACTGACACGTCGAGGGTTCTATCCCTGACACCGACGGATCCCTGTCACCCTGCAGGAGTTTAAGGCCTAGTGGACGTAATAATCTTCTATCTAGAAGGAACGTCTGTAAACTTATAAGAAGTAAACTTATAAGAATGTAACAGATAATCAAAATTAACTACCATCAAATGATTTATTCCTTTTTAATAAAAAATAAAATACATTTCTAAAAGATGAGAAAACGTGGGATTTTGTTTTATTAACACCGCAAACGATTTTACCCGAGCGACACCGAATGCGCAACCATATTGAACGGAAGTACTATTCTGAAAAGCATCTGAATAAGCAACAGTCATCAACCTACTGAGACTAAAACTTTTGTTTATAACAGCAAATATGGCTGTCGTGGAAAATAAAGCGTAAGATTTAGTTAGCACTCTCTACTTATATATGAATAGTGTAAATAAAGGATCTCAGCTTATTACAAAACTTATTGAATTTACATCTGAATCTGTAAAATTCTAGAAAGCGTTGTACTGATGACGATGAAATGTAGCACTTCAAATTTGTCTAGTCACAAATGCGATTATTCTAAAAATAGAACCTTTTTATTCTACTTTTTATGCTTTATTTTTCAATGTTTTTTTTTTACTAGACTATATGTACGTTTACACTGTAATATTATTAAAATCAGAGTAATAGAGTAAATGTTCCTTTTTATAAGTATTTTAATTTTTGTTAACAAAGATAATGAAGAAAAACTGAAGCTGTTTAGACAGTTTAAATTTTGTCACTAAGACTAAGTCACTTTAGTTAGTCTTAGTTAGTAGGCCTAGCCTCCCCAGGTTAAAACCTCAGTCACCCAGTTGAGAGCCCAGAGTAGGCCCTACTAACCATTAGGTTAGGCCATGAAACCTTGTTAGACAAGTTACAAAAAAATAGTAATTAAGATGATATGGCTGCCGCTATTCGGACCCGGGTCCCTTTAGCATGAAATGGCTATTCGGACCCGGCTTCAGTCAGAATTCCTTAAAACTCATAGAAAACATAAAAAAAGAGGGAAACAAACACAAAAAATGTTTGTTTTACCATATATATTATAAGAAGTAGAATACCAAATCTATCTTTATCCTTTATAACCTAACCGATACTAACTATTACCAAAAATACTACAATCCATCCCTAACCTATATAAACTAACCGATACTAACTATTACCAAAAATACTACAAATCCACCCCAACCTACATAACCTAACCGATACTAACTATTACCAAAAATACTACAAATCCATCCCTAACCTATATAAACTAACCGATACTAACTATTACCAAAAATACTACAAATCCATCCCTAACCTATATAAACTAACCGATACTAATATTTATCACTAAGTCTACCGGGTCCGAATAGCCACTTCGTTAAGATATAGAATATAGGACAATATAGGACCAGTTTATGGCAGTTTTTATTGCCTGGAGTACCAATAGTAATAGGGCCAGTTTTGGTTGGCTGGAGTACCAGTAGTTAACTACCAATAGACACTCCCTTTAGTTAAGTATAGTATATAGCAGTGATGGCGAACCTATTTTAGGCTGTGTGCCCAAAGTACAATACAAGACCAACTTATTTCTTTCAACGTGCCAACACAACAATTAAAACCAAGTACTACAACTTAGCTGTTCCAGTTTGGTTAAATGCTAGCGTGCCCACAGCAATGGCTCTGCGTGCCAGCTGTGGTACGCGTGCCATAGGTTCACCATCGCTGGTATATAGTATACATACCTATATCTATATAGGCCTATATAAAATGATACTGTTTGTCCCCATACGGATCCCCATTGGTCAATTTGACAGACCTGCCAAGTAGTACGAATTTTTCGTATTTAGTATGAAAAACTAGGCCCGAATACAAAAATACGAAATGGGCAAAAAAAATACGAATTTCCATCAATTTTCGAAGAAATAAAAAAAATACGTTTTTCCTCCAATATTAATTTTTTTCCTACATAAAAATAAAAATGCGAAAGACGCGTGGCGTTGCTCATGACAGTTTAAAACTAAAAACTGGTTATTTCCGGTTGGAAAATATTAAATCCTTGCATGCGCTGCATTTATGACTTTTCGTTTCACACTTTCACGATATCTCTCATCAAATTGATTATCGGATCTTATCATTACATACTTCGAGAATTAGCCTTTTAATTTTAAGGGCCTACGTCTCGGGAGTCTACTGTTTTAAAATCAACATTGAATATATATGGAACAATGTTAGCCTGGGCCTGGGCATATATTTTACTATGGCAAAAAAAAATCAAAACTGGCTGTGACAAAAAACGATGTCAACAGTTTAAGATTAGATTGAATATTCTCAAGAATGGTTAAAAGCAGCATCTGTAAACTAGTTAGGCCTAAAATAGTGTATAAAATAAAGATTTGTTAAAATCGCAAAGGATGTAGCCTATGTGTAGCAAACATACAGCCATGTCGCCTGGTGAGTAAAAAAATGCTTAAAAATACAACTAGTCTAGGCCTACTAATTTGAGGGTCTAAGTCTAAGGAATACGAATTTGGGGGTCAAAATACGAATTTTGAGGTGGCTTAATACGATTTTTAAAGTTTTGAACTTGGCAGGTCTGATTTGAAATCACGTGAGTTTGTGTCACTGACCTATTTAGGCCTAGCCCTATATACTGTCTAATAATTTTTCACATCGGACATGTCACATGTGTCTTCGATAGCTCAATGGTAAACGTAGCGGACTGCTATACGGGCGACCCGGGTTCGATTCTCCAGTTAGACTATACTTTTTTTTTTCGATAATTTTTTTTGAAACTTTTTAAAACAAAAGACGGTAATAATTTGGTTTAGTTGCCTCACGAAAAGTAGGGTTGTAAAAAATTCCAACTGAAAATTTGTTTGCGTGGCGCTATTGATAAGTGTCTTAGAAAGAGCGGCAAACTATTAAAAATGAAAAAATTTTTTTTTTTTAATGGACAATTTTTTTTATTTCAATTGTGTTTGCCAAAGGCTTGTGACGCCACACAGCCATGAAACACGAGAAATGAATCAAGTCTGCAGCGATTCCTAAGACACTCATCAATAACTCCTAATACAAAAATTTTCAATCGGAATTTCTTAGAGTCGATACCGAAAAGGGAAAAGGGGCGAAATAGCACGAAATGAATACAAAAATAAAATTATTCTTACTGCATTTCCTATGAAATAACACAAAAAGACCCAAAATCATATTGTTCTTTCTTCTTACTTGTTGAGAACACCTTGTCTCTTCACCATATCACGACCATGTGCTATTCTATTCTACTTCCTGTCCTAAGATATGACCAGTTTGGCTATCTACAGCCAAATAAAGAAACTACAAATCTCTCCCTATCCTATTAACCTAACCGATACTAATCATTAACAAATACTTAGAAAGCTTAGAAACTAACCGTTACTGGCTAAAAAATCTGGTCCGAGAAGCGTGCAGTACATGCAGTGTGAAAAAAAAAATAAACAAACCAAAGGGACACAATTTCCAAAGGAGGTAACTCGTGTTAAATTTACAACACACAATTTCAAAGGGAGGTAATATTTTAAAAAAGAATCTCAATTTTCAACATTTCAAATATTTTTTTTACATTACAGAAATGGAGCCGCTCAATAAAACCTCAATTTTCGTATTCAGGATAAAAAGAGCTTTAGAAGTCTTACAGGGTTCGTACGGTGTCTGGAAAGTCTGAAATATGTCTGGAATTTAAACACAAGCATTTCAGACTTAAAAATGTCTGGAAAATCTGTACTTTTTCACCAAAACCCCCCAAAAGTCTTAAATATGTCTGGAATCCTAAAATTGCTACAATCATCTTCATTGCCCTTTCAGACATGCCTACCGTTCCGCTTTTGGCGAATTTGTTCCGCTTTTTAAAATAAAAAAAACACATTTTGTTCCACTTTTTACTAGTTTAGTTATGCCAAATTAGAAAGTTTGGGTTTTTCCTATGTTGAAATATAGTCCGTGTCTAGGTTGATAAAACAAAGGCACATATAAGGTCACAATGCTATAATTATCATTACTAGGGTTTTCTGGGTTTATTAAAAGAGATATTCTGGTATTTTCTAACGTTTTTTGCGGTATTAAGCGTGTTTAGCAATAAATCTTTTTTTTCCTTTAGGCCTAGTTACTGTATTGGTAAGATTGTGAAAATGTCTAATTGTCCTGCCTCATAAAGTTTAAACCTGACTTGTTCAAACTGTAAAAAAACTAATTCAGTTTTAAAGGAAGGAATATTCAGAGAAGTTTATTCAGCAAAGAAAAACTGTAAATTTATTGTTCTTCGTAGGCCTACTAGATCTAGATCCATTGCTTGTGAATTGTCTTAAAACGTAGGTAAATAGATATCTTTAGGTATGTTCCTCTTTTTTTTTTTTTTTTTTTTTTTTTTTTTTTTAAAGATTGTTAGTCTAGATAAAGAGTGTTCTACTTTTTTGTTCAAAAATCATCTCTTTCATCAAGATTGTTCCTCTTTTGAGTACTTAGGGGTTGGCATGTCTGCCCTTCACCCCAGCTGGGTCCCTCTAACCTAAGTCTTTCTAGTTGGTTGGTTGTAGGCAGTGCCCTCACATAGGGGCGGGCAGAGGGGGGCTTATGCCCAAGAGGGACACTTCCAGGGGGGCGGCTAATGTAGTCTAAATATGGCAAATATAGCACTAAACAAGCAGTTACAGTATGCAAGGGGGCGGCGCTGAAACTTTTGTCCTGGGGCGCTACATAAGCTTGTAAAGGCTCTGCTTGTAGCCTACTTGATTTTCAAAACCGGATTTCGGTTTGTTGGTTGCAAGGTAATCATGACTTCAAGTAGTTCACCTTTTTTTTTACAATTATTGTTTTTTGGAAATTAGATTAAACTTTTAGTTTAGGGAGAATTTGTATGCATAAGCTCAGAATTAACCTACTATAATCTCTCCCCCCCCCCCCCCCCCACACACACACACTATTTACTCCTCTCTACCTAGGACCTAGATATAACTCACTGCTGTGAGGTTGTATTATTATAGCAAAATTTTAGTAGGCTTAATGATCCTAATGATTGGAAGGTAATAGAATTAGATTATCTATTTTCATCATTAAATTGAATTCATCATTAAATCTTTTATTTAAAATAATAATAATAATTCGTATTTATAATCAATTATCATCGTAGTCTATAATTATAATTTAAAAAGAATGTCTGGAAAATGTCTGGAATTTGATTTTCCAAAAAGAGTATGAACCCTGGTCTTAGAAAAATTCCGTGAGGCAATTAAACCAAAGTTTAGCCCAAAAGACATTTTAAATCTACAGGCAATTTAGATTTTGTTAAATAAAAATACCTGCCTATTTTTTTACCCGATTACAATATTTATTTACTTTCCTAAAAGTATTCAGTTAAAAAATAAAAATTTAAATATAAAATTTATATCTTTCTTTTCAGTGTAGTTTATAAATTTGTTATCTGCACATTATACACTCCTGTTTCTTTTTCACTCGGGCAATGTAGCTTGTTTGCTATATTTTTTTGCTATATTCCCTATATACCAATAGAAAGGTATTGAAGAGAATATTCCATTAGTAGGCCTATGCCCTCTATGCCTGCCTATATCATTTATTAAAATTGGATAAAAAAATAAAAAGTCATTAATTTTTAAGTGATGAAATCTAAGACGTCTAAGTAACATAGACGAAGTAGGAAAACTTAAGCAGACTTATAGGCCTACTTATTAAGGTTAAATTTATTTGCCTTATTTTCTGACCAACCTAATTTTATTAATTTAATTTATTTAAGCTAACAGATTCTATTTTTATATAAATGTCTGCCTATGGATCAGTTCGGTCCGACGGGTACTTTACTTTACTTATTGTTAATTATTGATTTTTATTAATCAAAATTCACATTAAAATCTGATTTTGAGGACTTTCTCTTTATTTAGCAATTAAAGATTCCGAAATTCGTGGTTAGGTCTAGGCTTATGTAAACTATATATAAATGTGAAAGAGCGGCGTTTGCCGCATTTTTATAACAAAAATGGAATATTTTCAAAATTTAAAACGCATACTGATCACTGATCAGGAATAGATATACTTCCAATGTTTTCAAGTCCAATAAGATATCTGCTACACATACCATATAAATATCCATTAAAATCAGTTTTAGTGCTCCTTTTTTTTCAACCCCAAAAATTAGATCTCTAGCTATTACTAATAAAGATGTAACTTTGATTGTAATATATTGTTTTAACTTCTACTTATACAGGTATCTTGCTGAACAAATACTTTTAAAAATTCATGAATAAATAAGGGCACCCTAACAAAATTATAGGGGCCTTCAAATGGCCTGGCACAAACGCCACTATTGTGTCCACAATTTTTATTTTTATCACCCAATTCGTAGAATGTTTAGTGCACTTGAAAAAAAAATGGACCATTAAATTATTTTTTGTAAATATTGCTAGACTACAGTATACAGTAAGCTAAGCAGCTTGCTAGACTACAGTGTACAGTAAGCTAAGCAGCTTGCTATACTACAGTATACTGTAAGCTAAGCAGCTTGCTAGACTACAGTATACAGTAAGCTTTGCAGCTTGGTAGACTACAGTATACAGTAAGCTTTGCAGCTTGGTAGACTCAGAGTTCGTACAGCTCCTGGAAACTCCTTGAAACCCCTGGAAAACAAAAAGTTGTGTTCCAGGACCTTAAAACTCCTGGAAAAACTGCATTTAGTCCTGGGAAAATACTAAAAACACCTTATTTTTTGAGGGAGATAAATTATTAATAAAAAAAATCGTAATCACTGCTCTTAGATTGTACTTTCACTTTTCCAGAAAGCCCTATTGGAGTTAACCCTCTTTGCCACGTATTATTTCCGCGCGCAAACGCATACACAAGTGATGCCTATCCATAGTTCTTTTTTTTTTTACTAGATCTTGTTTTTTTTCTATTCAAATTTGTGTGATGCAACCCCACAGAATGGTACTGAAGTCGGCAAAATAAGATATTTAGTTTTATGTGTTTAGAAAAAGCTAATTCATTTATCTAAACATTGGTGAAAAAATCTTTAAAATCGATTAATTAGTTTAAAAGTTATTCAAATATACACAAGTAAAGGTAAGAGAAGTAGTTTTGGAGAAAATAAAAAGAAATCAATGCCGATTTTTCACAATTTAGCATTGCAACAAATAATTAAATATTACCAGGATGAATAAATATTTACCAATCGCCATGAAATTTAGCAAACATAATCATAATACGTCAATACACAAGCTTTAAAAGTTTTCAATGATTTAAGTAATATTTAGTTGACATTTAAACTATTTTATCTTTAGATACCATTTTGCTTGCTTTTATTTTATACAAAAGCAGCATAAACACTAATTTTTTCGTAATTTCTAAAAATAATGTAAGCTTGAAAATTTTACAGCTATAAGTTAAGGCATTCAACATTAAAAATCAATAATAATCTCAAAAACGACATCGGAACCTTTTCTCACATTATTTTGCATTTATTGAAAAATCTGTTTTATCGACATTTGGGATGTAGGCTATATAAGTCCCCATAATGTCGTAAAAAAAAAAAGCTGTGTAGCGAGGTGTCTGTTTTTTTTTAAAGAGCTCAGCTTGGCTTTTCAAAAAATTTACTCCTGAAAAACTTTTGGAACACTCCTGGAAAACTCCTGGAATTTTTAGGCAATTTTTCTGTACGAACTCTGTAGACTATAGTATACAGTAAGCTAAGCAGCTTGCTAGACTACAGTAAACAGAAAGCTAAGCAGCTTGCTAGACTACAGTATACAGTAAGCTAAGCAGCTATATGATCTCTGCTAGAAACCTGAATTATAAATGGCAACTTACTGTTGCTAGCCCCACTTTAACACTAGATTTATTATTTTAATTATTTTTATTTTTTTAGGGAAGAAGATTTGGCAACAGCCATCCTCCGACGTAAGGATCGCCCCAACAGACTTCTTGTGGAGGAGGCTATCAATGAAGATAATTCTGTGGTTTCACTTTCACAGGTAGAATTTTTAATCAGAGTAATTTCACCTAGTGTCAGGATGTTAGAATGTATTAGATAACCTTTGGCATATTTATAGCATAATGCTTTTTGATATTATGGCATATGAAAGTCCACCCACACACACACAGTCTGAAATCCATTGTGAATTTAGTTTTTCTTTTTCCGGTCAGAAAAAGACCCAGGAAATTTTGCAAGCAAAAAAACAATTCAAAGAAAAAAATATCTAGAAAAAAAAGTTTTATGGATTGTATTGTGCAAATCAAACATTATTTATTTAAAATATTTCCATCAGAACTGAAAAGAAAAGTGTGATACTTGAAGTAATTATTACCTTCCAATCCACAATCAACAAACATGAAATTTGGTTTTGAAAATCAAAACCGGTTTTCGGTTTCAAAACCGGAATCCGGTATTCCGGTTTTTGTTTATATCCCAAGCTAACTTTATACCTGGAGCTTCTACTATTATATGCTAGTTATATAACCTCCTCCCACTACAGTCCACCTTGAACTAAACATTCACATGTTCACTTGTATGTACACTCTAACCTCCTCCCACTACAGTCCACCTTGAACTAAACATTCACAGGTTCACCTGTATGTACACACTAACCTCCTCCCACTACAGTCCACCTTGAACTAAACATTCACAGGTTCACTTGTATGTACACTCTAACCTCCTCCCACTACAGTCCAGCTTGAACTAAACATTCACATGTTCACCTGTATGTACACATTAACCTCCTCCCACTACAGTCCACCTTGAACTAAACATTCACATGTTCACCTGTATGTACACATTAACCTCCTCCCACTACAGTCCACCTTGAACTAAACATTCACATGTTCACCTGTATGTACACACTAACCTCCTCCCACTACAGTCCACCTTGAACTAAACATTCACATGTTCACCTGTATGTACACATTAACCTCCTCCCACTACAGTCCACCTTGAACTAAACATTCACATGTTCACCTGTATGTACACACTAACCTCCTCCCACTACAGTCCACCTTGAACTAAACATTCACATGTTCACCTGTATGTACACACTAACCTCCTTCCCCTATCCACAACAGAGAGATGGATATATAAGAAAAATATAAATCTTGGAGGTAGAAAAGGAAAATGAAACAAAGAAAAATATTTTTTAAATTAAAATACATTCTTTGAATTTTTACTAATTTGAATATTGCTACAAGTTTTTGACCTGAATAAATTTAAATAAAGTGTTTAGATTAGGTCTTGGCTATGGATTATTTTTTTCTTTTAACATGTACAATGAATTGGGTAGACTTAAAGTTAGTATGTTATAGAAACTATAAATAGGAGATTAAGGTGATTCTTTTATTTTGTATTCATTTTCTATAAAAGTCTCATAAACAGCTATGTTTTATTTCTATATTTTAGTATATTTATATATGTGTTTGTGTGTATATTTATGAACAGAAAAAAATGGATGAACTTCAACTATTTCGTGGTGACACAGTATTATTAAAAGGAAAACGGAGAAAAGAAACTGTCTGCATTGTTTTATCAGATGAAACAGTTTCAGATGACAAAATTAGGATTAACAGATGTGTCCGAAACAATTTGAGGGTCCGGTTAGGAGATATAGTGAGGTGAGATATTTCAACCAATGAACTCTTTGTGTGATAGTCACTTCATAACATAGACTACAAATAAGCTTCTATTTAACATTGCACAAAACCATGAAGTTAATATATACAATGTACATTAGTGGATGTTTCATGTAGCACAAGTTAATATCATATTTATTTAATATTAATAGTATAAAAACCCAGACACTGTCTGCTAAAAAACATCAAAAGAATGCACCGAAAACTAGGATTGGAAAAAAACAATAGTCCTATCAAAGACTAATAATTTGTTTATGCAAGGCATTTAATGAAATGTGTTGTGCAAATACAAAAGTTGTATTTTAACCCTTACAGTACCGACCTACTTATCTGCGATGTATACCTTCAGTTCCAGCCATTATTTTACTAATTATTCCTTACGTCCCAAACCTTATTTCAGAATGGCTGAGACATCGATAGGGTTCCGGAATAATTTTTAACTTTTTTGATGGTAAAAATTGATAACACGAAGAGAGTAAATTGCTAGAAACATAATAACTTACCTTATTAGAATAATCTAATTCATAAAATAATTGTATTCATTTGTAAGCTTAATGCATAAGAAAATGTCTCAACAACACGTATCGCCATAATAAGGGAAGGTAATTCGGTATCGTCCATTAGGACCGCACTTTCAATTTCACCAAAAAAACAACAACTCAGTAATTGGTCAATTTTCATAATTTAAAAAGCACAATAAAATTCTACTATTCAGCTATCGAGTAATTATTCTGCCTGACACTATGGTGAAAGGTCAAATCGTTTGATTTTGATCTTTAAATAGACACTCTTCCTTGAGGGAAATATACGCGTCTGGGTCTCATCATCATCATCATCATCTGTCCTTTGGGTTTCTTGTGGAACATAGGGCCTCTGTCAAAGCACGCCACTCTTCACGGTCTCTTGCTAGTCGCTTCAATTCTTCCCAGCTCTTTCCAGTTCTTTCGGTTTCATCCAGTATGCTTCGTCTCCATGTTCGCTTGGGTCTTCCTCTATGCCGTTACCCTGGGGATTCCACTCTAAGGCCTGTCTAGCTCTGTTGTTGTTATCTTTCCTGAGGGTGTGTCCAATCCATTTCCACTTTCTTTCCATGATTTGTTGTTCTACTTTTCTTTGTCCACACCTCTCCCACAGCTTGGAGTTTTCTACCTTGTCGAACCATTTTATTTTGAGTATATTTCTTAGGCATCTGTTAACAAAGGTCTGGAGTCTATTTTTAGTTTTCTCTGTTGTTCGCCATGTTTCGGACCCATAAAGTAGGACTGTTTTAATGTTTGTGTTAAAGATCCTTACTTTAGTTTTGACAGAGATGTTTGTAGATCTCCAGACCTGTTTCAAGTTGGCAAAGGCTTGTCGCGCCAAATTTATTCGACATTCGATGTCCTCGTCTTCTCCTCCTGATGCACTGACCACATTTCCAAGGTATACAAAGTGATTCGCTTGGTCTAAGCTTTGGTTTTCTACTTGTATGTCGCCTTCTTGTTGGTGTTTTTTTTCTTCAATAATTTGTTTTTTTGGTGGTATATACTGAGCCCTACTCTTTTTCCAGTCTCACTCAAAGCTGTGATCTTCTCTTGCATATCTTGTAATCTGTGGGACAGAATGGCCAGGTCATCCGCAAACTCTAAGTCTTCTAGTTTTTGCATTAGGGTCCATTGTATTCCTTTTCCTGAGTTAGCATAATCTTCTTTTGTGACCCAGTCTAGTACTAGAAGGAACAGAAGTGGTGAGAGGAGACATCCTTGCTTAGCTCCAGTTGTAACATGGAATTCATCTGACATCTTACCATTATGTACTATTTGGCAGGTAAAGTTTTCATAGAGACTTTTGATGATGGTTATTATTTTATTAGGTATTCCATAGTGCCTCATGATTGACCATATTGTCTCTCTATTAATGCTATCAAAAGCCTTTTCAAAGTCCACAAATGTAGCATAGAGTTAAGATTGCCATTCAATAGATTGTTCTATAATGATCCGGAGTGTTGCTATCTGGTCAATGCATGATCTTCCTCTTCTGAACCCAGCCTGTTCTTCTCTTAGGAGATCATCGCAGGCTTCTTTAATTCAGTTGAGTATTGTTCTGCTGAAGACCTTGCTTGGTACTGAGAGTAGAGTAATTCCTCGCCATTTATCACTTTTTGACAGATCCCCATTCTTTGGAATTTTAATCAGTATGCCTTTTTTACATTCTGCAGGAGGGGTTTCGGTTGACCAAATTTTATTAAAAGATATTGTGGAGTTGGTTAACAATTTCAGCTCCTCCTTCTTTTAGGACCTCAGGTGGTATATTGTCTATGCCTGCTGCTTTGCCTGTCTTCATTTGATTAATGGCCTTCCATATTTCTTCTTTGGATATTTCTTCCATATTTATGTCCAGTGTTTCTCCTGTGTCAGATCGGGTGGATTTAGAGGGGTTGGTCTGTTTAGCACTTCCTGGAAGTATTCTTTCCATCTTCTGAGCTGGTCATCTATGGAAGAGAAGAGTTTACCTTGTTTGTCTCGGACTGGCACATTGTAGTTAGCTTTCTTGCCACTCAAGAGTTTAGTAATTTTATATAACTGTTTTAGGTCTCCTTTTCCTGCTGCTTCTTCTGCTTGTTCAGCTAGTTTATTATAAAATGTTCTTTTATCATGTCTAAGCATTTTTTAGACCTCTTTTGAAATTGTATGATACTCTTGTTGTGTTAGTTGTTTATGTTTTCTTGTTTTGGTTTACTGTTTGTTTTGCATGTTTCCTGTCTTCAATTCTTTGCCATGTCTCGTCGCTAATCCAATGTTTTTTGTTTTTTGGGGGAGGTCTTAGTACTTCATTACAAGTTCCTATAATAATTTCTTTGAAGTTATCCCAGGTTTTGTCTATGCTTTCCTCAGTATCATCTGGTTGTAGTGCAGAGAATCGGTTTTTAAGGGTTTAATTGTAATTCACACTTCCTCTGTGAATTCTGGAGTTTGTCTAGGTCAAACTTGGTTCTCCTGTTGGTTTTTGACCTTTGTTTGGCTAACTTTATTTTTAGCTTGGCCACTACCAGGTGGTGATCTGATCCAATGTCTGCTCCTCTTTTCATTCGTACATCCTGTAATGTGCTCCTCCAAGTATGGCATATAGCGATGTGGTCTATTTGATTCTCTGTTTTGTTGTCTGGTGAGACCCACATTGCTTTGTGACATTTTTTGTGTGGGAAGATGCTGCCTCCGATCACCAGTTCATTGAATGTACAGAGGTTAGCAAACATCTCTCCATTTTCTTTCATGTTACCCAGTCCGTGTATACCCATTGTCTTCTCTCTCCCTTTGTTATCATTTCCTAATTTAGCATTCATATCTCCCATGAGGATCAGTATATCTCTTTTGGGTATTCTATCCACTATACTTTGAAGTCGTTCATAGAATGCAACTTTATCTTCTTCGGGTGCAAGGTTGGTGGGAGCATAGCACATGACGATGTGAACATTTTGGAATCTTGATAGAAATTTTGCTCTAATAATTCTGTCTGAAACAGGCTCCCATTCCAGGAGACTGTTAAATGAATCTTTGTTCAATAGGAGTGCCACTCCATTTTCATGGGTGTCCTCTTCATTTTCCATTCCAGAAAAGAGCAGAGTTTCACCTGTTTGAAGCCTAGTTTCTTCAAAAGTGTTCCACTGTACTTCACTCAGTCCCAAAATTTGCAATTTGTAGTTAGCCATCTCTTTGGCGACTTGGGCGCATCTGCCTGGTTCTAGCAGGGTTCGGACATTCCATGTACCCAAGCTGAAGGGTCCCTTTTGCATTAGGAAATGTTTCTTTTTTGTCGGTTTGAGTAGGGTGGTCGGCCTTGTGGGATTCTGTTGAATTTCCCCACACAGCTTCATAAATCTCCTTTGTGGAGCTTTACTCTCGCCTCTGACTGTGTTTTGTAAGTTCGCTTTGATTTTGGTTTCTGTAACATTTTTTTTTCCATGGCCGGGTTGTTAGCCCTGCGCACAACCGTCTGGGATGATTCCCTTTACAGCTCTCTGGATAGCTGCTTTATTTTTCGGGTAAGGTTCCCTAGCCTTTGTGGATCCCTCCACTTCCTGTAAGGCAGCAGGTTCTGATTTTGGTCCGCCCCAGGTCTTTGAGTTCCCCGGTACCTACCATATCTGGTGGGCGTTCCCCAATCTGCCACCCGGGGAGGCGCTCGATGGGAGATCAGAAGCTCCACACGAGGCGTCTGGGTCTGAGGTAAAGAAATAGTTGGATGAGAATATACGCGACTGGGTCTGAGGTAAAGATATAGTTGGATGAGAATATACGCGACTGGGTCTGAGGTAAAGATATAGTCGGATGAGAATATACGCGACTGGGTCTGAGGTAAAGAAATAGTTGGATGAAAATATACTCGACTGGGTCTTAGGCAGGGGTCGGGAACCTATGGCTAGCAAGCCAGATGTGGCTCTATTTACGGCTGCATCTGGCTCGCAGACAAATGTTTGATTATTTTAAAAAATGTGTTAGACTCCTTTGATCTAGGCTACATATTAATTGCATATCAATATTCATTCTACAAATGAGCTAAAGTCCACTTCAGCTCAGCATCAGAAGTGGTAAAGGAGATCAACTCCGCTGACCTAAAAGAAAGAAAAATAGCAACCCTGCATTCATTGTAATAAAATGGAAATGTACTTGAATTTCTATTTTTAAACATAATGTAAGCCTATGGCTCTCACAGGATTACTTTTCAAAATATGTGGTGTCCATGGCTCTCTCAGTCAAAAAGGTTCCCGACCCCTGGTCTTAGGTAAAGAAATAGTAAAAAAAAAAATGTCCGCGGGAACAAAATTAGTGGCCCACCACAGGGAGGCCAAAATAATTAGCCTACTTTTCAACAATTCGTTTAAGTATTCTAAACTGATAAAATCAGATTTCACATCTTTATTTATCACTTTAAAGCGTTTGAAAAGCATTTATTCAAATATTTTAAGTAGAATAAAAATAGTTAAAAACGGTATGTTGCATTGCTTGCATATCCATACAATACAATGATCATTTACGGAGTAGTTTTTTTTAAATATTATTTAACCTAAAGTGTATAATTTTCCACTTTATTCTACTTGCATGTTGTTTCCATTGGAAAATGTTTAAAATTATTATATGTAAGATACTTCATATTTACTACAAGTAGATCTCTCACTTTGAAAAGAAGTTATCATTAAAATTGAAGTGAATACATTTCCTATGTTTGTGATAAAAAGAATACAATAAAATGTTTATATCTAAAAACTGCTTGCTTACACTCTTAAGCTTTTTTATTCATTGGTTATTTCCATTGGCATTATACTGAGGTGCAGAGCTAAGGGTTTTACAAACATTCAAACATGTTTCTATCACATTCAAACATGTTTCTATCACATTCAAACATGTTTCTATCACATTCAAACATGTTTTTATCTCATTCAAACAAGTTTCTATCACATTCAAACATGTTTCTATCACATTCAAACATGTTTCTATCACATTCAAACATGTTTCTATCTCATTCAAACATGTTTCTATCACATTCAAACATGTTTTTATCTCATTCAAACAAGTTTCTATCACATTCAAACATGTTTCTATCACATTCAAACATGTTTCTATCTCATTCAAACATGTTTCTATCACATTCAAACATGTTTCTATCACATTCAAACATGTTTCTATCACATTCAAACATGTTTCTATCTCATTCAAACATGTTTCTATCACATTCAAACATGTTTCTATCACATTCAAACATGTTTCTATCACATTCAAACATGTTTCTATCACATTCAAACATGTTTCTATCACATTCAAACATGTTTCTGTCACATTCAAACATGTTTCTGTCACATTCAAACATGTTTCTATCACATTCAAACATGTTTCTATCACATTCAAACATGTTTCTATCACATTCAAACATGTTTCTATCACATTCAAACATGTTTCTATCACATTCAAACATGTTTCTATCACACCTGACTTGGAATTTGTTTTAGATCTATAGATCTTGACTTTTAACATTGCATTGGTTGTTATATATTAAAGAAGTAGATTTAGATAATTGAAACTTCTGGTAGTACTGTAGGAAGACATTTTCCCCCAATCTAAAATTCAGAAAAGTCAAGTAATAATTAAAACATAACAAATATTTTACCTTAAATTGCATTATAATAAATATTTCACATGCCATTATGTGATCTTTAAAATATTTCAACCAATTTTTTATTTTTTTAACAGCATTCAACCATGTCCAGATGTCAAGTATGGAAAAAGGATTCACGTGTTGCCTGTTGATGACACAGTAGAAGGACTTGCTGGGTAACAAGTCATAACCTACCGTATATACTCGTGTATAAGTTGCACCGGTGGATAAGTCGCACCCCTAGTTTAAGATTTTTGATCTTATATGTTGTCATTGACTCGCGCATAAGTCGCACCCCGACTTCAAGGGTTTACACTGCCTTTTAACTTTTCAAAAATGCATTCCTTTTAAACATAAAAGTTACTAAATATGCACCCTAATTTGGAAACTTTCCTTAAAAATGGTTTCAATCGTGCATAAGGCAAACATAATCATATAAAGGCTTCATTTATTTTAAACAACCGATCATTAGGCCTACAGACATTAGTGATATGGGAAAGTAAGGTATGTGTTTCTCCATGTAAGTCCTGTCCCTATTGTCATACTAAATTGGGTCAACACACACAAAAAATCTTTTGATGTGCGTCATTAGACTGAATGTCGCCCAGATAATGCGACACCGGTATTGACGCTTTACAAGTAACCTAATTACCATTACCATTGTTTGTAATGATTTCAAGCGCGACTATGTGACGGCAAAAAGCTGTGTTTTTTTTTCAACTCATACATGAAACTAATGAGAAATAAAACACACTATTTACATTTCACGCGTCGATCGGCCGATCATAGTTTTGGAAACATTCCTTAGACATGGCGTGGTTTTATCGGAATGCTAAACACTGCCTTATTAATAGGCTATAGCCTATTAGCCTAGGCCTTAGGTCCTAAATAAAACACATCTTAAGCTACTAGTAGGCCCACCTACATTATAGGTCTAGACAGGCTTTCACACATTTACGATTCTTTCCATAATGTACTTTTCATTCAATAAGCCTACCAAAAACATGCAGCCTTTAAACTTACGCTACGTTGCGGCAATATAAAATCGGCCCAAAAGTTCAAAAGAAAAACCTAAAATATTTGTCCATTTTAATTTCAGTTATTTAAAGATAGTAATATTTACACCAACGAAAGTTTTCTAAATGTAACGCATATCATAGTAATTCTGCATCACTACAATCAACTATAGGGGTTATGTATGAAACTTTATGACAGAGTAGGGATGTTTTTGGAACTTTTCAAAAACAGTGTCGGGTGTATAGGCCGCACCCCTACTTTTTGTTGAAATTTTTGGTAAAAAACTTATACGCGAGTATATACTGTAGTTCTAAACATCGACCTGATAGCAAGGAATATTTTTTTTTATCCTTTATATTAACTTTGCACAACTTTGTCCATGACACTTTTTATTATGCTCTTGAAACTTGGCAATAGACTTGTTTCATTTAACAACAATAGTTTATGTCATTTTCAGCCCAATCAGTTTACTTGGCAATAGACTTGTTTCATTTAACAACAACAGTTTATGTCATTTTCAGCCCACAAAAATCAGTTTTTAAAATGTTTAGTTTAAATGGGGAATATGGAGTATGGGGCATCCTCTCATTGAAAATGTTTTAGATGGCGTATTTTAAAAAACAAATATATATTTTATATTATCTACATTTTTCTTTCTTTCTTTGTGTGTTGCAAACAAAGGACAAAACCTTTGGAAAACTAATGCGTAATATAAAGGATTAAAAAATACAGTTTTTAATTGTTGTTTATTTTTGTGTGGTTTTGTTTTCAGAAATTTGTTTGAAGTTTTCCTGAAACCATACTTTCTAGAAGCATATAGACCCATCAAGAAGGGAGATATTTTCTTGGTCAGAGGTGGAATGCGTGCTGTGGAGTTCAAAGTTATTGAGACAGATCCCCAGCCGTACTGCATTGTGGCTCCAGATACAGTTATTCACTGTGAAGGGGAACCAGTCAAAAGAGAAGTTAGAAAAAGTTTTGTCTTGTTATATAGGCATTATTTCAATGAATGCTTATTGAAACAGCTACATATTTTTAAACAGCTTTATAGTTTTATTTAGTTAAAGTCCTGTCAGAAATAAAGAATAGGAACTTGTAATTTAAAACATCTTCATAGAAACATAATATCTCTGGTCATACATATTATTAGCTAGAAATATACTGGGCCTTTCAGTCAGTAAATAGTTATTGAAATTATGCCTGGTTCTTTTTTTTTTTGTTACTTGTGTTCTAGGAAGAGGAAGAACAGTTGAATGAAGTAGGTTATGATGACATTGGTGGTTGCCGTAAACAACTTGCTCAAATTAAAGAAATGGTGGAGCTACCATTGAGGCACCCACAGCTATTCAAAGCTATTGGAGTCAAGGTAATTGAACAGGTCCTTGTCATAGGTAATTCAACAGGTCCTTGTCATAGGTAATTCAACAAGTCCTTGTCACAGGTAATTCAACTAATCCATGTCACAGGTAATTCAACTAATCCATGTCACAGGTAATTCAACAAATTCTTGTCACAGGTAATTCAACAAATTCTTGTCACAGGTAATTCAACTAATCCATGTCACAGGTAATTCAACTAATCCATGTCACAGGTAATTCAACTAATCCATGTCACAGGTAATTCAACTAATCCATGTCACAGGTAATTCAACTAATCCATGTCACAGGTAATTCAACAAATTCTTGTCATAGGTAATTCAACAAGTCCTTGTCACATGTAATTCAACTAATCCATGTCACAGGTAATTCAACTAATCCATGTCACAGGTAATTCAACAAATTCTTGTCACAGGTAATTCAACTAATCCATGTCACAGGTAATTCAACTAATCCATGTCACAGGTAATTCAACTAATCCATGTCACAGGTAATTCAATAGGCAAGTCAAGAAAAGGAAAAATTCTCTAAATAGTGTAAATAAATCAAAATTGATTTCTTAAAGACTGGAATTTTGTTCATGGTGGTCTAATTTAATTTTTTCTAACACAATCAGCAGACTGTATTCTCTAAATAGAATGACCCCAATTTTGTGGGACTTGTTGGTTAGTTTATATCTACTTTTAATTTCCCTGCTAGTATTGGCATATTAATAATGTCTGCTAGTATTGGAATATTAATAATGTCTGCTAGTATTGGATCATTAATAATGTCTGCTAGTATTGGAATATTAATAATGTCTGCTAGTATTGGATCATTAATAATGTCTGCTAGTATTGGATCATTAATAATGTCTGCTATTATTGGATCATTAATAATGTCTGCTAGTATTGGATCATGAATAATGTCTGCTATTATTGGATCATTAATAATGTCTGCTAGTATTGGATCATTAATAATGTCTGCTATTATTGGATCATTAATAATGTCTGCTAGTATTGGATCATTAATAATGTCTGCTAGTATTGGATTATTAATAATGTCTGCTAGTATTGGATCATTAATAATGTCTGCTAGTATTGGATCATTAATAATGTCTGCTAGTATTGGATCATTAATAATGTCTGCTAGTATTGGATCATTAATAATGTCTGCTAGTATTGTATTTCTATAAACTGGGCAAGCCTTCTGGCTCCTAAGTCCAAGGTATGTAGAAAATAGGTGGGTTCAAGAACTTGTCCAAATGCTAGGTACTCTAGCTAGTGCCAGTGCCAGACTTGGCACGCTGATGGATTTTCAATGGCACAAGGAAGAGGTCTTTAAAGTCAATTCATGTCTCTTCTACAAGAAATTTAGTACTACAGCAGGATGACAGGCTGTGCCTTCCTATATAGTCTCAGATGCCCAACGGTGTACTCTTAAAGGAAGCGTTTTAATTGTTTACACATTTAGTCAGCTTTGAGGCCCAGGCGCACAGAAGTGTCTACCACCTTATCAGAAAAATCCACATTCTTAGTAGTAGAATAGATCTGGGACTGATGTGAAAGTATCCAGTAGTAGAATAGACCTGGGACTGATGTGAAAGTATCCAGTAGTAGAATAGATCTGGGACTGATGTGAAAGTATCCAGTAGTAGAATAGATCTGGGACTGATGTGAAAGTATCCAGTAGTAGAATAGATCTGGGACTGATGTGAAAGTATCCAGTAGTAGAATAGATCTGGGACTGATGTGAAAGTATCCAGTAGTAGAATAGATCTGGGACTGATGTGAAAGTATCCAGTAGTAGAATAGATCTGGGACTGATGTGAAAGTATCCAGTAGTAGAATAGATCTGGGACTGATGTGAAAGTATCCAGTAGTAGAATAGATCTGGGACTGATGCGAAAGTATCTAGTAGACACTGCTGAACACTTGAAGAATTAATTATGCCTAGAGATTTTTATAACGTAATTGTTCAAAATGTTTTGTTCTATTTACAAATACTATATATTTTACTAGTTCTTTTATTTAGATTTGGTATTCTAAGCTGTATTAAACTAGAGAAAACATATAATGGAAATACAACAAAAAAATGACTTAGAATACAATAATTATTTTAGAGCAAGGCTTTTACTAACCTATATAAAACCTTTTTAAGATTTTGTTTGCAACTAATTTACACAATGTACTATTGTTTTCTTTGCAAGCCACCTCGAGGTATTTTGCTGTATGGTCCACCTGGTACAGGTAAAACTTTGATTGCTAGGGCAGTGGCTAATGAGACTGGAGCTTTCTTTTTCCTCATCAATGGTAAGATTTTACAGTACGTTTATTAACAAAATGCTCAAGATATCCTTGATTCATTCACTGAACAATTTGAATAGCTTGTTTGATGCATAATTGGTAAATTAAGAGGTCGTTCAACTGTATCCATGTAGGGAGATATGTGCAGTGTGTTGGTTTTTTTCAACATTGTTTCCTGCTTGTCTGATAGACAGTGCATAAAAAAATTAAAGATTCTTGATGCAATTCAACATCTGTCGAGTCTGGTGCTTGTCAGAACCCAATTTTGATCTATGTTCAAAAAGTGTTTAAAATAGATTTATACAGGGCAGGGAGTTAAAAGACTACAGTTATCATACAATTTACACGTACCATAGACCAGGGATCGGCAACCTTTTGATAATAGAGTGCCAAAGTAGGATTTCTAATTCAGTCAGTGTGCCAATAGCCTAAAACTAATCCTGTTCAAGCAATCAATTTTTTTTAGAAGAGGCATGAATTATTGCTTTCTGGGCTGTCCCGCGTGCCATTGAAAATCGCTCTGCGTACAAATTCTGGCACGCGTGTTGTAGCTTGTCGACCCCTGCCATAGACTACCAGTTAACATAAGAACAATTTACACGTACCATAGACTACCAGTTAACATAAGGACAATTTACACGTACCATAGACTACCAGTTATCATAAGGACAATTAACATGTACCATAGACTACCAGTTATCATAAGGACAATTTACACGTACCATAGACTACCAGTTATCATAAGAACAATTAACATGTACCATAGACTACCAGTTATTATAAGAACAATTAACATGTACCATAGACTACCAGTTATCATAAGAACAATTAACATGTACCATAGACTACCAGTTATCATAAGAACAATTTACACATACCATAGACTACCAGTTATCATAAGGACAATTAACACGTACCATAGACTACCAGTTATTATAAGAACAATTAACATGTACCATAGACTACCAATTATCATAAGAACAATTTACACGTACCATAGACTACCAGTTATCATAAGAACAATTTACACGTACCATAGACTACCAGTTATCATAAGGACAATTTACACGTACCATAGTCTACCAGTTATCATAAGAACAATTTACATGTACCATAGACTACCAGTTATCATAAGAACAATTTACATGTACCATAGACTACCAGTTATCATAAGAACAATTAACATGTACCATAGACTACCAGTTATCATAAGGACAATTAACATGTACCATAGACTACCAGGGGCGAAGCCAGACATTTTTCCAGGTTTGGGCTGAACTTTCGCTTGACGCATTTTTATTAAACTTTTTGCAAATTTAGTACATATTAAAAAAAAAATGAATAAAAATATATTTTAAATTTGTGGGTGGGCTTTGCTTCTGTAGACTACATATGTACACTACCATTTAACATTAGGACAATTTTTTTATAAAGATTAGGATGAATTTGGGAATTTTAAACAGATTTGCATATAAGAACCCTATAAACATAGATGATTATTTGTCCCCATTCTTCCAGGTCCTGAAATCATGAGTAAGTTGGCAGGTGAATCTGAGAGTAATCTACGTAAAGCATTTGAAGAAGCTGAAAAAAACTCTCCTGCTATTATCTTCATTGATGAACTGGATGCAATAGCTCCCAAACGTGAAAAGGTAACTCTACTTTTCAGTTTCATTCTTATGTGTATATTAGCATAAATGTTAAAATAAGCAGACAGTATGAAATCTTTTTGGTAATTTATTGTACAAATGATTTATTTCTCAGACTCACGGTGAAGTAGAGAGGCGTATCGTATCCCAGCTTCTAACATTGATGGATGGTTTGAAACAAAGGTCTCATGTCATTGTAATGGCTGCAACTAACAGACCAAATAGTATTGACCCTGCTCTCAGAAGATTTGGTAATTTCTTTATTCATTTAGACCTTCACAGGACATTACATTAACTCTTTCCATCCCAGGGCTTTTTCCATGGTTTTACCAAGCATTTTTTACAGATACAAGAAAAAAATAGGACCTTTTTTTAAAATGTAAATCTTGGGACAAATATAAGAAGAGATAGACCTTAGTGTTATACATCAAAAGAAAGCAACATAAATGTAGTTTATAATCAAAGTACTTTAAAATATGTTTATTGAACGATATACATTTTTTATAGTGGTCAACCACTAAGAAAAAAATATTTATACAACCAAAAATTTTTTCTTTCCAATAAAAGTTTTTTTAATTTATAAAACGTGTCAACCAATTGATGCAATAACTTAAACCCCGATAGCAAATCTAACAAATAATAACACTTTCAGATTTGAAAAAAATTGATCAATAAATAACAAAGTTACACAATATTTAGCCAAAGATATGCCTTCACAAAAAAAAATGTAGCAAAGTTGAAATAAAGAAACATCTACTCATATTCTCATAAACTGGTTGGGTTTTTCATGTGTTGAAATATAGTCTGTGTCTAGGTTGATAAATCAAAGGGATAAATAAGGTCACAATAATACAATTATTATTACTTGGGTTTTCTGGGTTTTTTAAAAGACATATTCTAGTCTTTTCTAACGTTTTTTTTTTTTTTGCGGTATTACACTTACACGTGTTTGGCAATGAATCTTATTTTCCTTTACTGTATTGCTAAGATTGTGAAAATGTTTAAACTTCCTGGCTCAGAAAGTTTAAATCTGATTTGTTCAAACTGTAAAAAACAGACAGTTTTATAGGAAGGAATATTCAGAGGAGTTTATTCAACAAAGAAAAACGTTGATTTAGGCCTAATGTTCTTTGTACTAGTTATAGGTCTTAGATCTAGATCGATTGTGAACTGTCTGTAAAATGTAGGCCTACCTACGTTTTAAATAGTGGAATAGTAAATAGATGGGTATGTTCCTCTTTTTTTTTTGTTATAAAAGATTGTTACATAAAGGGTGTTCCGCTTTTTTGTTGAAAAATCCTCTTTTTCATCAAGATTGTTCCTCTTTTTAGTCCTTAGGGGTAGGCATGTCTGAGATGCCCCTGGACCGCTTGGCCCCATAACAGAAATAATTGAACCCAAATATCAATCAAAATGTAAAAAATTCACGCAACAAATGTAAACAAATTGCATTAATAACAAAGAAAATGGCGTAACAAAAATGGCGAAAATTACATCTTTACACCGTATAGGCTTTTTGCAAAATTATTAATTAATCATGAGCCGGTAGAATCGGCTCGCGGGACAGAAACGAAAAATAAAAAAGCCGATTGTACCGGCTCATGGGACGGAAAGAGTTAATATGATTTCTTCATTAAATAGTTTTTTTTACAGTGTAAAATGCAGGTTGTTTTGATTAAATAGTTTTTTTACTGTGTAAATTAGAGGTTGTTATGATTGAATAGTTTTTTACTGTGTAAATTACAGGTCGTTTTGACAGAGAAGTGGACATTGGCATTCCTGATGCTACTGGCAGATTGGAAATTTTAAGAATTCACACCAAAAACATGAAACTTGGGGATGACGTAGATCTTGAACAGGTTTGTCCAAAAGATCTTGTGGTCATCTAAACATTGATACCTGTGGTCATCTAAACATTGATATCTGTGGTCATCTAAGCATTGATACCTGTGGTCATCTAAACATTGATACCTGTGGTCATCTAAACATTGATACCTCTCCACATTTCCCTTTTTTCCTACCCTCTCTACAGTGTAACACTTAATTTTAAAATATTTTTTTATTAGACACTGAAATAAAAAAAAAGAATTGCCCAAAATGTCCTCAAAGTGAATCATTAAGACTACTTTACACCTCAAAGTAAATCATTAAGACTACTTTACACCTCAAAGTAAATCATTAAGACTACTTTACACCTCAAAGTAAATCATTAAGACTACTTTACACCTCAAAGTAAATCATTAAGACTACTTCACACCTCAGAGTAAATCATTAAGACTACTTCACACCTCAGAGTAAATCATTAAGACTACTTCACACCTCAAAGTAAATCATTAAGACTACTTCACACCTCAGGGTAAATCATTAAGACTACTTCACATCTCAAAGTAAATCATTAAGACTACTTCACACCTCAGAGTAAATCATTAAGACTACTTCACACCTCAAAGTAAATAATTAAGACTACTTCACATCTCAAAGTAAATCATTAAGACTACTTCACACCTCAGAGTAAATCATTAAGACTACTTCACACCTCAAAGTAAATAATTAGGACTATTTAATCCAAATAACCCTAACACCTCAAATGAATCATTAAGACTACTTCACATCTCAGAGTAAATCATTAAGACTACTTCACATCTCAAAGTAAATCATTAAGACTACTTCACATCTCAAAGTAAATCATTAAGACTACTTTACACCTCAGAGTAAATCATTAAGACTACTTCACATCTCAAAGTAAATCATTAAGACTACTTTACATCTCAGAGTAAATCATTAAGACTACTTTACACCTCAGAGTAAATCATTAAGACTACTTCACATCTCAAAGTAAATCATTAAGACTACTTTACACCTCAGAGTAAATCATTAAGACTACTTTACAACTCAGAGTAAATCATTAAGACTACTTTACACCTCAGAGTAAATCATTAAGACTACTTTACACCTCAGAGTAAATCATTAAGACTACTTCACATCTCAAAGTAAATCATTAAGACTACTTTACATCTCAGAGTAAATCACTAAGACTACTTTACACCTCAGAGTAAATCATTAAGACTACTTCACATCTCAAATTACGGTAAACCATTAAGACTACTTTACACCTCAGTAAATCATTAAGACTACTTTACAACTCAGAGTAAATCATTAAGACTACTTTACACCTCAGAGTAAATCATTAAGACTACTTTACAACTCAGAGTAAATCATTAAGACTACTTTACAACTCAGAGTAAATCATTAAGACTACTTTACACCTCAGAGTAAATCATTAAGACTACTTTACAACTCAGAGTAAATCATTAAGACTACTTTACACCTCAGAGTAAATCATTAAGACTACTTCACATCTCAAATTACGCTAAATCATTAAGACTACTTTACACCTCAGAGTAAATCATTAAGATTACTTCACATCTCAAAGTAAATCATTAAGATTACTTCACACCTCTGGAAAATATTATTTTAGCAGCAATAAAAAACTTGGTTTTGATAAAAAAAACTTGGTTTGGATCAAAAACTTGGTTTGGATAAAAAAACTTGGTTTGGATAAAAAACTTGGTTTGGATTTGGATAAAAAACTTGGTTTGGATATTATCCACTTTTCTAAAGAAAAACAAAAGTTCATTAAATCTTTCAGGAAGAAAAAAAAAATTCCATCATAGAAATGTACGGAGGCTAATGTACCGGTACTTAGGCTAATGTACCGAGGCTAATGTACTGAGGCTAATGTACTGAGGCTAATCTACTGAGGCTAATCTACTGAGGCTAATGTACTGAGGCTAATGTACTGAGGCTAATGTACTGAGGCTAATCTACTGAGGCTAATCTACTGAGGCTAATCTACTGAGGCTTATGTACTTCTTACTTTGGTTTTGTAAATGAAAAAATACCATTTTGCATTTTAGTGATATGTGACAAAAGTTTTGACTAAACAACTTTGTATAAAAATGAGTATTTATTTGAGGCCTTGTTGGGGCAGGTTAAAAAGTCATAAGTTTTTGTGGCAATGAAGCGAATTAAGCACAACAGCTGGATAGGACGCCCTCCATATCTGGAGAAAAATCCTGGTGTCTACTAGGAATCAAACCTGGGACCTTGTGTCAGGGTGAACTAGCTGCTGTCATATGCCTGTAAATAGCCTTTGTGATTTTTATTCTTGGCCACTTTGGCAAACCTTTTTTTTTATGAGTTTTCTTTTTATTGGCTCTATGGATTTAATTTTATTGATTTTTTAAAAACAAGTGTTCAAATTTGAAGTGAAATTTAATTTCATGTTTTTTTAATCCACTATTGTAAGGGGGGGGGGGGTCCATGATCTTTTGTATAAAATGAATTTTAAAAAGTGACCCTAACCCTTTTCATCTAGTTGTGGAAATAGCTGCCTGTGGTGGTTGTAGTTGGATTGGAAATCTAGGGATAAACAAGTTCTAGCTCTGGGATAAGGACAAGGTTATTATGAATGAAACAAAACTCTGTGGGACTATTTATCTCATTCATAATGAATGAAGCAAAACTCTGTGGGACTATTTATCTCATAATGAATGAAGCAAAACTCTGTGGGATTATTTATCTCATAATGAATGAAGCAAAACTCTGTGGGACTATTTATCTCATAATGAATGAAGCAAAACTCTGTGGGACTATTTATCTCATAATGAATGAAGCAAAACTCTGTGGGACTATTTATCTCATAATGAATGAAGCAAAACTCTGTGGGACTATTTATCTCATAATGAATGAAGCAAAACTCTGTGGGACTATTTATCTCATAATGAATGAAGCAAAACTCTGTGGGACTATTTATCTCATAATGAATGAAGCAAAACTCTGTGGGACTATTTATCTCATTCATAATGAATAAAGCGAAACTCTGTGGGACTATTTATCTCATTCATAATGAATGAAGCAAAACTCTGTGGGACTATTAATCTCATAATGAATGAAGCAAAACTCTGTGGGACTATTTATCTCATTCATAATGAATAAAGCGAAACTCTGTGGGACTATTTATCTCATTCATAATGAATAAAGCGAAACTCTGTGGGACTATTTATCTCATTCATAATGAATGAAGCAAAACTCTGTGGGACTATTAATCTCATAATGAATGAAGCAAAACTCAGTGGGACTATTTATCTCATTCATAATGAATAAAGCGAAACTCTGTGGGACTATTTATCTCATTCATAATGAATAAAGCGAAACTCTGTGGGACTATTTATCTCATTCATAATGAATGAAGCAAAACTCTGTGGGACTATTTATCTCATTCATAATGAATGAAGCAAAACTCTGTGGGACTATTAATCTCATAATGAATGAAGCAAAACTCTGTGGGACTATTTATCTCATTCATAATGAATGAAGCAAAACTCTGTGGGACTATTAATCTCATAATGAATGAAGCAAAACTCTGTGGGACTATTAATCTCATAATGAATGAAGCAAAACTCTGTGGGACTATTTATCTCATTCATAATGAATAAAGCGAAACTCTGTGGGACTATTTATCTCATTCATAATGAATAAAGCGAAACTCTGTGGGACTATTTATCTCATTCATAATGAATAAAGCGAAACTCTGTGGGACTATTTATCTCATTCATAATGAATAAAGCGAAACTCTGTGGGACTATTTATCTCATTCATAATGAATAAAGTGAAACTCTGTGGGACTATTTATCTCATTCATAATGAATAAAGCGAAACTCTGTGGGACTATTAATCTCATAATGAATAAAGCGAAACTCTGTGGGACTATTTATCTCATTCATAATGAATAAAGCGAAACTCTGTGGGACTATTTATCTCATTCATAATGAATGAAGCAAAACTCTGTGGGACTATTTATCTCATTCATAATGAATAAAGCGAAACTCTGTGGGACTATTTATCTCATTCATAATGAATAAAGCGAAACTCTGTGGGACTATTTATCTCATTCATAATGAATAAAGCGAAACTCTGTGGGACTATTTATCTCATTCATAATGAATGAAGCAAAACTCTGTGGGACTATTAATCTCATAATGAATGAAGCAAAACTCTGTGGGACTATTTATCTCATTCATAATGAATAAAGCAAAACTCTGTGGGACTATTTATCTCATTCATAATGAATAAAGCAAAACTCTGTGGGACTATTTATCTCATTCATAATGAATAAAGCAAAACTCTGTGGGACTATTTATCTCATTCATAATGAATAAAGCCAAACTCTGTGGGACTATTTATCTCATTCATAATGAATGAAGCAAAACTCTGTGGGACTATTTATCTCATCATGAATAAAGCAAAACTCTGTGGGACTATTTATCTCATTCATAATGAATAAAGCGAAACTCTGTGGGACTATTTATCTCATTCATAATGAATAAAGCGAAACTCTGTGGGACTATTTATCTCATTCATAATGAATAAAGCGAAACTCTGTGGGACTATTTATCTCATTCATAATGAATAAAGCGAAACTCTGTGGGACTATTTATCTCATTCATAATGAATAAAGCGAAACTCTGTGGGACTATTAATCTCATAATGAATAAAGCGAAACTCTGTGGGACTATTTATCTCATTCATAATGAATAAAGCGAAACTCTGTGGGACTATTTATCTCATTCATAATGAATGAAGCAAAACTCTGTGGGACTATTTATCTCATTCATAATGAATAAAGCGAAACTCTGTGGGACTATTTATCTCATTCATAATGAATAAAGCGAAACTCTGTGGGACTATTTATCTCATTCATAATGAATAAAGCGAAACTCTGTGGGACTATTTATCTCATTCATAATGAATGAAGCAAAACTCTGTGGGACTATTAATCTCATAATGAATGAAGCAAAACTCTGTGGGACTATTTATCTCATTCATAATGAATAAAGCAAAACTCTGTGGGACTATTTATCTCATTCATAATGAATAAAGCAAAACTCTGTGGGACTATTTATCTCATTCATAATGAATAAAGCAAAACTCTGTGGGACTATTTATCTCATTCATAATGAATAAAGCAAAACTCTGTGGGACTATTTATCTCATTCATAATGAATGAAGCAAAACTCTGTGGGACTATTTATCTCATCATGAATAAAGCAAAACTCTGTGGGACTATTTATCTCATTCATAATGAATAAAGCGAAACTCTGTGGGACTATTTATCTCATTCATAATGAATAAAGCGAAACTCTGTGGGACTATTTATCTCATTCATAATGAATAAAGCGAAACTCTGTGGGACTATTTATCTCATTCATAATGAATAAAGCGAAACTCTGTGGGACTATTTATCTCATTCATAATGAATGAAGCAAAACTCTGTGGGACTATTAATCTCATAATGAATGAAGCAAAACTCTGTGGGACTATTTATCTCATTCATAATGAATAAAGCAAAACTCTGTGGGACTATTTATCTCATTCATAATGAATAAAGCAAAACTCTGTGGGACTATTTATCTCATTCATAATGAATAAAGCAAAACTCTGTGGGACTATTTATCTCATTCATAATGAATAAAGCAAAACTCTGTGGGACTATTTATCTCATTCATAATGAATAAAGCAAAACTCTGTGGGACTATTTATCTCATTCATAATGAATGAAGCAAAACTCTGTGGGACTATTTATCTCATAATGAATGAAGCAAAACTCTGTGGGACTATTTATCTCATTCATAATGAATGAAGCAAAACTCTGTGGGACTATTTATCTCATAATGAATAAAGCAAAACTCTGTGGGACTATTTATCTCATTCATAATGAATAAAGCAAAACTCTGTGGGACTATTTATCTCATAATGAATAAAGCAAAACTCTGTGGGACTATTTATCTCATAATGAATAAAGCGAAACTCTGTGGGACTATTTATCTCATTCATAATGAATAAAGCGAAACTCTGTGGGACTATTTATCTCATTCATGGGGCAGAAAATAATGTAAATCATTTTTTTTGTATGTAAAAATAAAAGATTGAAATATTTGAGTGGAAATGATTTAATTTGTTGTCACTCCTTTTGTAGGTAGCTTCAGAGACCCATGGCCATGTTGGTGCTGATTTGGCTGCTTTATGCTCAGAAGCAGCTCTTCAACAGATCCGAGAGAAAATGGATTTAATAGATTTGGAAGATGAGACAATAGATGCAGAGGTCTTGGACTCTCTGGCTGTTACAATGGAAAATTTCAGGGTTAGGTTTTCAATAAATAACTTTGAATTTGCTCTGATTTATATTTTTCATACCAGTGTAGTAGTATGTGTAGTAGTGTGTGTAGTAGTGTGTGTAGTAGTGTGTGCAGTAGTGTGTGCAGCAGTATTAAACAATCAGAAAACACTAGTTTGAGAAATTAATTTGAAAACTTTTTTTTGTTTCAGTGGGCATTAAGCAAGAGCAATCCTAGTGCCTTGCGAGAGACTTCAGTAGAAGTGCCAAATGTCTCATGGGAAGATGTTGGTGGCTTAGAAAATGTCAAGAAGGAGCTGCAAGAGTTGGTTCAGGTATATTATGTTTATTTGTATAAACCTTTGTCTCTACAAGTTTGTACAAAATGAAGATTGAAGTTCAATTACGACTTAATTTGTAACTTTCACTTTATTCTTAACTCATTTGCTACTACCGCGACTAAATGCGGCATACCCCCCATTTTATGGGCTTTATGATACTTTATCGGATTCTGACGCTAGGGCTAGTGAAAATATTTAGCCAAATCCTAGGGTCTCAACAATCAGCGAATGATTTTAACGATAATTCGACATTTTATATGTATAAAAGTATACATTTCCAAAAAGCTAAGATATTTATCTATTTTACTATGTCATTTTTATTAACTTTGGGTAATATTTAGTCATAAAAAAATATTTAAAAATAATTTACTAAATTTAATGAGGAGTTCCTTCCCTTTAACTAGTATTTTCAGGGGTGTCTTATAGAAACTAGGTTAGTAGCAAATGAGTTAAGTGTAATTTATTTTAAATACTTAAAAAATATTATGAAATAAATTAAATTTTTTTCAGTATCCAGTGGAACACCCTGAAAAATTCCTCAAGTTTGGTATGACACCCTCCAAAGGTGTTTTGTTTTATGGACCTCCTGGTTGTGGTAAAACATTATTGGCTAAAGCTATTGCCAATGAATGCCAGGCCAATTTTATTTCCATTAAAGGGCCTGAACTGTTGACTATGTGGTTTGGAGAATCTGAGGCCAATGTCAGAGATATATTTGACAAGGTAGGTTATCTCAACTTTCATTGTACAGTAGGTCATCTCAACTTTCATTGTACAGTAGGTCATCTCAACTTTCATTGCACAGTAGGTCATCTCAACTTTCATTGCACAGTAGGTCATCTCAACTTTCATTGTACAGTAGGTCATCTCACATTTCATTGTACAGTAGGTCATCTCAACTTTCATTGCACAGTAGGTCATCTCAACTTTCATTGTTCAGTAGGTCATCTCAACTTTCATTGTACAGTAGGTCATCTCACATTTCATTGTACAGTAGGTCATCTCACATTTCATTGCACTGTAGGTCATCTCACATTTCATTGCACTGTAGGTCATCTCAACTTTCATTGCACAGTAGGTCATCTCAACTTTCATTGTACAGTAGGTCATCTCACATTTCATTGCACTGTAGGTCATCTCACATTTCATTGCACTGTAGGTCATCTCAACTTTCATTGCACAGTAGGTCATCTCAACTTTCATTGCACAGTAGGTCATCTCAACTTTCATTGCACAGTAGGTCATCTCAACTTTCATTGCACAGTAGGTCATCTCAACTTTCATTGTACAGTAGGTCATCTCAACTTTCATTGTACAGTAGGTCATCTCAACTTTCATTGCACAGTAGGTCATCTCAACTTTCATTGTACAGTAGGTCATCTCAACTTTCATTGCACAGTAGGTCATCTCAACTTTCATTGTACAGTAGGTCATCTCAACTTTCATTGCACAGTAGGTCATCTCAACTTTCATTGCACAGTAGGTCATCTCAACTTTCATTGTACAGTAGGTCATCTCAACTATTTTATTTACTTCTCTATTCCTATTTCCAGACATTTGTTCTATGTAAAAGTCTAGTCTGGCATTTTGATAAATGTGTGAATACAGTTTTTGGTTTACCTCAAAAATTCAGCCAACCCATTCCATTGCTTACTGTTCTATTTCTAAGTAACTAGTAAATGATTCTATTGCCTATTGTTCTATTTCTAAGTAACTAGTAAATGATTCTATTGCCTATTGTTCTATTTCTAAGTAACTAGTAAATGATTCTATTACCTATTGTTCTCTTTCTAAGTAACTAGTAAATGATTCTATTACCTATTGTTCTATTTCTAAGTGACTAGTAAATGATTCTATTACCTATTGTTCTCTTTCTAAGTAACTAGTAAATGATTCTATTGTCTATTGTTCTCTTTCTAAGTGACTAGTAAATGATTCTATTGCCTATTGTTCTCTTTCTAAGTAACTAGTAAATGATTCTATTGCCTATTGTTCTATTTCTAAGTAACTAGTAAATGATTCTATTGCCTATTGTTCTATTTCTAAGTAACTAGTAAATGATTCTATTACCTATTGTTCTCTTTCTAAGTAACTAGTAAATGATTCTATTACCTATTGTTCTATTTCTAAGTGACTAGTAAATGATTCTATTGTCTATTGTTCTCTTTCTAAGTGACTAGTAAATGATTCTATTGTCTATTGTTCTCTTTCTAAGTGACTAGTAAATGATTCTATTGTCTTTTGTTCTCTTTCTAAGTAACTAGTAAATGATTCTATTACCTATTGTTCTCTTTCTAAGTAACTAGTAAATGATTCTATTGTCTATTGTTCTATTTCTAAGTGACTAATAAATGATTCTATTGCCTATTGTTCTATTTCTAAGTAACTAGTAAATGATTCTATTACCTATTGTTCTCTTTCTAAGTAACTAGTAAATGATTCTATTGTCTATTGTTCTCTTTCTAAGTGACTAGTAAATGATTCTATTGCCTATTGTTCTCTTTCTAAGTGACTAGTAAATGATTCTATTGCCTATTGTTCTCTTTCTAAGTGACTAGTAAATGATTCTATTGTCTATTGTTCTCTTTCTAAGTAACTAGTAAATGATTCTATTACCTATTGTTCTATTTCTAAGTGACTAGTAAATGTTTCTATTGTCTATTGTTCTCTTTCT
Organism: Anisus vortex; assembly: GCA_949126835.1. Lineage (NCBI taxonomy): Eukaryota > Metazoa > Mollusca > Gastropoda > Planorbidae > Anisus > Anisus vortex. Next base: position 60,411,299 of record OX421493.1, read on the forward strand.
AAGTGACTAGTAAATGATTCTATTGCCTATTGTTCTCTTTCTAAGTGACTAGTAAATGATTCTATTACCTATTGTTCTATTTCTAAGTGACTAGTAAATGATTCTATTGTCTATTGTTCTATTTCTAAGTGACTAGTAAATGATTCTGTTGCCTATTGTTCTATTTCTAAGTAACTAGTAAATGATTCTATTGCCTATTGTTCTATTTCTAAGTGACTGGTAAATGATTCTATTACCTATTGTTCTATTTCTAAGTGACTAGTAAATGATTCTATTACCTATTGTTCTATTTCTAAGTGACTAGTAAATGATTCTATTGCCTATTGTTCTATTTCTAAGTGACTAGTAAATGATTCCACTACCTATTGTTCTATTTCTAAGTGACTAGTAAATGATTCTATTACCTATTGTTCTCTTTCTAAGTGACTAGTAAATGATTCTATTGCCTATTGTTCTATTTCTAAGTGACTAGTAAATGATTCTATTGCCTATTGTTCTATTTCTAAGTGACTATTGTATGTTTTATATTGGCTATAGGCTAGGTCAGCGGCACCCTGTGTACTGTTTTTTGATGAATTGGATTCAATAGCCAAATCAAGAGGTGGCAATGTTGGTGATGGTGGTAAGTATGGGTGTTAAATGAAAACCAGAATACCGGATTCCGGTTTTGAAAAAGAAAACCGGTTGATTTTCAAAACCGATTTTCTGTTTGTTGGTTGGAAGGTAATCATTACTTCAAGTAGCACATCTTATTTTTTGTTCTGATGGAAATATTTTTAATAAATAATGTTGGATTCGCACAAAACAATTCTTTAAATGCCTTGCTAACACTATTTATTCTTAGTTATTGTATTTCTTTTTTTCCAAATACCAACTATGGCTTGGGATAAAAAACCACATCAAACCAAATGTTAAGTTACAGTTATAATCCTTTGTCTGGGATTATTTTGAAAAAACTCTTTTTAACAATGGCTCGTTGTAAACTATGATCCAAACAGATAAGCATCCTGGATTAACATCGTCATCCTCTTCATATGCTTCTTAATATGATGGTCAACGATAATCGGAAATTTAATTAACACTATTGAAAGCTATTATTGGATTTAATCAATTAGCCCTGATTTTTTTTTAGTTCTAAAGAATTGTATGGTAAAGTGTAAAAAGTCATATTGTATTCAAACAAATCAACCTCTTGAATTTGAATGCCATGCAAACACTAATTAAATTAAAATTTGAACTGTGCACATTTGGCTTTTCTGGCCTGTGACTTGTGACATTGCACAAGGGGGGAGACCAAAATCCGGTTTTAAACCGGTTTTATAGAAACAAAAATCAGTTTTGAAGAAAAACCGATTTTAACATCCCTAGTGGTAAGTGTGAAACAATAAACTCATTAATATAATTAACAAGCCCACCTGTAGGCAAAGAGGTTAAAGTCAATGACCAATCCTCTTAGTATACATTTTCTTGTTAACTATAAAATAGCAAAAAAAAATAGGTTTGAATTTCTCACCTTCACCATTTGATACTGCTAGTCAATCATTGGTTTAAACTATCAATATTTTGGCTTCCAATGTTTAAATGTATAAAATGTGAATTGTTGTAACAGGTGGTGCTGCTGATCGAGTTATCAACCAACTTCTTACTGAGATGGATGGAATGTCAGCTAAAAAAAATGTTTTTATTATCGGGGCCACCAATCGTCCAGATATAATAGATTCAGCTATTTTACGTCCTGGGCGTCTTGATCAACTTATCTACATTCCCCTCCCAGATGACAAATCTCGCATCCAGATACTTAAAGCTAACCTGCGCAAATCACCAATGTCAAAGGTGAGATTTTATTATTAAATTTGACATCCACACTATATTAGTTTAGAAAGCCCATTATACAAAGATTTTAAACTTTGAATGTCTGTCTAATAAGAGCAGCACAAACAATGTCCCAAGACGACTAGTACAGGCCTGCCTACCGTCCCGGAATTTCCGTATTTGTCCTGTAAATAAATAAATATTAACATCGGATCGGGAAAATAAGGACAGTTTTTTCGCAGCCCGGATAAAAAAAAGAAATCTGTAACACAATTTCTAAGCGTAAAAAATAAAGACGCCGGTAGCCGAAGTCACAGCAGACGATGATGACGTAGCCTTCCGAGTGTTGCCAAACAGCCGTTTGAGCCACACTACGCATGCGCATAGAAAACCTTTCAATAAAAAATTGCATCAAAACGTAAACAGTTACACCAGACCGATGATGAATTTTTTTTCATAACAAAATTTAGCGATTTAAAAAATAACCTGAAATAAAAAACAACAACAATGAATCTCTAGGCCTACCGATGCAATGCCATATGAATGATTACCCAATGACCGGTTATCGCATTTGTAAAACAATACAATTTTGCGAGACATCAAGTAAGACTAGACTAGACTAGTCTAGATCTAATACACATCTTTTAGCTCTAGGCCCTGGGCCTACATCTCTGAACTATAAATTTAAACGCATATTATTATATTTTATACTGACCATTGAAAAACTAAATAGTTTAAAATAGGATTGGGCCTACTACAATACTAAGGAAAAAAAATATTTTTTGGCCAAAATAACTACGGAAAATATTTATTACAAAATACATAGTACATGTACATAGGATAGACCTAGCCTATAGCATAATCATAGCCTATCATGTTGCTCACAATTATCTAGTACCAGTAATAGGTTAGGTATGGGAGTATATGCCATATATGGTATCAATATGTTTAGGCCTGCTACTATCATTTTTAGTAGGCCTACTAGTTACTATTACTATTTAGGCTTTCTACTAGGCTATAGACTATATGGCATTTTGTTATACTATAGGCCTATAGCGCCTTTATTAGCATACAATAGTTAGCTTTATAACTGGGCCTATTGATTTTCTTCAAAGTTAAATACAGAAAGTGCTATTAAAACTTTAATCTAATTACATTAGTAACAAACAATACTAGTTATATTCCTTCTAATAAAAAATAAATAACTTGTATGCGTGCGCGCGCTTTGTGACCTGAAAATTTTATGTTGTTAATTTGACTGATTGGACTTGGTGAGTTGTATTCGACAGACCTTCCAGCTGTTACTCTGACCTTCTAGCTGTTACACTGACCTTCCAGCTGTTACACTGACCTTCCAGCTGTTACACTGACCTTCCAGCTGTTACACTGACCTTCCAGCTGTTACACTGACCTTCCTGCTGTTACATATACCAGATCATTTGACATATTGCACACAACTCACATCTGACGTGTAACACTCAACTCACATCTGACATGTAGCACTCAACTTAGATCTGACATGTAGCACTCAACTCACATCTGACATGTAGCACTCAACTCACATCTGACATGTAGCACTCAACTCACATCTGACATGTAGCACTCAACTCACATCTGACATGTAGCACTCAACTCACATCTGACATGTAGCACTCAACTCACATCTGACATGTTGCACTCAACTCACATCTGACATGTAACACTCAACTCACATCTGACGTAGCACACAACTCACACCTGACATGTAGCACTCAACTCACATCTGACGTAGCACTCAACTCACATCTGACATGTAGTACTCAACTCACATCTGACATGTAGCACTCAACTCACCTCTGATGTAGCACACAACTCACATCTGACGTAGCACTCAACTCACATCTGACGTAGCACACAAGTTTACTAATTGTGTACAGTGTTTAGGTATTGAGTCCATGTTTGTTTCCTCTGTGTAGGATGTTGACCTTGAGTATCTAGCCAAAGTGACAAAAGGTTTCAGTGGAGCTGATCTGACAGAAATCTGCCAGCGTGCATGTAAACTTGCTATTAGACAATCTATTGAGGCAGAACTTCGCAGTGAAAGAGAAAGAGCACAAAATCCAGATGCAGATATGGTAAATATTGTCTCTTTCAGTCTTTCAGCTTTTTGTTTTATTATCTGGTTAACTGTTCACTGTATAGCATCAATATAGAGAATTACAGTCAGTTTGTTGATATCTTTGTTTATATATATATATATATATGTTTGTCCTCTAAAGACTCTTAGGCCGTTTGACCAATCAGCGCAAAATTTAAATGTATAAATTGGAAATGCCCTCCAAAAGAAATTTTTATTTTATCACTTTTAATAATTATTATTTTGATTTCATAAAAAAAAAATATATCCAGCTATGCAACAAATGGCCATTTCCGTTCATTTACTATGTTGAACGCGAGGTCGTATCGGGTTTCCCCAATAGTTCTCTTTGTATACAGTTGTTTAACTGACATAATCTCCTTTTTTTAACTGACATAATCACCAGCTATTTGGCTTGGAGAGCTTGAATGTTGTACTTAAAAAAAAACTAGCATATGGTGTAATGTATCAATTCATGTTGTTTTTTCATTATAGATTATTTACTTTTTTTATTTTAAGTTGTAATTTCTGTCTGTCTGTCTGGTTGTAAGCAATCGTCGTGCAAGAATTGGCTTCCATTTTCGACCACTTCCCGTGGTCCAATCAAGCTGAAATTTGGACAGCAGACTTGCCCCGACTAACAATACATTCTATCAAATTTTCAGTTAAAACAATTTAATAATACTACACTTATGACAATATTCATTTCTTAAAAGGAAAGTATAAGAAAAAGTTTGGTTTCACTTTAAAAATGCCTGTGCAACTTTTTATAGTTTTTCGTCGCAAAGCTAGAAAAAAAAAATTATGCGCTAAGATTATTTTTAGAACAATTCATACGGAGTAAGGAGATATTTTTGAGATTTGCGACACAGATATTTTTCTGTACGTTTCATTTGCAGTAGTCAATCAATTATTTAATTACATGATGGTAAACTTAGTTTGCAAATAAAGGGAGTATAATAAAAACTTTGTTTTTATGGTTTTCTTGTTGCTTATCCTTTTAAGTTTAACTAATAGTAACCAAATGTTTTAATTAATTGATTCTTGTTGCTATTGAGAAATTCTTTTAATAAACGACTTTATACAATCTATAAATTAAATGATACGAATTATAATAGACACTCTATTGACAAGTCTTAACAATTATGCATGCATAAAAGGTCAAAAAGAAGAACATTTCCGGTCTTATTCGATCATTTTCTTCAAAACATGTCTGTGTGCTACGTTACTGGTTCAGACCTGCCAAGTACTACGAATTTTTCGTAGTTTATACGAAAAACAAGGTCCAAATACGAAATTACGAAATGGGCAGAAAAACTACGAATTTTCTGCAATTTTCGATAAAAAGCAAAAAACTACGATTTTTTTCTGATTTTCTAAGAAAAATACAAATTTTGTATATATAAAAATGCGAATGGGACACATGCCGACGCTCTCTGAGTTAAAATTACGATTTCCGGCCGGAAGTTGCATTTAATAAATATTTGTGTCCCTCACTGATCTATATAAAAAAAAGTTCACATGCTTTAAAACTGGGATTATTCTTGGCTACTGTATTGTTTCTATCAACAAATGAATAAATTTAATAGCATTATCTTTCGTTCCAACGGCTAGGCAAGAGAGTAGGGTTAATGAAGCCATGAAACCTAATGCACTAATCATGCTAATGTTTACTAATGACTATACTAAGGCTAAGACAAGGCGGATAAGCCCAAGTCCGGCCAAGGGTTTCTTTCAAATTCTTGGCTAGCATTCGTCTCTAATTAAAATTTAATTGAAATGGATTCTAATTCCAAAGTTCTAGTAACTCATTTAATTTACAATTGAATTAAAATAGGCCCCTATGGGCCTATTATATGTTATATTAAATAGTGTATACTTTATGAAGCTTCTTAGGCTTCTTTGAAATGCATATGACTCATGAGTGAAATAAATACACCGTGTAAAACGTGTAAAAATGCTTACAAATATTACTACTAATTGACTACTGATTTGGGGGTCTAATGAATACGAATTTGGGGGTCAAAATACGAATTTTGGGATGGCTCACTACTAATTTTGAAGTTTTCAACTTGGCAGGTCTGCTGGTTGTACAAAAATATGTATAGAATAAAATTTTATTTTATTTCCAAAAGATGGCGCCAAAAGAAAACGATAGATTGTGAATGTCAGATTTGAAGAATCACCTATTTATAATCCCAAACTAATTGCTTGATGCAAAAGAATTTTCGTGTTGTTGTTTTTTAAAAATCTCCGCAATGTGTTTTTTAATTACCAAGGACGCAACTCTTGACTACCTTTTTTATAAACAAAAGATAAATTTAACCAAACGCGACCAACACTTTGAGTATTAATTATCGCTGACTCAATTTTGATGTTTAAAACGGATTCCTCATAACTAATCTTGTAGCCGTTGTATATTTCTAAAAGACCAGAACTGGCTGTCGATGTTGAAATCAATTGGCAAACAGCACCAAAAGCATGGTTTTTGTTTACAAAAATGGCGGTAAATTTCACCAGAAGTTCATGATCCTTACAGTTCAAAAGGTCACACCTAATTAAGACTTGTCAATAGATGATTACTTTTTAATACCAGAAGCTTACAGCTACAATTTTTATGCATGTGCGAGGGCCAGGGTGACCTGACACAAAAAAACAGAACAACTAAATACTAAGAAACATTCTTAATTCTGTTTTTATGGATACAATTATTACAATAAGCAAGAACAAAAATTTAAAACAGAAATTTTTTTTTTTCTCATTACAATTTATATTGTATTGACATATTATTATCTGCTGTTTTTTATTATTTACTATTTTATTGTTTTGTATTTGTGTTTTCTTTTTGAATGTATATTATTGCTAATTTAATAATATTAATAAGTCAAGTGAACACAACTGTTCGCTACTTTTTAATACCAGAAGCTTGACAGCAACAATTAAATTCTTATGCATGTGCCAGGGCCAGGGTGACCAGAAACAATAAAAAATTACAAAAACTAAATACCGAAAGAAACTTTCTCACTCCAGTTTTTATTGTAATATTTTTTTTTTTTATCTTTCTCTGTTAACAAAACACATTGTAGTCATTTGTTTCTCCATTATTTTGACGGGCATAACCACTAGTATATAAATAATTGTAGATTTTTAGTCAATGTGTTACTGATATTTGGCTAGCATTAGTTTACTGGTATTTGGCTAGCATTAGTAGCATGCTCTGTAAAACATTGGAAAATAAGAATATGAGTTAAAAAAAACTTTGGCCTAACAACTTGAAATAAATCAAGTTTAGTCAAAGAAATAAATCAAGTTTAGTCAAAGAAATAAATCAAGTTTAGTCAAAGAAATAAATCAAGTTTAGTCAAAGAAATAAATCAAGTTTAGTCAAAGGAATAAATCAAGTTTAGTCAAAGAAATAAATCAAGTTTAGTCAAAGGAATAAATCAAGTTTAGTCAAAGGAATAAATCAAGTTTAGTCAAAGAAATAAATCAAGTTTAGTCAAAGAAATAAATCAAGTTTAGTCAAAGGAATAAATCAAGTTTAGTCAAAGAAATAAATCAAGTTTAGTCAAAGGAATAAATCAAGTTTAGTCAAAGAAATAAATCAAGTCTAGTCAAAGGAATAAATCAAGTTTAGTCAAAGAAATAAATCAAGTCTAGTCAAAGAAATAAATCAAGTTTAGTCAAAGAAATAAATCAAGTCTAGTCAAAGAAATAAATCAAGTTTAGTCAAAGGAATAAATCAAGTTTAGTCAAAGGAATAAATCAAGTCTAGTCAAAGAAATAAATCAAGTTTAGTCAAAGGAATAAATCAAGTTTAGTCAAAGGAATAAATCAAGTTTAGTCAAAGGAATAAATCAAGTCTAGTCAAAGGAATAAATCAAGTTTAGTCAAAGGAATAAATCAAGTTTAGTCAAAGGAATAAATCAAGTCTAGTCAAAGAAATAAATCAAGTCTAGTCAAAGAAATAAATCAAGTCTAGTCAAAGAAATAAATCAAGTTTCTTCTTTATGTGCCAGGTCTGGAACAGACATTGGCGGTCATGACTCTCCATTCTTTCCTGTTGTTAGCTTTTTGCAGAAAGTTATTATTACTTATGTTGTTCTTCGTTGCCCATTCGTTAAGGCTTTCTACATATGTTTGCCTTTGTCTTCCTCTGTCTCTCTTACCAGATATTTTCCCACACAAAGCCAGTCTTTCTATACCATTTTTCCTATAGATGTGTCATAGAAATTTCATCTGTCTATTCCTAATGGTGTTAATGAGTTCTCTTGAGGTACATGCTGTTTTCAACACCTCTGCATTAGATTTCTTTTCAGTCCATGATATTCTCATCATCCTTCTTAGAAACCACATTTCTACTGCCTCCAATCTTTTCCTTGTTTTATTATCAATAGTCCAACATTCACATCCATATAGAAGAACAGACCAAACATACCGTAGAAGAGAGCCGACTTAAAGGATTAACACTCAATCTCAGTAAGACCGAAGTAATGGTAATCTCTAAGAAAAGACAACCTCCAAGATGCTCTTTATCCAGTGAAGGTGAAAACATCAAGCAAATCAATTCTTTCCAGTATCTAGGCTATACAATAACACAGGAAGGCAAATGCAACAAAGAAATAAAGAGAAGAATCGCAATAGCTAAAAACAGCTACATGAAGCCGGCTGGCCTAGCGGTTAGCTCACCAGACTGTCAACCAAAAAACCAATTGACACGCCGCGGGTTCGAGCCCCGCCACCGGCAGATCCCTGTCGCCCTACAGGAGTTTTGGGACTAGATGACGTTAATATTGAGTTGTTATCACATGCGCTTAACCGGCAGCAGTGAAACCTCCCACAGATTAATAGTCTTCTAGAGCGCACTGAGCATGCTAAAATAGCATGGATAGAAGCGCTATATAAATTACCATTACCATGAGCTTAAGCAGTATCATGAAAAACAGGAATATCAGAATATGTACCAAAATGCGCATACTGAAGGGGGGTATAAATCAAGTTTACTCAAAGAAATAAATTGAGTTTGATTAAAGAAATAAATCAAGTTTAGTCAAAGAAATAAATCAAGTTTAGTCAAAGAAATAAATCAAGTTTAGTCAAAGAAATAAATCAAGTTTAGTCAAAGAAATAAATCAAGTTTAGTCAAAGAAATAAATCAAGTTTAGTCAAAGAAATAAATCAAGTTTAGTCAAAGAAATAAATCAAGTTTAGTCAAAGAAATAAATCAAGTTTAGTCAAAGAAATAAATCAAGTTTAGTCAAAGAAATAAATCAAGTTTAGTCAAAGAAATAAATCAAGTTTAGTCAAAGAAATAAATCAAGTTTAGTCAAAGAAATAAATCAAGTTTAGTCAAAGAAATAAATCAAGTTTAGTCAAAGAAATAAATCAAGTTTAGTCAAAGAAATAAATCAAGTTTAGTCAAAGAAATAAATCAAGTTTAGTCAAAGAAATAAATCAAGTTTAGTCAAAGAAATAAATCAAGTTTAGTCAAAGGAATAAATCAAGTTTAGTCAAAGAAATAAATCAAGTTTAGTCAAAGAAATAAATCAAGTTTAGTCAAAGAAATAAATCAAGTTTAGTCAAAGAAATAAATCAAGTTTAGTCAAAGAAATAAATCAAGTTTAGTCAAAGAAATAAATCAAGTTTAGTCAAAGAAATAAATCAAGTTTAGTCAAAGAAATAAATCAAGTTTAGTCAAAGAAATAAATCAAGTTTAGTCAAAGAAATAAATCAAGTTTAGTCAAAGAATAAATCAAGTGACAAAAAATCTATGTAGTCACTAAAGTGTCCAATTTACTTAGTATTGTGGAGCTATAATTAGCATATTTCCTGAGCATTGTGGAGCTAGAATTAGCATATTTCCTGGGCATTGTGGAGCTATAATTAGCATATTTCCTGAGTATTGTGGAGCTATAATTAGCATATTCTCTTTTGTGATAAAGACATGTAATTTATTTCATTCAAGGAGGTTGAAGAATATGACCCTGTTCCAGAGCTGACCAGAGCCCATTTTGAAGAAGCAATGAAATTTGCCAGAAGATCTGTGAGTGAAAATGATATTCGCAAATATGAAATGTTTGCACAGACATTGCAGCAAAGTCGAGGCTTTGGTGGCTTCAGGTAAACATTGACTCATTTCATTTAGTTCATCTATTTGTTCATTAGATTTGTTGTGCACATTTTTGATATCCATCAAATAAATCAATCTCAGCATTTTAAATTCAGTAAACAGAACTTTTTGAACTTACACTAGGATTGAGTTCATTCATTTCATTGGCAGATATATTTAGTAACTCAAATCTACCAAGTAGCAAGTGATAATAATTTTAACATGCTGGTCTCAATTCAGAAACTGGTATTCCTTACAAATCATTAGATTCATTATCCTACTTAAAGAAAACTATTGCTAATAAACTGTTATAATATTAAAATAGAATAGTAAAAAATTACTCTTCAATAATTGTTATTAGCCATTTCGCCCTGGGAGTCGACGCACTTCGCCTCTACTGATCGCCACTGGAATAGTTGCTGCCGATTTTGGGTTGTTATGCTTCTGATCCCGATGCAAGTTTTTAAATGTCTATTATAAACTTTAAAAACTCTTACCAAAAGAGAAGTATAGTGACACTATTTTTACGTTTGGGATTAAATTTAAAGAATTATTGAAAAGAATTTTGAAGGCTAATTGTCCAAAAATAGATCTATCTAGAGAAGCATTGGGCTGTGAAAGGATTTATTATTTCAATAATACCCAAATAGTAGATTTATTGAAAGCGCTGTACAAGTTGAATAGGCTTCGCCAGAGCCCTAGCTATGACACCTTCAGGGGCCGGCTGAAGACTCACCTATTTCGTCAGCAGAATTAGCGTTTTACTACATATTTCGTTGTCTGTCTGTATTCTGTAACTGTTGTCTGCGCATAGAACTGTCACCAACGGGATATGCGCTATATAAGCACCGTTATTATTATTATTAATAGGAGGATTTGAGTCCGATATGATGATTTCAAAATTCCATGACAAACCATCAGAACTGATCAACTTAGGCTCAGCGATTTATTTATTTTTTCCTTTTATTTATTACTTTTTTTTTCCTTTTATTTATTACTTTATTTTTATATGTCTACTGGTTTGAATACAAACTTTATATTTTTATACATTTACTATGAAGAATTTGATTCAGTTGCTTTGATAGTTTTTATTGAGCCAGTGACTAGTGTATTGAGCTATTGACTAGTATATTGAGCCAGTGACTAGTGTATTGAGCCAGTGACTAGTGTATTGAGCCAGTGACTAGTGTATTGAGCCAGTGACTAGTGTATTGAGCCAGTGAATAGTGTATTGAGCCATTGGCAATTGTATTGAGCCAGTGGCAATTGTATTGAGCCAGTGGCAATTGTATTGAGCCAGTGACTAGTGTATTGACCCAGTGTGACCCAGTGACTAGTGTATTGAGCCAGTGACTAATGTATTGAGCCAGTGACTAATGTATTGAGCCAGTGACTAATGTATTGAGCCAGTGGCAATTGTATTGAGCCAGTGACTAGTGTATTGACCCAGTGACTAGTGTATTGACCCAGTGACTAGTGTATTGAGCCAGTGACTAGTGTATTGAGCCAGTGACTAATGTATTGAGCCAGTGACTAATGTATTGAGCCAGTGACTAATGTATTGAGCCAGTGACTAGTGTATTGAGCCAGTGACTAGTGTATTGAGCCAGTGACTAGTGTATTGAGCCAGTGACTAATGTATTGAGCCAGTGACTAATGTATTGAGCCAGTGGCTAATGTATTGAGCCAGTGGCAATTGTATTGAGCCAGTGGCAATTGTATTGAGCCAGTGGCAATTGTATTGAGCCAATGACTAGTATATTGAGTTGAGCCAGTGGCCATTGTATTGAGCCAGCGGCCATTGTATTGAGCCAGCGGCCATTGTATTGAGCCAGTGGCCATTGTATTGAGCCAGTGGCCATTGTATTGAGCCAGTGGCCATTGTATTGAGCCAGTGACTAGTGTATAGAGCCATTGACTAGTGTATTGAGCCAGTGGCCATTTTATTGTGCCAGTGACTAGTGTATTGAGCCAGTGGCCATTGTATTTAGCCAGTGGCTATTGTATTTAGCCAGTGACTAGTGTATTGAGCTAATGAAATACAGTAAATTGTTTTTTCATGTATAATTTCTTTATTTGAGGAAGGCTTACATTTTGACCTTTCTACTTAGTCCTAGGTTTAGGGATCTAGTTATATTGAATTGATGCTCATTTACTTATTTGGTTAGAATATAGGTTAGGCATACAGATATACAGGCATACAGATATACAGGCATACAGATATACAGACATACAGATATACAGACATACAGATACCCGGTATACATTTGACACTAGAAAAAACAAAAACATTTTCGATGATGATATAATGCTTAAAAAATACTTTTTTCCTTATAGTATAGTAGACTTACAGTTAAAAGATAAATTGACCCCCCAAAATTTTTTTTTTTAATTTGATAAACTCTGTATTGGCTTAAGATTTTATTCTGTGTATTATGTATATCGTGAATATGTATAATATTGTGTATAACTGTAAGTGGAGCCATATCTCTTATATATTTTAATAATAATTTTTTTTATTTATAGTGCCGTCAAATTCTCATTTAAGTTTTGTGTTCCTTTTTTTTATACCTTGAATGAGTTGGGGTGGACATACCTGGATGAATCAAACAAAAAACTCAAGTCACTGGAACAAATTGAAACCCAGAAGATCCAACATTTCCAATGATTTCAAATATTCAGAAATAAAAGTTTTAAAAAAAATCTTTTTCCTTTCCTTTCTCTAGATTTCCAGGTGCTTCAGGTCAAGGTCAAAGTGGCTCAGGTGGAGGTCAGGGTGGTAATTTGGGTGGTGATGATGGTGATGAAGATCTCTACAGTTAAAGCACTCAATGACTCAATGGAAGTTTTAGTGCTAACAGTCAAGTAGAGAAATACTGGAGTCGTTACTTTTTTTTTAGAGTTTAATTTTTTAACATTAAGATTATTTCGATATTTCATTCAAATTCAAAGTTTCAAGTTTTTGATCATTTTTTTTTATAAACTATTAGATTCCTTTCTAACATTGGCATTTATGAATACTTTCGACTCAAATGTTTTAAATACACTGGTGGACCTTTTGTTGTGTTCTTTTGGGGCAAAAATTAATTTGTAGAAATGTCTGCATTTTAAAGGAAGCTATCTAAACTTTTGTTGGGCTTGAAAATTGTCACTTGTCACTCCCATTATTTCAAATGATTCACTTTTTCTTGAGTTTTTTTCTTTCTAAAGTAAATGACCATTAATGAGATCAAAACCATTTTGTCAGATAGAATTCATTTTGTTCTTAAAAATAAAAATATCTAAAAACCAAACAAGTTTTGCTTTATTTTTATAGATATAAACTCTTAAATTAATTAAAACTAAAACTGTATCAATATTGTTTGTCTTGAACTTGAAGAAATAAAGGGATTCCTCCACCATATTAATATTATAGTTAAAACATGAAGTATAGCACTCAGCTCACGCTTGACATGTATGTAGCACTCAACTCACCCAGTACTCTAAACATACCAATACCAGATCAGTTGACATATTGCACACAACTCATATCTGACATGTAGCACTCAACTCACATCTATATCTGACATGTAGCACTCAACTTGCATCTGACATGTAGCACTCCACTCGCATCTGACATGTAGCACTCTGCTCATTCATCATTCTACTCACATCAAAACAATATTTATATAGCCAAAAAATCCATCACATGAAAGAGTAGCTGTAGATAACATCCTATTGCCTTAATCAGTGACAGGCTTACATTGTCTCCCTCAACATTACTAACTCACTCCATACTGAACAGCTATAATAGACATTAATTTTGTTTCCCTGGCATTGACTGCAAGAGAGACAATAACAATATAGCCTGGTCAGTAGAAGAATGTCATACATTGGTGAATAAAATTTTATCTAAGCTCAACAAATTGTCTCAATATTTGGGGAAAATTGACCCTTTGAAGATGAGATTGTTCCCTGATTTACTAATGTTCTTACATTTTAGTTTTCACAAAACTCGACAAACTTAGATAAAAAGAGCAGACCAATATGGTGTGCAGGTGGGACTGATATTTGTAAATTATCTCAACTTAATGTCAACTTATGGTGGGACTGATATTTGTAAATTATCTCAACTTAATGTTAACTTATGGTGGACTGGTATTTGTAAATTGTCTCAACTTAATGTCAACTTATGGTGGACTGATATTTGTAAATTGTCTCAACTTAATGTCAACTTATGGTGGGACTGATATTTGTAAATTATCTCAACTTAATGTCAACTTATGGTGGGACTGATATTTGTAAATTATCTCAACTTAATGTTAACTTATGGTGGACTGGTATTTGTAAATTGTCTCAACTTAATGTCAACTTATGGTGGGACTGATATTTGTAAATTATCTCAACTTAATGTTAACTTATGGTGGGACTGATATTTGTAAATTATCTCAACTTAATGTCAACTTATGGTGGGACTGATATTTGTAAATTATCTCAACTTAATGTTAACTTATGGTGGACTGGTATTTGTAAATTGTCTCAACTTAATGTCAACTTATGGTGGGACTGATATTTGTAAATTATCTCAACTTAATGTTAACTTATGGTGGACTGGTATTTGTAAATTATCTCAACTTAATGTTAACTTATGGTGGGACTGGTATTTGTAAATTGTCTCAACTTAATGTTAACTTATGGTGGGACTGATATTTGTAAATTATCTCAACTTAATGTCAACTTATGGTGGACTGGTATTTGTAAATTATCTCAACTTAATGTCAACTTATGGTGGGACTGATATTTGTAAATTATCTCAACTTAATGTTAACTTATGGTGGACTGGTATTTGTAAATTGTCTCAACTTAATGTCAACTTATGGTGGGACTGATATTTGTAAATTATCTCAACTTAATGTCAACTTATGGTGGGACTGATATTTGTAAATTATCTCAACTTAATGTTAACTTATGGTGGACTGGTATTTGTAAATTGTCTCAACTTAATGTCAACTTATGGTGGGACTGATATTTGTAAATTATCTCAACTTAATGTCAACTTATGGTGGGACTGATATTTGTAAATTATCTCAACTTAATGTTAACTTATGGTGGACTGGTATTTGTAAATTGTCTCAACTTAATGTCAACTTATGGTGGGACTGATATTTGTAAATTATCTCAACTTAATGTTAACTTATGGTGGACTGGTATTTGTAAATTGTCTCAACTTAATGTCAACTTATGGTGGGACTGGTATTTGTAAATTATCTCAACTTAATGTCAACTTATGGTGGGACTGATATTTGTAAATTGTCTCAACTTAATGTCAACTTATGGTGGACTGGTATTTGTAAATTGTCTCAACTTAATGTCAACTTATGGTGGGACTGGTATTTGTAAATTGTCTCAACTTAATGTCAACTTATGGTGGACTGGTATTTGTAAATTGTCTCAACTTAATGTCAACTTATGGTGGACTGATATTTGTAAATTGTCTCAACTTAATGTCAACTTATGGTGGACTGGTATTTGTAAATTGTCTCAACTTAATGTCAACTTATGGTGGGACTG
The DNA here is from genome assembly GCA_949126835.1 of Anisus vortex. Classification (NCBI taxonomy): domain Eukaryota; kingdom Metazoa; phylum Mollusca; class Gastropoda; family Planorbidae; genus Anisus; species Anisus vortex. The sequence goes on from OX421493.1 coordinate 60,426,886, forward strand.
GTATTTGTAAATTATCTCAACTTAATGTTAACTGGAAGTGAATACTATAGCAGTCAAACTGAAAATTTTTTTTTGGTCATCTTTCATCACTTCATAGAAACAGCTTGAACTTTAAATGTTTTTAACCATACTAGACACATTCTCTTTTGAGAAAACTTTGTAGGATTGATAATTATTAAAGTTAAAGATTTATTCATAAACCAAACTAGTAGTCATAAGTTTAAACATTTTATTTGATTTATTCAGGAAATGTTTTTATTTACAAATTGTACACAACAATCTTTGATGCTGGTTTGAAAAACAATAGTGTTCTAAAACTTTTAGTAGAACCAAAGTTGATTATTGACATTTGACCAAAATACTGACCAAAAAACATGGAATAGTGAAACCATATTAGAAAGACAATGATAAAAATAAATGCAATGTATGAAGAAGTTGCTTACTGCCAACTTTAATTGAAATAGAAGAATGGACTGAAGTTTTTCAATGAACAACAAATTGACAAAATGTAAAAATTAACTTGATTTGTTTCAGCAGTTGAAAAAGAACAATAACAGTAATAACACTGAACTGAATAACATTGAAATTGAAAACTTTTCAAATTTAAACAGAAAAAAGTAAAATTAATGATTTATGAACGTGAATGAAAACAAAAGAACAAAGTTGACTTAACATCCAAACAAATGTTGCCCCTCCTGACCACTAAACACTTCAAAGATTTCTATTTACACAAATGAACACTGTCACTGGGCTGATTGATTCAAATATTCAACATGGTGACTGCTGGATTCTTTCATTAATCGAGGTACTAATTGGTATTTTAAAAAGAAACAGCCACCAAAGAACTGGAGCAACTACCATTCTTCCTCATCACCATCAGCACAATTAGCACCAGTTCCTGCTGCCCAGCTGTTCTCATTATTACCATGACCATTAGACTGAAAGGTACAAAAATTAATAAATGATTATAGTGTGAAAACATTTGTTGGCTGCTATATTGTAAAGGGTAGTCATTCCCCCCAAAACCTGGATCAGAAGTGAGACACGTACACACATAAGGTATTTTCAAAATGCTGTAAAATGTAAATTTATTCAAATTAGGGTGTGAGGAAGCACTTCAACTCTTTATTACATCTTTTTTTTTCTATCATTTTTCTAGGAGCCATCTAAAGTTTAATTGTAAGATAAAATGTCTTTAGTTGTATAATTTACACTACACCAGTGATCTATATTTCAAAATAATGAAACAAGACTTTTGCAATAGGTTTACTGACACTAGTCATTTTACAATATAAACTACTATTCCTTAATTTCAAATGTCTGGTAAAAGATAGAAATTTGTTTATATACAAATCTAAGCAGCTAATACTTAATACATATACATTATATAATATGCATTATATTTCATTGAATCAATAACAAAGCAAGCAATACCCGAGTATTAAAAAATTCTTGTCAATTACAAAAGCTACCTCAATTTCTAATTTATTTTACTCAATAGACTCTTCGCGTCATTTTCTCATTATTTTATAATCCTCAGGGGGCACGGTAGTCCAGCAGCAGCGCGTCGACTGGCGATCCGAAGGTCCTGGGTTTGAATCCTAGTGGCGCCAGGAGTTGTTCCCAGGACTTGAGGGTGTCCCTGAGTCTACCCAGCTCTGATGGGTACCTGACATTAGTTGGGGTAAAGTAAAGGCGGCTGGGCATTGTGCTAGCCACACATCCCCTAGTATGCTGTGGCCACAGAAACTGGTGAACGCTGCTTTACCATCCCTATGATCACTTTGGTCCAAGGTTACTTTACTTACTTTATAATCTTCAAAATAGCTCTAAATGTATAGGCTTTTTGATTTTGTACAATTTAAATGTTTTATGCATTACCTTTCCTGCTCGGATATCCTTTCCTCCAAATTTGGAAGTAAAGCTGCTTACATCTCCAATCCCCATTCCACTAGCATGAGCCGACAGCCAATCTGGCACATGTTGATGAGCCTACAGAACAAAGTCAAATACATCTGGTCATTGCTTTTTAATGTTCTAAGTTATCACAATTGACTGCAGATCTATACATACATTGATTGGCTGGGAGGATTTGTAACCTCAGACTAGGTGTAGACATTACTATAACATTGGACTTTAAACAACTGCAGAGCTAGTAATATTATTAAGGACAATTTGGCCATAACAGCACCATAAAAATAATAAAAATGTAGTTTAATCAAGTTAATCCATTCATAACAATATTTGTTTTTAGACTTTTAAATAATCTATGCAAAATATGTATAATTCAAATAGTATATTGGATATTCTAAATTTTATAGATAAGTGATGATGTTCAAAGGAGGCCATTTCTATGTAGATTTTTCTTTATAGCCCAATACTGTAAACCTTTTTATAATAGTGGGCCAAAGTGGGATGTATATTTCATTCCGTGTGCCAACAGCCTAAAAGTCACCCTGCTATAGCACTCAATTTCTCGTAGGAGAGATTTGAATTGCCTTTTTGGGAGTCTTCCGCATGCCATTGAAAATTGCTCTGCGCGCCTATTCTAGCTCGCTGCCATAGAATATATAGATGATTGATTAATCCTATTTGTTTTTAGGAGTTGACAGGTTTGCTTTAAAAGTTATTGTCAAACAGATGACATCTGACACACTCACACAGATGACATCTGACACACAAACTCCCACACTTCTCTATAAGATTACTGTACAGATTTTTATAAAACCCATTCAAGTGCCCTATTTACATCTCTAACTCTGTCTCTGATTTTTTTTCTGTCATTTTGGCAAAAGCATACAGCACTCTCACAAAATATACATAGAGGCAAAAACTATAACTGTCACCCTCTCCCTCAGTCTTTTCAGTGTCACTTTGACAACTTTCTATGTAAAGACAAACATTCTTCCCCGACTCAATAAGTGGACAAGAAATTACAACAGACTTCTTTCTATCTTTCATTCTTTACATCATTTGGACAGGCATAATACATGGACCAATACAATAAGGACAAAATAAAGACTTCCTTACTATCTTTTTAGACTTAATCATTTCTCCATCATTAATTTTGAAAATCTTAATATATGGACAAAAATTATAACTATCTGTTTCTCCCTCTCCGACTTATTCTTTTTCCTGTCATTTTATCAGGTAGAACAACTAGTATTGTATTGGTGATGAGAAATAAGGGTAAACCCTCTACGCCCTAAGCAGTTACCCATTTATTTTATAGAATTAGTGCTAAAAATGTGTTATTTTCAAATCACTAAAATTTGATGAATTGAGCTAAGAATACAAAATAACCTTGTAAAAATAGCATCATTATCGCTCTCTTTGGTTTAAAAAAGCATTTTAAAACGTGCATATTATCAGAAACAAAACAACATTTTGAATCAGCAATGTGCTGTGACTCTAGTGACGAAATAGTTAATGTATTTTGACAGCAAATATATATAAATTATGGTATTTTATTACATGTCTTAAAAACATAAACATACCTCTTTTAAAATTCTCACTAGATTAGCTGCCATTGGTAAATCAGTGTCTGCACTAAAAAAACTTGTGGCTTTGCCCAAATTGCCACAACGTCCAGTTCTACCGATACGATGAACATATTCATCTATGGAAGCAGGCAGATCATAATTGACAACATGCATCACTTCAGGAATATCCAGACCACGGGCAGCCACAGATGTAGCAACCAAGACATTTGACTTGCCAGATTTAAAATCTTGTAATGCCTCCTCTCTTTCCTTCTGAAGTCTATCTCTACAAACAAAATGTATTGCAATTATTAGCTTTTGCATACCACTCGTTTTATCTAGAATCTAGGATAAAAATATCTGTATACGTTCTACTCAAATTAAAACCAGACAGGCAGAAAATATCAATACGCCTACATTATACACGTGTCCTAGAAGTTGGCAAATCAAAATTGACTAAAATCAGATCATCAGGAAAAAAGTGTGGAACATTACAATACTGGTAAGTAGTGCTTTTTTTAAAAAAAAAAATCTGAAAACGCCGAGTCCGCGCAGGTCCCTGGCAGGGTCAAGGGGCATCGCCCCCTTTGGGGGGCACAGGGGGGCAAAGCCCCCCGGGACAAAAATGTTTTTTGTGTTTTAACACTTGAAAATGAGCATCTTTTTATTAAAGAATTTTCACTCAACTATTACATCAGTAGATAATATTCAATGGGAAATGCAACCCAGTAAAATAACAGAATGAAAGAAGATTAACAGTGTTAGAAAAAAAAAAACAACTTTCCTTCAACTGTTTACTGAATTACTTAATGTCAATGTGTATATATATATTGCCCTCCACATTTTTATGATTAGAATTAGAGTAGTAATGTAATTTGTTTGAATTGAGCATTTACATTTTAAATCTTGTTTTATAATAAATGTTCAGGTTCAAAGTTACTGCATTTGGAATACACATCATGTTTTTGTCTATTGTTTTTATGCTCCATCAATAAAACACTATCACCAACTACAATAAGATTGACAGCATTGGTAAAAATATACTCATACAATGTGATGTATTGCATGCAACAAATGTATGGGAATGATTGGTAAACAATATTATAAAGAACTTCATTTTATATGAAAATATGTTTTAAAGCCACAAGCAAAGAAAATACAGTAAAATAATCATAATAATGCTAACATAAAACACACAAACACATGCACTAAAAAAATAATAATTAATCTAATGTAACCCTGATCAGGGAGGCTAAGCAGGTACTCCACCTCTGCCCTAGCGGTGTCCTGCAAGCTGGCAGAGGGAAGGAGGGTCTTACTGTGGCCTTACATCTACTTCTGATAAAGGATATTGATCCTGCTACCCAAAAAAACAACGAAAGAAAAAGAATTCTTCATTTTCATTCTTTAATACCAACCACTCCCATTTGAATTTGTTTCTAGATGTTAAATCAATGTTGTCAATATCAGAATTACGCTCAACGAACACAATTCTATTTCTGGAACTGGCACTATGGGCAGCCATTTTCTCAAGTCACTTTGTTTGATTAGATTATTAGAGTTATTTCCCTCAATCTATTTTCACACCTTTTTTTTTAGGCTATTTACCTAACTTTCCCTCTGAAAAATCTGAAGGCTCTGAAATAATCTGAACACAATCAGATTTTCAGATTTTTTGCCTCTGACAATGTGTTGTGGGAATAGCAAACTATGTTTCAAAGTGTAAATAAGATATCTTAATTGTGTAAGCAATATAGTGTGATTGTTAGTACTTTATATGCTTCCACTTTTTGCTTATCTGGACTCAAAACTATATAATTTTGTTTTCAGACTTAAAAAAAAAAAAAAAAAAGATGTATAAGTACTAGAGATGTAAAACACACACAAAAAATCACATCAACACAAAAAATCTGATTTCAGAAAAAATCTGAAAGATTTACACCCTTGAAAAAAAATAGGTGCCGGTACTCAGTGATGAATTGCCTAACTTTTAACTACCAGTTCGCACCTCGAGGCAAGCTAAATCACAACTGCAAAGATACTAAATGTCTAAAACAATTTTATTTTATTATTAACCAACTTAAATTGTTTTATAATTACTTTATTAGTATACCGTATACATTTGTTATGATTTGTACAATTTAACTAACAACTTATTCAAGTTATTCTTGATTTACTTTTTAAAAATTGTGTTAAGTTCTCTTGTGTTTTATAAGAAAGAACCCTGTTAAAAAGTAAAATGAAATATAAATGTTGAATAAATTATTCATACTAAATTCAAAAGTTTGATCAAGTTCTCATCTGATGTATACTCCCAACTGCATTCTTTGCTGTTGGTATCTGTGGCTCAATGTCTGCCTCTAAGCAACCATAAATCAACGTATCTTGTGCGGTCAAAACATACGAATAATTTCTTTCTTCAAGACATAAGCTGTTGTTGTCAATTAGTACTGAAGTAAGTTATTTTATTGTCGGCCCATTCGTTCGATACCTTCATTCCCATCTTTGCCTCGACTCCAAGATTGCCAACTTTTCGGCAAGGGATACAACCAAGTTTTTTATTATGGATAGATAGCCAATCATATTTCACAAGGAAATAATTTCTTTGATCTTAAGTCCAGCAGGTAGCCCAGTCAACATCTGAAGTTGTTCAAAAGTAACAGAGGAACAAAGAACGATATCTGACGGCTTTGGTTCCGATAGTTCCATTAGGGTTTCTTCTGTGACATTGGCTTCTGCCGTTATTTCTTCAGTCAGTCTGGTTTTCTTACTTACCCGCAAAGTCCCAGTTGGAACATCATTCAATCGCGAAAAGAAATCAGAAATTTCCTTCATTTCCAAAGTGGGCTAAGAAATATTTATTACTTAAATTATCAATTTCTAACTACGCTCATTTTAATTTCTTGAAGTCTTAATTATTACATTCAAATTTTGAAATTTTAAAGGCATTACTTCTTAAAAACAAGCATGATCGGAAATGGGTTAATAACCATTGACGTAACATTACGAGTGTGTGCAAAAAGCAGCTTCGCATTTTATATTTTAATTCTTATTGCACACAATTTTAAAATAATTCAATTTTAACAAATCAATAATATAATAAATAAATAATAACCGTTAAAATACAAGAAAAGTAATAATTTTTTCCCCACATTGAAAAAGGTGCCGGTACGCACCAGTACGAAAAAAGCACTGCTGGTAGGTAAAATAAAATAATGATAAATGCCAAATGCGATTGCCTAAGTAAGTTCTAGAAACTAGTTTAAAAAAAAAAGCTCATAATTTATGAATAGAGTACTGGTCATATTAACTCATTTGCTACTACCGCGACTGAATGCGACATACCCCCCTCCGTACTAATGCGTCCAAACGCGGCCGCCACGTGTGTGACTAACCTTGTCGTTTCTAGATTTTTTTCGACATGCGTTCTGGGGTTTTATTTTACTGCAAAAACGGCTTTTAAAAAGTAGGAATATAGTCTGTTTCGTTAATAAAAACCGGATGTTTTTATCTAATTTCGTTTTTTTGCTATGCGCGTCAAAAAATCGGTATTTTTCACTTGCCTTTCGTCTTGTAAAACTTTTTTTATAGCCTTCGTCTTTCATTTTTTACTTTATTAATCGATAGCTCTATACATCCGAATATAACATTTAACAATAGTTCTGATAATAAGGATGCTGCAGATATAGACTTAGATAAATTTCCATTTCAACTCGATTTTTGGGATTTATTATACTTTATGGGACTTTGACGCTAGGCCTAGAGAAAATATTTAGGCAAATCATAGGGTCTCAACACTCAGCGAATAATTCTACCGATAATTCGGCATTTTTTATGTATAAAAGTATACATTTCCAGAAAGCCAAGATATTTATCTATTTTATGATGTAATTTTTATTCACTTTGGGGAATATTTAATTATTAAAAAAAAATATTTTAAAAAAATTTACTAAAATTAATACGGAGTTCCTTCCCTTTGGCTAGTACTTTCCCGGGTGTCTTTGGAAAGTAGGTTAGTAGCAAATGAGTTAATTAAAAAAATAAAATGATACGCCTAGGGTAGGGATGTTAAAACCGTTTTTTTTAACCGAAACCGGTTTTTAGTCTCCATAAAACAGGATTAAAAGAATGTGTATTTAATAGTGCTGTTAAAAAAAAAGCACAGACACTGTGTCGAACAGAATTGTTCGAGGTCACGGGGAAGGGCTAGTTTGCGTCTCTCCATTGCATACATCAAAGAGCAGCGCACATTTAAAAGATGAGCAGACAAGTAAAATGATTCATGCTACTTGTAACTATAACTTAATTGGTTTGATGTTGTATTTATCGCAAGCCATAGTTGGTATTTGGAAACACAAGAAAGACAATATCTAAGACTGTGTTAGCAAGGCATTTCAGGATTATTATTATTAAAAATATTTCCATTAGTACCAAAAAAAAGGGTCTTCTACTCGGAGTAATGACTTCCAACTTCCAACCAACAAACCAAAATCAGGTATTTCAGTTTCAAAAACGGAGTCCGGTTTTTGTTTAAAATCCCTAGTTTAGAGCAAGATGTTATGCAAAACTGACAGATAATGTTAAGTCTACTTATAGCATTAAGCCTGAACTGTAAGCAAACTGTTTACCAAGTACCAATGTTTTGCCACAGAAATATGTCAACATTATTCTTTTTTTTTTCACTGTGACTTTTAAACTTTTTTGTCTGAATTTTTAAAATGAAATGAATGAACGATACAAAGCTTTTCTTAGAGATTATTTAGACTTACCCATGTATACTGGTAGTCTTGAAGTTAGACTGACACAAGTATGAGGCTAAAAAGTCTGCATTCCTTTTCATTTCAACAAACACAAGTGTTTTTTCATTTTCTGCAATAAAGGTTAAAATCAGTTTTAATAACAAAATATAAATTGTCATTGAAAGGGTTAATTTCAATAAGCCTTTTAAAAAAAAGTTGTCTACCTCCTGCTCTCAAGATATCACATAAGGCTTCCCTCTTCTGTAGACGTTCTACTTCAAAGAAATTCTGTGAGACATCAGTGTTAGCTCCACCCACACGACCAACAGTAACAAAAAGATAATCTCTCAAGAAATCTGCTGCCAACTTCTGTATTTCTTCAGGAAAAGTAGCAGAGAACATCAAAGTCTGACGCTGTGACTTGGGTGTCATCCCCATTGTTTCCACCAACTTTCTTATATCAGGTTCAAAGCCCATGTCTAACATTCGATCTGCTTCATCCAGTATTAAATAAACAACTTTTGACAGATCCATCTGGAGACAAGTTGAGATACAAAAAATTGTGTATTTTAGATTTATGACAAAAATAAATAGTCTTTTAAGTTAAAAGCAATATATGCAATACCCAAGTGTAAAAAGATGAGGAATGTGAATGATCTAATAACATATATGTCTTAATAAAAATAGCAAGGGAGTATAGGGGTGGATCAAGGGCACACCAAGATCCAGTCCGAGACTAGCCGACCTGTGGTACAAACGTAATGAAGGGTGCGGCCTCCGCAGTCACATGCACATCTCTTCATCTCAGCACCTGTGGATATCCCCTGGATCATTGTCATGGTGGCCTGCACCAAATTAAAAAGTCTCTACATGTGTTTTTTTGTCTGGGAAAAGAATCTAAATCCTAAAACACAAATTGTAAAATTTTTTTTTTAATATTCCACTTTAAGTCTGTAAATAGGGCATAAGAGGTCCATTTACTTCAAGAGTAAGAGGAAATGGAAGAAATATGCAGGTCACCAGTAAAACATTCACTGAATAGTTTGACTTATTTACAGGCTTTTCATTTTTATCTACTCCTACTTTTAGATTTTTATCACCTGGAATATAATCTGCTCTAAAATTAGGATTTTCTTTTACAAAAAGTTTATTTGAGTAGTCCATTTGCAAAAGGCGCTAACTCAACAGAAACTGATTTTACTGAAATCTACCATTTATATCACAATTTAGCATCTTTTGACACAATATTTGAACTTTTTAACAGTGGAACTAAAAATCAGTATATAAATAAAACAATTGGGCTAACAATTTTTTTTTTAAAGTGACTTAGAACCTTTTCTAAGTGGAATGGAATACACATTAGGACAGAAGAGCCAACTTTATGCAGCACCTGATAGTTCTAATTGAAATAATAAAAGCATTTGCACTACCTTCCCACGATTGATGACATCCAGCAATCGACCAGGAGTTCCAATGACAATGTTAGCGCCTTGTTCAACTTGTTTCATTTGATATCCAAGGGAGGTGCCACCATAAAGCACTACAGCTCTTACATCAGTCTCATAAGCAAATCTTCTGCAATCATTATAAATCTGCAGGGCCAACTCTCTGGTGGGAGCAACACAGATTGTTTGAGGGTATTGAACTTCTTGATATCTGTCAGTTGTCAATCCTAGCTTGATCATGGAAGTCAGTACAGGTAACAGAAAAGCAGCCTGTAAAAAAGCAAACAGAGAAACATGACATCTCAAAAAGACACTTTTTTAAATTTCTGATTATATTAAATTGAGAACTTGTATCAGTATAAGTGACTGTGTAACTATGTACTGAGTGAAACTTAATGACACACAGTGGACTGTATTATAGCGGAGTGTTGACTGAAACTTAGTAACCTGATAGCTCTATATCGTTCTTGTATTGATTGACTAGACTTGGTGAATTCTATTCTTCCAGTCTTGTATTAATGTATGACTTGATTGAGTGATTAGATTAAGTGGTCTATATAAGGATTGTCAAATTGAAAATTAAAGGAGTTGTTACTGTCAGATATGCCTACCCCTACTCATCTAAATGAAGAACACCCACAATGAGTAACAAATGACCGAATTGAGGAAAATAAGCACAGAGAAAGCTTTTTTATACAAAAATATAAATGCAAAATATAAATTACTAGACCACACAAGAAATATGGTTCAACTTGCAGTTATATACTATAAACACATATAATATATAACACTGTACATAGTTAATTAAACATTATTTAAATAAGGAAGTTGATAGAAAAGACTCTCCTTAATCTAAGAATGATTAAATAAAAATAAAAAGCATAGGAATATAGGACTTACTGTTTTTCCAGAACCAGTTTGAGCACAAGCCATCAAATCTCTTCCCGATATAATGATTGGAATTGAATATTTTTGAATTGGTGTAGGTCGCTCATAATTGGCCCGCTTTATGTTGCGTAAAAATGTAGGGTATAGACCAGCTTCTTCAAATGTGGAGATAAAACCACACTGGTTTTGCCCACTGACCTCCACTGGTATGTCATCATACTTGTCAAAATTAATACCTTTCATCACATGACCTCCAAAGATGTCATCTACATTGTCAGATGGAGCTGGGGGGATGTAGGGGGCTTCCCTTGGCTTATCTTCTATGGAAAATATCAAAACAGCATTAATATGAATGAACAGGATAAAACTTAAAGATGTTTTTTTTTAAAGAATTTAGCTTAATTAAGAGGTCCACTTTTTTTTTTCTGAAAAAAGAATATCCCAACTTTTCCACAATTATTTACTTCTAAATATGAAAACTTCTTGACTATTGCATCTAGGGTTGCTAGACTTCGGGCAAAAGGAGGACATGTCCAACTTTTTAGCCCTGTGTCCTCTGTTAGGCAGGCAAAGCTAAAAACCCTTTAAGTGTCCAGCTTTTGTATGCCAATGGTTATTTAAATCTTTAGTGCACTTTTTATGTAATTATTTACTGTCAATAAATGGCTGGATCGGGTAAAGCATAACACTGGAGTATTTAACAGGAAATGTAATGGTGTGTGTTATCCAGGGATGCCAGTAGGCCTAGACAAAAAAGCCTGAAAAAATGTCTCTACAAAAACTAATATGCAAGCCTAAACACGCAACAATACGTATAGTGACACAAACCATAAACATTATTTTTAATTTAGCCTAACTAATTATGTAATGCAAATAGTGGTGTACTTATAAACAAGAAAAAAAAATTGCCAAAAAAAGTACCGACCCGGAGATTTTCTAAAAGCCTGAAATCCATCTTTAGCCAGAAAACTGGCATCCCTGGTTATCTAATGTGTTGTTAGGTTAATAATTGGAGTTTTGGTTTTTTTTCAAAGTTTTCCAAATGCAAGTTGCTTTATAGAGTTACTAAAAAATGTATAACTTTTTTTCTGTATCACTGGACCTAATGGTAATGTGGGAAGGGTGGTCTTATTGATAAATGCTCATAGGACATAGGAAAGAAACACTCCCAGTTAACTCAGGACAACATTAATTCTTACAAAGTACAACTTGAAAAATCTCACATGTCAAAACTTTTATACATTTGAGCGTACCAACAAAGTTCTTCTGCAAAAAGTTAGCTCGTCGTAGAAATATGTTATATAATTAAAAAAGATGATAATGTATTAACTGTAAAATTGACTGTTTTCAAATAATATAGTATTGTCGATTATTTGTTGCATTGCGAATCAAAACGTCAATTGAATTTTTTTTTTTCAAGACTCTTTTTGGTTAATTTAATTTACTAATAGATAATTATTGGCAAACATTGTAGTAAAATTGTAGGCTACAGGTTGCTGATTAAATCAATTGAACAAATTTAAATGATTTAAATGCAACACTCAATGTGTCCTCCTTTTAGTACCCATGTATCTGGCAACCCTAAATTGCATCCCCAAAACATGTATTATTATTATTCTAGTCTAGAGCAGCCTAAATACAAGCACTAATATTCAGTAAAGATTTAAACACTTAAGTTAAATAAGAAATAAACATGTTCTAACAATATGTTTTAAGTAGTTCATTGGTTTAGCCCTAATCTATTTCATACTTTCAGAATAGATCTAAAGCCTAAATCAAAATGTAAAAGCCTTATTATTTTATTAAGGTATGATTTCCTCAAATTTTGATGTAGCCTACAGCAAAATTTAGTAAAAAGAAAACCATAAAAACGAAGTTTTTAATTATACTCCCTTTATTTGCAAACTAAGTTTACCATCATGTAATTAAATAATTGATTGACTACTGCAAATGAAACGTACAGAAAAAATATCTGTGTCGCAAATCTCAAAAATATCTCCTTACTCCGTATGAATTGTTCTAAAAATAATCTTAGCGCATAATTTTTTTTTCTAGCTTTGCGCCGAAAAAAGTATACAAAGTTGCACAGGCATTTTTAATGCGAAATCAAAATATTTCTTATACTTTCCTTTTAAGAAATGAATATTGTCATAAGTGTAGTATTATTAAGTCGTTTTAACTGAACATTTGATAATATGTATTGTTAGGCGCCCCAAATCTGCTGTCCAAATTTCAGCTCGATCGGACCACTGGAAGTGGTCGAAAAATCAAAGCAAAGTTTTGCTCCCACGACGCATGATTGCAGACAGACAGAAATTGCAACTTAAAATAAAGGAAGTAAAAAAGCAGAAATTTAAGAAAATCACAACTCAATTTTAGTGTTTTTTTTATAAAATGCAAAGATGAAAAACTAGGCAGTCCTGCAATCCATTTACCAGCAACTCAGAATGTTTAAGTAATACAACTCTCCGCTCATGAATTTTCTCTTTGGATTTCTTCATTTTTTGTCCTTACTGACCATTTTTCATGACTAATTCCTTCTTTTCTTGACCAGGGATTCTCACATTTCTGATTCATATTTTTCCAGTAATCTTGTACAATGACAATATCTCAAAATCATTTTTTTTTATTGTCAACTGATTACTTATATAATATTATTATTCTTGAATTTAACACCAGTTACTGTGAAGTATTTTTAAAATAGATGCATAAAAACTCCATTAAAAGTTAGTACCAGGTGACCGATCATTCGATCGGTAATAAAGAGCAGGCGCTTGTACCTTAACATCATGTGTATGTAAAACAACAGTGCATAAATTATAAAAATACTTCTTTACCAGACCAATAAATTGTATTTGTCTTTTTTCTTTTTTCTACTATGAATAACATGGGCTTTAAATTCTAACAGTCGAAGCAGATTTTTATTTGTGCAGTCTAATATCTAGATTTCGCCCAATAACCCCCCCCCCCCCCCCCCCAAAAAAAAACAACAACAGCCTAATCTCATTTTAAACCAAAAAAAACAACATGTAGGCTAGAGTTGTCAGTTTTAAATCCAACAGAAATATATGTCATTTATGTCATTAAATCGCCAGGCTACAACCAATACATAAAAGTACTGCGCGTTTGTTTATGTGCAAGTCTAAAAGAGACTCGGGAACTGCCCTTCTACGCTCGCTCCACTGGCTCCCTGTGAAAGCCAGAATTGAGTATAAAGTGGCGCTACTTTGCCATCAGTGCATTTTTAAATACAAGTTTCCGTCCTATCTCAAGGCACTAATCAGACCTTATGTCCCGCAAAGAACACTTCGTTCTGCAAACTCATCTCTTCTGGAAGAGCTCCGTTTCTATCTGACGACCGTTGGCCTTAGAGCCTTCTCAGTATCCTGTCCGAAGATGTGGAATCAACTTCCCATTCAACAGAGGCGAACAAGCTCTACTGTTACTTTAAAAAAGAACTTAAAAACTCATTATTTCAATATTTACCTTAGATAACATTTAACATGCTTTAGAAACTTACTGTCTTATTTATGGGTTGGGTCGGTTAATGCTACATTTATTTGTTTTGTCTTTTTTTTAATCATCAATTTAGCTCTGTCACCTGGCCTAGTGTAATATCCGTATTCTTAGTTGTATGTTAAACGCACTCTGAGCTTACATTATGTTTGTTGGCAGCGCTATACAAATATTATTATTTAAAAGACTGAAAATGAAAAGTTTAAATTTAAAATATCGTAAATTACGTTACAATTTTTAGTTCTTCTACCCCTTCCCCTATTGGTGTACGCTCGTTTGAATCTGTGGCACGGCTTACCTGAGACACTGAAAAACTCTGTGTCAAAAAAGGCATTCAAGAAGAATTTGAAGACTTTTCTTTTTAACTAAATTGATCAAATACACATCCATCAGCAAAAAACTTGTTTGAAACTATTTTAAAATGTTATTGTCGTTTCGTGCCTCCATTGGCCGAAACCTTGTTTAAAACTATTTTAGAGTGTTATTGTCGTTTCGATTTTGTGAGCGCGCTGAGCATGCTTTTATAAGCATAGAGTGAGGCGCTATATAAATGCCCAATTAATTAATTAATTAATTAACTTTAACAACTGTCAAACTTTCCTATAACATTATGTCAATTTTTTCAACTCCCTCCCTCAACCCATTCAACCTAACAATGAGTTACGGCCGGCAAATATGTTTGATAGGAATTAAAAAGGTCTACGAATAAATGTAAATCGGGTAAAATAAATAGGCATAGTCTAACTGGAGAATCGAACCCGGGTAGCCCACACAGCAGTCTCTACGTTAACAACTTAGCTAGAGAAGGCACATGTCAGATGTGAAAAGCTATTAGTCAGTATTTTGGACTAGACCTAAATAAGTCAGTGACACAAACTCACAAATTGACCAATGGGGATCCGTGGTGACACAAACACGATCTTTTTATATATAGAGATTTTCAATGTTTCAATGTATTATTTCAAACATTGTTTGACAAAAAAGTAAAAAAATATAGTTTGGTGTTATTATTTCTATCATCGGTGCGCAACAGTAGTCTAAACAAGAAATTAAACTTCTTTCTGCTGTAGTAAGCCTACGGGTATTCCCGAAACGTCATAACTGCGACGCAACAAAACACCGCTGTTAAATCCGCACTACACGTGGGTCGAGCAATGGCATGTTTTCACGGCCAAAATCAATATCTACGATAAATCTAAAGCGTATTTTTGTCTAACGTTCATTTCCGATTTTTATTTGTGTGGCCAAAAAGGTGTCGATTTTTGTTTAGGTGAAACAAGTCGTGCATTAAAACATGAAGATAATCGTTAGAGCACTTTTGAAGAAAATTTCCAGACATACATATATATATATACATACAATTTTTGCTCGTATTATAGTATAGGATTTTTAGAAAAACTAATTTTACCCATTTCACAGATTTAACTTCTGACAACCATTAAAAGGGTATTTTTTTTTAAACAACAAACTTGGGCTCACTTTTTACATTATTTTGTGTTAAGTAAGGCATCAGCTTTAATGACTTCAGTAACAATAAACAATAGCAATATTCAAACTGATTTTTTGCTATACCCTAACAACCCAAAAAAACAACTATAAACTTACTATTGTTGAATCCTGAGGTGTCACTGCTGTGAAATAAAGCAGAAACAGGAAACAAATTAGTTGACAAATATTCTATGTTCAATACATACACTTAAAAAAAAAGGTTTTTTTAAAATGATGCCATACTCTGATTCTGGTTTTGGTGTATCACATTTCTGACATGATGTTCTGAAAGCAAAGTTATTATTTCCACACGATCTGGAGAAGAAAAAGAGGTGTACGATGAGAACCAGATCTACTCCATTCATTCTTTACACTTGGTTGATCTTTGTAATAAACTAGTAGAACCTTAATTTACCATAAAATATGTTACATAAACTTCTGATACAAAAAAACAATATATTCACAACAGTTGTTGTATTCAATAATTCTTACGCATCTGGACAAATCCATTCTCCAGGTTTTTTATTTCTGTCAGCACCTCTGCCAAAACCTTGCCCACCTATGAGGTAATATGTACAAATTATACTATGTTCAATTTTAACTATCAAAACTAAGTGACATATACCTAAAATTTGAACTTAACTAATATTAAGGAGGAACTAAAATAAAGAAGTTCTTGTCTAGTCAGTGTCCCCTAGTTCTTACAGACATCCAATGAGGCTAATGCCAACTGCAAGCTGTTTGAAGTAAGGGGGGACGCTAATGCCAACTGCAAGCTGTTTGAAGTAAGGGGGATTTCTATTTCTGTTTAAAAATTAAATTATTTATTTAGCATCCAGTATATGTGTTGCAACAGCCTGTTTGTGACCCTCCACCACAAATTGAGTAGCATTGTGCCTTGAGCTAATTTAAGCTTGAGCTGAAAATGTTTATTTATTTACTTTTGAACATTTCTGTATAAATTATTTTTTTATATATTTTAAAAGTTACACCCTGTAATTTTTATGTTAATATTTAGTAAAAAATGCTTTATTTTCAAGATAATGACTACAAAATCCTTTTTAATTTGACCCATTGTGTTTTGCATCATTCAAAGAGCTCTCTCTTTTTTTTTTAAAATCCAACATATCATTGGTGTTTTAAAAATAGAAAGTAACCTAAATGCTTACTTTAATAGTAGTGTTTGGGGTGATGCTAGGACATAATTGCACCATTTCATTGAACAATACAGGCACACGACTTATCCAACCAACCTAAGCATTAAACAATACAGGCACACGACTTATCCAACCAACCTAAGCATTGAACAATACAGGCACACGACTTATCCAACCAACCTAAGCATTGAACAATACAGGCACACGACTTATCCAACCAACCTAAGCATTCGCTTGTTTTTGTCCAGCATGGTAGCTAAGTAAAACTCTGTAATGTCGATACATTTATTGATTGTTTTAGGCTAGGCTATCTAATACAATCTGGGTTTTTTAGGAGGAGGACCACGTTTTACGTAAACTAGTTTAATTCTTCAAAATTAAGTTTGATGTCTGTTGAGGTTCTATTATTAGTATTACATAGATGTCATTTTTAGTTCATTAATACAGGAATCTTTTTTTGCAAACATAACTACAGTTTAACCTGGTTATGTTGCTCGCCTGCCTAGTTGTTTGCCAAAATGTGTAGAGATAACAGATGATCGAGATAAACAAAAACCAATATGGTGGCAAAATATTAACATGTGCTTGAAATTTCTTTATGCCCATGATGTGCGTTAATAAATGAAAATGCACATGCGCGTGGTTTTGAAGTTGTTTTTTTACACAACAGCGTTGCAGTTTTTTTATTTGATGAATAACAGAAGGTAATTCGGTAGCGTCCATTAGGACAGCACTTTCAATTTTAAAAATAATAATTTAGCAATTATTATTGGTCAATTTTCGTAATTTAATAAGCAAAATAAAGTTTAACTATTCAGCCATCAAATAAATATTCTGCCCGAGACTATGGTGAAAGGTCAAATCCTTTATTTTGTTCTTTAAATAGACACCCTTCATTGAGGAATATGGTCATGGAGATCGAGATAACCAACGTAAGTGGCAAATTTGACCCTATTTTGTGCTCAAGATATTAGGGGTCGGCGACATAAAATAATCGACATGACCGATGAGAAAATTCTGAGACAAAGAGAGAATTTGGCGGTTCCACTTCAAAGACGTCCACTAAATAGGGTTGGCGAGTTAACCGAGGTCGAGATAACCGGGTTACACTGTACAAACAAAATATTTAGAAAACACATATTTGATTCTAGATTATTTTGAATGAAAATCTTTTGTCGTTTTAAAAAAAAAATTGTTGTTGTAACAAGATGTCCAAGTTCTAAAGTAAACAAAACTGTAATCCCCATATGAGCATTATGAATGCTGCTTCACTTGTCCTACAATCTGAAACTTGATCTTTAACAGGGGATTTTTTTGTACACAGGCCTTGAAATATTTTATTTTAACATTTTAAATTCTTAAAAAGACTTAAACCTAGACGTAACATATTATAACACTGATATACGTACCAAATTTATTTGAGCCAAACCCAGAATCAGCACCATCATTGCTTTTAAATTGACAAAAAAAAAGTATTATTTTGTAAGAAATATAAAATTGTAAAACAATTTTCTAATTATTATACTAAGAAATATTAATCATCGCATTACCCAGAATCAGGTTTAGGTGTGTCACATTTCTGACATGATGTTCTGAAGGCAAAGTTATTATTTCCACAGTTGCTGAGGAAAATTTTTTTACGATATAAATAATTGAAATACCAAAATTAAAAAACTTTCTAAAAAATACAAGTGCATGATGTAAATGAGGGCTGGGCACGGGACAAAACAATTACTATAAAATAATAAATATGGCACAAGACAAAATTACTATGAATACAGCATTGCAGCTACCAACATTTACCAGAAACATGGCACCCGACAAAACAGACAATGACTATAAATATGGCACAAGACAAAATTAATATGAATACAGCATTGCAGCTACCGACCTTTACCAGAAACATGGCACACGACAAAACAAACAATTACTATAAATATGGCAGAAGACAAAATTACTATGAATATAGCGTTGCAGCTACCGACATTTACCAGAAACATGGCACACGACAAAACAGACAATTTCAATTACTATAAATATGGCACAAGACAAAACAGACAAACATACTATAAATACAGCACTGCTGCTAAAAACAAAAGATTACCAGAAACATGGCACAAGACAAAACAGACAATACTAGAAATATAAAGGGTCTCGCACCATGTTAAAACAGTTTAACAATATAAACACAAATTGATAAGCTTTAAACCACAGATAATACTCTTATAAGTGTTAAATTACTACATTTATATTTAAAATGTAATTTCCTTCCTCCTTAAACAAAACATACATCAAGAAAAAGATGTAAAATAAAATATCCATGTGAATATACAAAAACTGAATCAATGAAAATGTTAAAATAAATACATACCTTCTTTATTTGAGAAGGCATCCCCTTTACAACTATAACACAAACCATTTCTGACACTTTAATCTATATTAAATCCCCATTCTTTGCCACCAAAACCACTTGAATTATCTAACTCATTTTTCACAATTTCCCCAACCCATCTGAACCCTGATGTGCTTATAAATTATAAAAACTGTGCTTATATTTCATTTTTTGTTTAAATGTATGATTTTCCTCTTTAAAAAACAAACAGAAAAATTTAATACTCGTCTGGGCAGATCCAGTCTCCTGGCTTCTTACTTCTGTCATTACCAAATCCTTGGCCTCCTGTACAATTTAATACATCTAAATGTTAACAATGCAGACATATTTTTAATAACAAACAAATTCAATGGGCTAAACTATCAAAAACTATTTGATACTATTTTTCAAGTAACTACGTACAATATTGCAGTAAATTAAGAAGAGCATGAAACAATTTAATCAATTATATGAATGTATTCTAAATATGCATATAAACCATACAAATAAATTGCAACAAGTACATACCAAATTTATTTGAGCTAAAGCCAGAGTCAGACCCACCACTGGTTTATGATGTAGAAAAAAAAGTAAATAATTAATAAATGACAAGATAACAGAAGACAATGTTTTAAATGTAAATTGTACATAATGTAACAAGCTGTGTGTTAACATTACTTGGAATCAGGCTTTGGTGTATCACATTTTTGACATGATGATCTGAAGGCAAAGTTATTATTTCCACAGTTGCTGGAAAATAAATGAACACAAACTAAGTAATCTATACACAAAGCTTTTTTATTCTTTAAGGAAAAAAACTGCATTATTTTAGGCTAGTGTATTCTATTCAATTTAAGGACACCTATGAAAAAGTATGCCAAACTCAAGATAATAGTGCCAATTTTGTGTAAATTATCTTGTAAAGTAAATGTTGACAATATCTAACAATGGTACCGGTACGGAAATATAGATACACAAGAAGACTGCACAAGGAAACAGTGAAGCTAAAGTTCATGTATTTTGTATAATTATGAAATATTCAAGTTTGAAAATAATAAGCTACAATTTCAAAATTGTATTTCACATTCACAATAGCCATTCTCTCATGATTCTGCAGTTTTTTTTTAACAAAAGATGATGGTGAATATGAAAGTATGACAATGGAATTTATTTGCATTTATATTGTTTTTTATAACCAAAAGATAGAAGAGTTTCACCTTGAAAAATAAATGGTACAAATGAACATTTTTGCTTAACTGGATCTTGTTTCACATATTAACTCACAAATAAGGAAAAAACAATACAAGTATATTTACAAACGTTACTAAACCAGTTTTTTCAGTGTTGTTTATATATATATATAATAAAAATATATATAAAGTAATGAATACAATATTTTTATTATTATACAATTTAAACACAGCACAATACAATATCCATGTTAAAAAATTCTTACTCATCAGGGCAAACCCAATCACCAGCTTTCTTAGTCCTGTCACCACCTTTATTAAATCCTGTAGAAATAATGCAAACAGATCATTTCATTCCACTAAATAGGATCAAGGACATGTACAAAAATATCTTTGGCAAGGCTTAGCCTGAGAAATTATTTTATATTAAAAAATTAGTCATACCTTCACGCATTTAGCTCTTTTTAACCTATTTTACTGGTGCTTTTAAATGTTTGAATCACATCATTTTTATTACAACACCAAACATTATTTTTGTGTTGTTTTTTTTATTTGGCTTTTAAATTATGATTTTTTAATTGCTAGTTAGTATTTAGTTAAGTGTATACATTTTAATAGAAGCAGTGCACTCTTCAATTATCTTAAACTGGCTGATTTGAACAAAAGTTTAGGTCTTTGCTTTCCAAATCATTACAACCACTGATGTGGGGTGATAGTTGCTAATTAATGACAGAGAAGTGCTAGAACTTTCTAAAACACTATGCTAAGCGGGTAGGCCGCATCCCTAATTATTTCTATAATATTTGTAAAAAAATGTGTGACCATATGCGAGTATTGAGTATGTATGGTAATAATATTCCCATCCATTATAGCATATTCAACAAACTTTCCCAAACCCTGATCAGTTTTTCTAATATTTCACAACTGTGAACCCTGGTATAACCATATTTGAAGTAAATGTTCACAGCTGTTTATACAAGTCAATAGGGCAAAACAAAACACACATCAAGAAAAAGATGTGAAATATCCATGTGAATATACAAAAACTGAATCAATGGAAATGTATTTAAAAAAAATACATACCTTCTTTATTTGAGAAGGCATCACCTTTACCACTATAACCTGAACCATTTCTGTCACTTTCACGTATATTAAATCCTGATTCTTGGCCACCAAAACCACCAAAACCTGTTTTATTGCCATTTGATCTTGCATCACCATCATTGGATCTGTTTGCACCAAAACATGACCTCCTGGTGCCCTCTTCTCCACTTGTTGAATTTGAGTTACCAACTTCACTCTCGGCATGTCCTCTTCCAAGACCTCTGATTGTCTTTCCAATAAACATGCTGCTTAGTGATGTTTTCCTGTAATATAGGGTTTTATTTTACAGGTGAGATTTTATCACTCAAGTTCAATAGTCTTATATTTTGATAAGGGTTTTAAATGACATTAAATTTGCTTGGTTTTCCTGGTTTGCCTAGTTACCTTATTAAACAATTGCCCCCCTAGACACCCCAGTATGAGGCTATGACTTTTATAGTCATCTGTGAGTATTTATAAGTAAGGAATCATGGAGATCATTCTGGATTTGTTCTAGTTTTTTAAATGTTTGCATTAGCTCTGAAGCCCCAAAGAGTACAAAATGTTTTCACATCACAATATGCTAGCAAAGTAACCCCATACAGTAGATGTATATTCTAGTATTAGTATAGGTCCAAGAAATGTTGGTTTTGTGTTCATGTTACATTTGTAAAATAACAGAATACAACTACCTTAAATTTTTTAATGAGAGTCAATGTTCAATTATAGCAACAACAAAAAAAGTAATCATACCCATAACACAGCCTGTCCTCGAAACCATTGGCTGTCTGAAAAATAGAACATGTAAATATTAGTAACATTTTCAAATAAAAATATTGTATTTCAGTTTAATTTAGTACCAAAATCCAAGTCTTTAAAGGTACAATTAGCTGGATAAGGCTACAAAGTGGGTAGAATGTTACGTACAATTAGCAGAAAATGCTAATTGAGTGACTAATATTTTGCTCCTGGGCAAAAAAAAGGTCACTGCTGGAACCTTTGGAATTTTTCTTAATGTAGGCCTAAACAATACGCTAGTAATTCTACATCATTACAACCATTGATTTGGGTGAAAATAGCAATCACAGAGTAGTGATGTAGTTTTCAAATTAATTTAATTTTTTTTTTAGTGAAATTGAAAGACTGGTATTGAGTCAGGTCTACTATAGTTTGGTATGAATTGAAATGTTTTTGTTTAAAATTAGGACCATTTTGAAGAAGCAAAACATTAAAAAAATCAGCAGTCAGGATCTATCTACCCTAATTATTGCTCCAGGCAAATGGAAAAAAACAACAGTTTATGTTTTACATCAAAGATGAATATGGGGAACAACTGGTCCACAGGATATTATATTTTATATTCTAACTTATATCAAATTAAAGTTTTCTTTCATAAATAAAGAACTAAATAATCAATTACGAGAGAGTACTGATTGCCAATAGAAAATGAAAACTTAAAATACAAATAAAAAGAAAATAATTATGAAAAAAATGAAAACTCTGTTAACAATCTTGCTACAAGTATAAAAAAACATAACTAACACAATTTTATAAATAGGAAAGGGAGGCGTTAAGCATAGAGACCTGCGCATAATGCTGGCTTTCTGCGTAAATTTTACATAACAATGAGCGCTAAATGCAGAAATTTACACAAAGTTTTTGTATCAGCAGACTTTTTCACACAGGCACATTTATACACAGATGTTTTTTTTTTGCATGCTGATTTTTATGTGCAAATGACAGGACATAATCATAAATCATAATGATCCTTTAACTATTAATATGACTAATTACACCATGGCAGAAGCTTGAAATATGCCTATAAAAGTGAAACTGGTTTGATGGTTCAGAGTTTTTTTCCTTTAGGGGTCAGTTGCCTGTTTTCATTCATTATGTAGGCCTAGAATACAAACATTATCCGAATACATATCTTTTCTGCATAACATTGTCCTGTGCACATATGACTGGACACAGCCTAATAGTTGTGGCGCATAGCTATTGTTTATTGTTTTCCCCTGTTTCTAACGATTAACTGGTCACCGAGTTCGAGTTGTCAAAACAATACACATAAAATTATGTCACAAAAACAAACTGATAAACAGCAAAAATCCAGTGGGCAACACTATTCAAAAAGTGCTAGTTAGGTTCATCTAACAAATTGAATTCTAAATCAATTATTTATGTAAACTTAGGACGTCTTGTCAAGTAAAGACAAGCATATCTGGTCAGATTGTCACCATGTGTTGTGTCCTCTTGGCTATCTTTCACCATTCATTATAGCCAGAGACTTCATTTAACAGCACAAGGTCTCAAATAAATACATAGTTTTATGTAAAATGTTGGAAAAAAATTTGATATCACTTTTTACAAGCGTAAGCTCATGTATAGAGTATAGATTTGTAGGCTATAGTAAATTCTAAATGTTGAAACAAAACAGTGGAAAAAAAATTGATATCAATTTATACTTTACAGATTATAGACTATAATTATAATATTGGAGTGATCATATGCTAAAATATTATTATATGTGTATAACGCTCAATATTATGTGCAGATAATTTGTGTTTGGCAGCGTGATGTTTGAAGAGTATTTATAAGACTAAGAAAGCCACTAGACTAGGTTTATAAATAATTTAGTGATGGGGCAATTAATCGGAATCCTATCGGAGTATCAGAATCGTGTCGGAGCTGAATAATTCAGACCCGATTCCGATACCAAAACGATTCTTAAATATATAGGACGTAAGATGAATAGCTGTTACACAAAATTGCACTGTGTGGGGGTTTGCGTAATGTTCCTAATATTTCTTCACTCTTTCCTGACCATTTTCCAATCCATTCAATTCAAGCTAATTCCAACTCTATGCAGTAAGAGTAGCCTATAGATTATCTTCCAAATGAATCTACCCTAACTTTACGATAGTGGTAGCAACTGTGAAAAAAAATTTTAGAAGTCAGAAGAACGATCATTTGCAGTTTAAAAATTCAGAATTAAAATGATTGCTATGATTACTGCCATATCCCACACACAGGTGTAAAGAACCACCTTATATCTAATAGCACCCGAACAGAGTAACCAAAATCGCTTCTACAAAAGGAGCTATGGCATATAAAATGTGAGTTCCAAAGACCTGATGAAGTGCGTTTTTATTAGCAATTATCTTGTATGTATGCGATTTTGGTCTCTCTGTTCGGGTGCTATTAGATCTATTGCTATTAAAATGCAATACGATTGTATTTGTTTAGTTTTTGTAACTCAATCTGGTCATCACCAGTTTTATTTATTAATTTCTATTCATTTTATTTCAGAGCTCAAATTAATCATGGCGAGTGGCGGCAAATGTTTAATACATATATGTAATAATGACCAGGAATCGGAATCGTATCGGGATAATTGGGTAGAATCGGAATCGTATCGAAATCTGTAAAAATTTTGGTATCATCCCATCACTATAGATAATGTTTCATTTTTATGTGTTATACGAGTTTACGCAATCTCAAACTCACTAGACAATGGTCTCCCTGTCAAAAGTGCCAAAGAAATGTGGGACTACCTAAGAGAAACAATACACAGCATAGCCATGCAGGTTTTTGGAAGAGCTGTACTCAAGGCAAAACCACATCACACAAGAGGCCAGCGATGCTATCCTAAGTCTCCCCCTCATGAGAGAACTGGACTACATTCCTGCCCTGACAGAGCTAATAGCAAAGGCTCCAAGTCAAGACAGTATCCCATCAGAGGTCATCAAGTGTGGCAGCAGCGTATGAATGGAGCACCTGCACGGTCTTCTCTGCCAGTGCTAGGAAGAAGGAGCAGTACCCGAGAAATGCCAACATAATAACCCTGTATAAAAATTACGGAGATAGAAGTGACTGTAATAATTACAGGGACATTTCCCTCCCCAATATTGTGGAAAAGGTCTTTGCATGCTTTGTTCTAAAGAAACTGCAAAAGCTCGCTGAGCGAGTGTGTCCCAAACCACAGTGTGGATTCCGAGCAGAAAGGTACACAATCGATATGATCTTTTCACTTTTAGACTCCAAGAAAAGTGCAGAGGGCAACACATGCCCCTCTATCTGGCTTTCATTGATCTGACGAAGGCTTTTGACCTGGTCAGCAGAGATGGACTCTTTACAGTCTTGGCAAAAGTTGGCTACCCATCAAAACTGCTGAAGATAATACAGCTATTCCATGATGGAATGAAAGGCACAATGTAATGCAGAACGACGGGTCAACTTTGGCAGCATTTGACATCCTCCACAAACAAACCGGACTGTGTCCTTGCCCCGACCCGACACTCTGTGGCATCTTTTTTTGCCAGCCTGTTGAGACATGCCTTTGGAACTTTAACCGAGGGAGTTTATCTACACACCACACCCGTTCTGATGGTTAACTATTTAACCTGGCCAGGCTAATGTCTAGGAGGAAGATACAGGAAACCGTCATTAGGGACATGCTTTTTGCAGATGATGCTGCCATAGCTATACACACACAGGCAGATCTGCAAAGCCTGATAGTCCACTTTGCCAAGGCCGATAGCGACTTCAACCTAACTATCAGCCTAAAAATGACTAATGTGATGGACCAGGAAGCACGAACAAGTGCTGTCTTTAAACATTTTATTCATCTTAAAGGCCCATGGTTAGTATCAGTAAATTTATATAGGTCAGGGATGGTAACCTGTGACCTTTTAGCTACTCCTAAATGGCGTTTATGCTATACTAATTTAAAAAAACTAAAAACTCGAGTTAAACCCTTTACCCAGCATTGCGACCAAAAACGCCCGTAGCCGATATGGGCCAAACGCCGAACTGGCCATATCTTGGGACAAGAAGTAGTCTAGAATAGCACATGCTGAAGAGACAAGATGTTCTCAACAACTAGGAAGACAGAACAATAGGATTTTGTGTCTTTTTGTGTTATTACGGAAGCGATCGGTATTGTTCGGAAACAATTAGCGGCTGGCTAGTCCCAGCTGAACAAGAACTAACCGATGCAGACATTATCAACAGTGTAGTAAACCCTCAGCCTACTCAAAATCTTGAAGAAAGTGACTCAGATGCCGAAACGAAAGAAAAGGAAAAAATCAGCTAGACAGAAGCTGCAGAATCACTAAATAAGTTTATCTCTTTTGTTGAGGCTAGTACTAGCTACAGTGCTTCAGAAATAATTAATTTCCATATCATTAGAAATAAATTTTACAGTAAACACCAAAAGTCAAGAAAACAAAAAGACATTCGTGACTTTTTAAAATCAAAGTGAAATATGTTTTACAATATAGGCATAGATCTAGACCTATATGAAATGTAAAATAAACTGTTGTATTTGCATAGCCTACTGTATTTGTAGTTCAATTATTAACCTAATTGTTCTTATAACCAGAATTTTCGGTAATTCGGCACAGAGCCGGTCCCAATTATCGGACTTCTACTGTATTACCAAGTCATCTTCTATTAAAAGCCTATTAGGCTAATTGATTACCAAGTCATCTTCTATTAAAAGCCTATTAGGCTAATTGATTTTCACATTTTAATTTTTCCTGAAGCCGTCATCATGATGACGGTGAAGGCACATCATTTGCAAGGCATTTATTATTACTTTGTGCAAATTTGGCATGGATATTTAGGCTACAGGCGGCTATACTATAGTCTATAGTAGGCAATTCAACAAACGTGAATTTCCGATTTTTAAAAACCCGTCATGGCGGAATTTTTTCTTTCTCAAGGCTTTTGCGGTGTGGTACCGGAAACGATGATGGTGACATCATGGTTTAACCGTCATTTATTTTTAGGCACATGTTTTGTTCAGACCGGGGACGGCGAATTTATCGATTTATTTTGTTTTTTTGTGCCATACGTGTGAGAAACACACAAAACAAGCAAATTAAAGGTAATTTGTGCTTATTTACTTCTAATATTTAAAATTGTAGCAGAAAATTCATTTTTTGTGCAGATATTTTCCACCTAAGCCTAAAAACAAAAATACCTTTGAATATTTGCTACGGCAAAGCCCATCAACGCTAGCGACGGTACAAAATAGTCACTAAAATCGAAAGTAGACATTTTAACTTTGTTTTTATATCGGAAGTTGGATTTAATAAAAAAATAAAGCTATAATTTCGCCTTTTAATTTTAATGGTTAATAATAATTAGTATGCCAAAACATTGTCATGATTATATTATATATAGGCTAGTATTTGAAGCCTATAACTATTGACAGTATTGATATTCCTTTAATCATAGGTCACTACTTGGCCCTATGCCCCTATCCCTATCTAAGACTATCTCTAAGTTATACTGAATACTGGTAGTACTAGCAACTAGCAATACAGACTGATACTCGATACTAATCTAATTAATATATAAAATCTATTCAATAAATTAATAATAATAAAACAAATATATATTATTTTGCCTACCCTTGGACCATTCCCCTTGGCACTTAGACTTAGCCTGGCCTTAGGCCTAAGTAAATAAAAATAAATAATAGTTGAATAGTAGACCTAGTACTTAGGACTTAGTAAATAATAGCTTTTAAGCCTATTAACATTATAGTTATATAGGGGGGGGGGGGCTACTTATTGAATTATGACTTATACTTATAGTTATAGATTAAAAGCAAGCTCTTAGGTCTTAGTCTTAGTATAAACTTAACACATCACCACAGACCCCCTTGTCATACTAGTAAGTCAGAATTCAGAATAGTGATAGTTCCTAGTTATGCCTATTTATTATATAGGCATACAATACTAAAACAAAATTTGTTATTAATTAGTAAGCCTACAATAAAACAAATATATAACTTAAATATTGTCTGAGTATTTAATGTGAAATTAATTAGTTTTGGGTTATTTTCAACAGAATGTCATCTATAACAAAAGAGGACTACGAAAGTTTTGTTGCAGGTTTTGCAGATGATGCAACCTCAGGTATTTTGAGAAATGGCTTTGCTCTTTACCTAATGAATAAACATTCTCACAATGTGAATTTTGCTGCTGCTGAGCTGGACATGTATTTTCAAAGTTCTGACACCAACTACATATCCAATAAAAAGGCAGTAAGCAGTAACCTGAAGTACTTGATCACCAAAATTTCTCTATATAAGAAGAGGTTTGTTGCATAATAGCTTTTCAAAGTATTTGCATGTCTATTGATAATGTTTAAAAGAGTCATATTCTTTGGAGAATGTTATTTTTACTCACTATTGGACTTTCAGAGTTACCTTTTTAATTTTTTTATCAAAGGTTGAACACTAATTGGCCTCGCATTCAACACCTGCTGAGGGAGCCTGCTATTGTGTCAGAAAAAAGAAAACGACCATCACCATCAGTTGACAGTGTGCCAGGAACATCACAACAGGATAAGGGGCTCTCACCTCCTCGTGCAAAAAAATTACGATTTGACTGTGACAAGTGCTTGTCAACTAGAGAAGAATGGAGTTCCAAGTACAAAAACTTGGAGAGTAAGTTAAAAGAAGTAAAGGTAATGCTCAATACTGTGTCAAGGAAGTACAAGGTAAGGTCTGTAAATAGATGTAATAAAAGAATGCATGAAAGAATTGCAAACCTAAAGAATGAGAATAGTGAACTGAAGAATCAGATCAGTGCGATGCAAAAGTCTGATAATAAAGTTGATGTCCGCACAAAAAAGAAGCATGTCACATTAAATAACGTGATAGAAAGGTTACATGAACAGATGAAAAGAGTTAAAAATAAGATGAGGGCTTGTGAGGAAGAGAAGGGAGAGTTAAAAGCTGAGATTGAAAGACTGACACTGGAATTGTCTGATAGGGAAGGCATTACACATGTGGATAGTAAAACTTTTTCTCCTGCCATGAGAAAATGTATATACAATTGCTTATTACATCAGGTGCCAGTTGAAAAAGCTGGTATGATAATTAAGTTTATTATAAAAGAGTTGACAGGATTAACATTGTCAAAGGTGCCCTGCCAATCCACTATAGCTAATATGGCTTATGAGATGGGTATTCTTTCAGACTTACAAGTTGGTGATGTAATGTTTAATAGTAAAAATCTAACATTGTCCTGGGATTCTACACCTCTTGATGGTGTATGTGTAAATTCTTGCCATATTTCAACAGGTAAGGAGAATTTCACTTTACAAATAGCTGAAATGCCTGGAGGAAAAACTGAAGATTATCTTCAGCATTTATTAAATGCTATCCGCGATATAGCAGCCAATTATTCCATGCGCTACAGAATTCAACATCACATGGTATTGTTTAAATTTTTTGAGTCTTTGCAGGCAACCCTCACTGACAGAGCGAAGGTCAACAAATGTGTTTCTGAACAGCTTGGTGAAATGATTGGCAAGCAGCTGATTGATTTAAAATGTAACTTACACCCGCTGGATGGAATGGCTTCAGAAGCAAAGAAAAAGCTAAAGGAGTTGGATGAGTCCTGGAATGTCAAGGGCAAAGTTTTTGGAAATGTAGGGAGTGCAGCCAATCTTGCTCATGCCATTTCAAAACTAAGGTCATTTCATATTTTATTTTCAACAATATATTACTTACATTTTCTATGATGATTGTACAATATTATAAATATGATAGAATGTTGTTTTATATTATTTTTTTTTATATTTACAGATATAAAAAGAACACAGGAGACCCTGCAGGATTTAAGGCTTTTTTGTCCAGAGAATGCCTCAGGAAAACGTCCATTCCTCGATATGTGGGAAATAGACTAAATATTCTTTTTTTGATTGCTGGAATTGTATTTAAATTAAAAGACAAGCTTATTTTATATTTGAATAGGTTCTGCTCTTCACAGAAGTTAAGGAAAGCAATTGCACAGGACATGAGCAACCCAGACATTATGAGTCAAATAAGAGCCTTAGGTATTTTATTTGTTTGCTTCCATTTTTACTTAGTTTATTAGCTTCATGGCACCAATATGAAATAATACATTATAGGTACTTCATTCGTTATAAATAAATATTATATCAATATGATTGTAATAAATCATTATTTTATTGACACTTTGGCAGGTATCTTTGGAAAGCTATTGACTGGTCCTTGGATGAGACTGTTTTTCACCAAATCTGATGGACTTAAGAATTTGGATATTTAAGTATTGATGATGTAATAAAGATATAATATAATATATATATGTGTAACAAAAATATGATAATTCAGAAATGGGATATATATAGATATATAAAATAATATCTAAAAGCCTAAATTAATTTAAATACACATGGGTATTAATTACTTTTTCACAGATACCATATGTGGAAAAATGTGTTATCAAACTGAAAGAAATTGAAGCTAACCCCCAGATGGTTATCACTATGGAAACTGACGTTTTCAACAGCCCTTTGAGCACTGATGATATTCTTCAGGATCTCAGGAACCCTGCTCATCAGACAACAGACAAATTTTTCCAAATTGTTTCTATTTTATCCTCATGTTTTTTGGCAGTTCTAGATAGACAGTTGACAGACTATAAGGAAGGGGGACGACTGACAAATCTGACACCTGAAGAGGTTGAAAAAACTTCTTCAGCCCCAGTTCATAACATCCACAGTGAGAGAGTTTTGGGTAAGGTAGACAGCCAGTTCCACAGGGCCCCTAATGCTACAATGGGCTTTATTGATGCCAAAGTCAAGTGTCTGGCAAACAAGACTTTGAGCTGGTTGTTGGAAAAACCAAAGATAGAGCAAAATAATCTGATTAGATTTGCTATAAAGACAGCTAGAAAGTATAGAAATACCTTAGAGGGAAGGGCTACTGATATGAGAAAGACAGTAGTAGACAGTCAGATACAATATGGACAGCATAGGGACAAGACTGAAAGAAATCAGCTTAAGAAAAAGATCATACTTTGTTTAGAAAGAGACTCTGTATTAATTGATGAAATTTTTGATAGTATTTCCACAGAATACAAGGAAAAGTTGTCTTTGCTTTTACTGCAAACAAGAAGTTGTCTTCCACTTTCCATTGAACATAACTGGAATGTTGATGGTGAAGACCGGCTGTATGAGGGCAAGATAACCGAGTACGTCAAGAAAGGAAAGACAAGTTTCTGCAGAATCGTCTATTCTGAAGAGGATCTATTGGATATCTCCATTAGTGACCTAATCACAGATGTTAAAATGGGAGATTTTAAATTTCTTTAACAACAGGTATAATTGATTTTTATAAATAGTTAATTGTTTTTATAATAAAAATACAACAGATTAAATTTTTCATTGCAAGACTTAGGAAATATTTTCAGTTATTTATAAATGTATTGCTCAATACCAATAATAATAACTATGAATCAATAATATAATTAATACTATAACTATGAATCATATTTTATATACTACAGAAATATAATTTGCCCCATGTTTTATATTATAAGAAAAAGAATGTAGCTAATAAAGCTTATTAATAAATTTGAAATGTTTTAAGCTTTAAATTACCATTTAGTTTTTTTTTACTTTTTAAATTACAAATCACTTTATAATAAGCACATTTGATTATTCTTTTCAGAATATAGTGAGTCTCTCTACTCCCTAACAAGAAATACAAGAAAACAACTTCAAAATAATCCAACAAAATTTTGGTTGATCTGTTTAATCTGTTATAGAAAGCATCTTGGATACAAAAGATTACTGCTTCCTACTGTTTGATTACTGTTTGAGTCTAGTTTTGCATTATGATTAGTGTTTTAAATGATGTTATATTATTAGTTTTCATATTTTTATTTCAGGTAGACCATTACATGTAATAGATTGTTAGTGTTTTGTATTTCTAATATAGAATTTAATGCTTTATGAATTATTGCTCTTTGCCATTCTTTTCTATTCCATTGTTTCGTGATTTAAATATTGGTGTTACTCTAAGTAACTCTTGTCAGTTGTTAATTGTAATTAACCTTTAAACTCTTATATGTATTTGTTATAATTTGTAATGTTTTCTTTAATTTATGGTTCCCATACAGTGGCAGGCATGGTGGCCCGGTGGCAACGCCTCTAAACTTGTATACCGAAGGTTCCTATCTTGGTGAAGACTAGTTGTTTTTTTTACACCGCCTGGAGGTTTTCCCTAAGTCTACACAGCTCTAATGGTTACCTAGTTGGGGTAAAGTAAAGGAGGCTGTACATTGTGCTTGCCCCACAATCACCTAGTTTGCCACGGCCACAGAAACTGGTGAACGCTGCTTCACTCGGCCTTTGATTGATAAATTCAGTCCAATGGGTCCTTTACTATACAGAAGATGATTGTTCTAGAATATGTCTAACTAATATGAAATAGTATTTTAATTTTATGTTATTATTTATTGCATTTGTAAAAGTTAAGCAAGTTTGATGTATACATAGACATTTTCTACAGCGGGAAGTTTATGATGCTAATCAGAGTTGTGTCTGAACCTTTTTATTAAATTGTGCAGCATTCTCAGTGCTCATGTCAGGCGAGCATTTAAAATTTGTAAATATTAATTTATAATATAATAGGTTTTTTTTTAAACATTCAGTTTGTAAAAATTAAACAAGTTTTTTTTCCTATTTGTATTTTAATGTTCTTTTTTTTAAATCATATAGTCAGATGTTGTTAATGTTGATAAAAGCAATCTGTATATATATCATTTAATATAATATTTTTCAGTCATTATAGTATAACATTTCTTCTTAAATGTAAAGTTAATGAATACATGGAAAATAAGCATTATATTTTGATGCAACTGGATTAAATTTGTCTAAATTTTCACTTCCATTATTGTAGTATCACATCTAATACAATGATATAGGTATATATATATTATATATACCGGTATAAATAAAAATAAATTATAAATGTTATAAGTTATCTGTGCATATACTATTGTTGTTTATTGTATAATACATGTACTGTGAAAATTTTATCAAAATATCTTTACTAATTAAAAAGTTAAGGTAAAAAAAGTAAAAAGTTGGAAAAAAAGGGTACCATTTTTTTTCATTAAAATACAAAGCCAAAGAAGGAGACAAAAATACGTCAAAAAAAAATTGTAATTTCTGTTCTACTTAAGCTAGAACAATAATTTTGGTGGTTTTGGAAATCTCCAGACCTACTCTTCCATGTGGTATACAATTTAAATATAGAAATCAATTATTTATTTTTTTGTTGAAGTGCCTATCTATAGGCCTACAGCTACTTATATTTAAAAATCGAAGTGGCTATTCGGACCCGGTAGACTTAGTGATAAATATTAGTATCGGTTAGTTTATATAGGTTAGTGATGGATTTGTAGTATTTTTGGTAATAGTTCGTATCGGTTAGGTTATAAAGGATAGGGATAGATTTGGTGTTTTCTGTGCTACTTCTTATAATACATATGGTAAAACAAACATTTTTTGTGTTTGTTTCCCTCTTTTTTGATGTTTTCTATGAGTTTTAAGGAATTCTGACTGAAGCCGGGTCCGAATAGCCATTTCATGCTAAAGGGACCCGGGTCCGAATAGCGGCAGCCTTTAAAAATCGTTCCTACAAAACCAAAAAACTCGTGGGCTAACGCAGATAAAGAATCACCGAAATTTGTAGTGGGCAAGGTTTTTATTAAATTAACGCAAAATGCAATTTAAAATACTCCATCACTGCTAAACTTTAAAAGACGACTTTAGTTGCTCATTCATTATGAAATTATGACTGCATAAGTCATGGGTTACAGTCAGTAACGAGTAACAGTGTAGGGAGTGTAGCCTGTTTGAAAATAAATTTTCGTACTCTTGCCTTGTTCAATGATCAAATTGTCATACAATAATAATATTAATATTATAGCCTTCTAATAGTTAGCCTATAGGTTAGGCCGTTAGGCCCTATAGGCCTAAGTTGCCCTAAGTCCTACGTTTTTAAGTCTAACGGTTTCTAACCATCATAAATCATAAGAATCATAACCATGCGACCATGGCATAACCATCATATTATATTTATAGATCTAGTCTATATAAATATCATATTAATCATATATTAAAGTTATAAAAAATATGCCTATAATTATAATAACATAACCCTAAACGGAATTTATTGTGATCCTACCTTAATCCAAGATTTAAACTAAAACGGCATGGCATGGGCATGAAATTAGGAACGACATGACAAGTTTGATTTCTCTCAAATATTTTTTAAATTCTAAGTATGTTAAGTATTAAAAAGTAGGCTTGGGCAAATATCCTTAATCCTAGGCCTATGAAAAACGTGTTAATTAAAATTACTTTATTTACATAAAATCTAAACTCGTGAATAATTAGAGACAAACCGTAGTGTTTTCGCCATCATTATCCCAGTCGTCCATGTTTAAATCCAAAGTAAGCTACAAATTAGAAATGTCCACATGCGGCAATGCGGTCAGGCCAGATTTTTTATTGGAAACGAAACTTGAAAAGCCAAAGTGGACAAGTATGCACGGTCCTCAAACATGGCTTCCCTTTTTAATGCGTTTTTAAAGCTCCCCCCACCCCCACCCCCAATGCACAATATCGTCTGGCGCTTTCCGGCAATTAATTCATGATTGAAAGATATTTTTTTCACTCTTTTGTACTGAATAAATAAATTGCCTTATTCACTAGACTATGTAAATTTGCAAAAAAAAAAGTCAAAATAACATGTTATAAAAAAAATAGGGGCCTAAGTGAGTTTTTGTAAGAATAAAAAAAAATAGTTCACTGCTTAATGCCACCGTCATTAAAGCTGCTCCAGATTTTTTTAAGAATTCAAAAAAAAAAAATACTAAAATAATAATATAATAGGCCCTGAAGAAAACATTAAAAAATGAGAACTATTCCAAAAAAGAGCTGCAAGGTTCATAACCAGTGTATATTCCCAATTAACAAGAGTAACACCATTAGTCAAATCACTAAACCTAGAAACACTAGAGGACAGAAGGGCAAAGAGTATAGTAGTAATAATACATAGGCCCTAAGGCATTAAACTCTAATTTAGAAAGACAACCCAATAACAACCTGTTACAAAGCTCAGATAAACATAAAGACAAAAACACTTTCCTTGTCCCTTATGCGAGAACAAATGCATATAAGCAGTGGCGTACCGATGGCTGGTGTCACCCGGTGCGGTAAACTTTGGGTGTCACCCCCCACCCCCGCCAACGACTTTCACCATAGCTTTCGATACCTTAAAACAAGTCTACAGTTCAAATATTACAAAAACAATAACAATACTAATTTAATATTAGAAAGTAAAAGCAATAAACAACTGAAACAACCGTACGGTAAGTTATTTTTACATTCAAAGTACTTTATTTAAAATTTAATTTTCCTTTCCTGCTCTTCAAAACTGCAAACTTGTCGATTACTTCATCAAAATCTATATCATTCACAGTATCCCTTTCAATCTATTAACATAGCCAAATCAGAAAGTCTTGATTGTCCCATGATGGAGCGTAAATAGCTTTTTATAAGGTTTAGTTTTGAAAAGTTCCGTTCACATGAAGCCACAGACACATAAACCTTTAGAAATAATTGAAGCCCTATCGAGAGTGTTGGAAGAGATTCTATGAAGTCCCATTTAGCTATAAATTTAAAAATACATAATACCGATCAGTCAAGGGCTTTTTTTTAAATGTCAAAATCATCTGCTTTTATGTGTCGTCTAAGCCGTGGTATTTCTTTTAAGAGCTCATCTTCAGATAGCTAGTCGTAGAAAGAGTTAATATGGGAACGAACACCAATAACTCTTCTTCACTTGCTGACAGTAGAATTTTTGGATGAACAGCCTCAAACATATCTGCAACTTCCTTTAACGCGGTTGATCTGATCTGGAGTTCAGAATGAAAGCGATCAGTACACTCTAGCTTCTCCCTACTGCTTTCTTCTCGCATAGAAATTACATCATCTCTTTTTTTTTTCCTCTGCCATTCTTTTCTTGAATCTTAATCTTTTCTCTACCGAAATTCCATGTTGGTCTGATTTTATAAGTACTTGTTCAATAACATGCTCCACTAATTGACTCCGCTTTTCGTGCAAAAACAATATTAAGGCTTCTAACTTGGTCACCACTTTATCAAGAGTTACGTCTTTAGTCTGCAGGTACTGCTATGTAAGATTAACTTCTTCAAGTATATCAGCCCAAAGGTTAAGGTAGCAGATAAACGTGAAATCACAGACAGGATGTATAAGTCCCTGTGCTGTACCAATTGTGTCCAAATTTTTACGAGGATCACATGAAGCTTCAATCACCGTAATACATTCATCAAACTTATCTTTCACTCGTTTAACAGCAGCATGATGAGCGCTCCAACGTATTGTAGATAACCTTTTCAACGACGCCCTAGTGTGTTAAATTGAAACACCCCATCAATGAGTGGAAGCAGCAAAGAAGGAAAATATTCTCTCAAGGGTACCAAAACATGTTATACATGAAGCATTTTCGGCAAAATATTGTTGACCACACAAGTTAAGGGACTGGCCCACACATCCATTAAAAATAGCTTTCTTGTTCTTTCTTTTTAAAATGGATTTTAGACATTGTAGCAGCATTGTCGAATCCTTGAGCTCTGCACATCATTATATCAAGTCACTTTTAGATTTTTAAGAATGTCAGAACTGAGGTCGTCAGCTTTTTCCCCCCTTAGAGGAAAGAATCCAAGAAACACTTCTCTCACTTCAACTTTCCCACTGTGAAATTTCACATATCTGATCACTTCAGACTTCAGACATTTGGTCAGTGTGTGATGTATCAGGCGTGCTGTCAAACATAATTCCTAAATGCTTTGCGGCCTTTATATCCATTACAAGATTTCTCTTTGCATGGTTGGCCACACATTTATTAATTCATTTCGAATTTTTAGTGAAAGATAAGATACAGATGCTTTCCCTGTACATGCATGTATCCTTAGTATCTTTATGGGGCTCTTTCAGCACTGGGTCATATTTGGAAAACATCTCAACTATCTCAAGAAAGTTTTCTTGTTTCATCGAGGCTCATTGTGGCCACGAAATGCCAGATTTTGCTTCGCAAGAAACAATGTAATATCTAGCAACCTGCGTAGGATGTCCCTCCACTTTTTCTTCTCCATATCCATTAAAGCAATACTTTCAGCTGCAATGGTTTATGTAGCTTATGCATGCTGTATGGTGATGACACACCGTGCGGCTAAGTCATTTCATTTTCATTTATTTGATTATGATCTGCCATCTCGTTCTGTTATCGGACTAGACTAGACCATCAGTAGGTGCTCTGTAAAATAAAATTTTTTCTAAATATTGTTTTTTTTTCATTCGGGTGTCACCCCCTGAGAGGGTGTCACCCGGTGCGGTCCGCACCCCCCGCACCCCCCTCGGTACGCCACTGCATATAAGTACTCTTTCTTCCCGAGTGGCATTCGGGCATGGAATGGGTTGCCTGAACAAACCAGGAAAACCAGTAACTTAACATCATTTAATACATCAATAAAAATGCAAGACTAGACTCGGACCACGGATGAGCGTAGGACGCAATAATCTTCTTTATAGAAGGAGCGACTGTAATGTATAAGAAGAAGTTTTCTCCTAAGATTTCCCAACACACGGTAGGGTCTTAAATTAGAATGAAAGGTAGGCCTAATATATAGCCTAGATGTAGCCTAAATGTTTAATATTTTAGTTTAGTCTAGTTGATTGTTGGGTTGACAAGAATAGGTCTTTCACCTCACAGAATAGGTATAGAAATATTCTATATTTTTTTCTGTGTTTCACCTCGATTGCATTAGGCCTATATTTTATGATGATTTATAAGATAAGATCTAAGATAAGATTTCTGCAATGACCCACTTAATTACCATCATCTTATTATTGATATCAAACTTAGCCAGTAGTCTCGGTGCCAATAATAACGTCACATTCTATCATACCAATCCTAACAACAAAAAACATTTTTTTCCTGGTAGCTTCTCAAAACTTTGTATGCTTGCACTTGACGACCCTATCTATGAGAGGTTATAATTGACCCATTAACCGTCATGCTTTTGAGCTGAAACATGGCAAACAGACTTAAGCCTACGCCTATTTCATTTAAAAACACATTCTAACACAATTTAAAAGCACATTCTAACACAATTTAAAAGCACATTCTAACACAATTTAAAAGCACATTCTAACACAATTTAAAAACACATTCTAACACAATTTAAAAGCACATTCTAACACAATTTAAAAACACATTCTAACACAATTTAAAAACACATTCTAACACAATTTAAAAACACATTCTAACACAATTTAAAAACACATTCTAACACAATTTAAAAACACATTCTAACACAATTTAAAAGCACATTCTAACACAATTTAAAAACACATTCTAACACAATTTCAGCAACATCTCACTAACACAACCCTCACAAATCAGTCTTACATTGTTGTTTTTTCCCCATTACATTTTATTTAATCTTGGAGTAAGCTTAGGCTAGATCTATACTATCATTTAAAACTCTAATAAAACTGCAGGACTAGATTCATACCACAGATGAGCGTAGGACGCAATACGCTAATCTTTTTTGTAGAACGAGTCTCTGAAATATATTAGGCTATAAGATAAGAAAAGTTTCTGGATCTGGGAGGGAGAAGAACTACTGAAAAACTTAGCTAACAAATATAGCCTATTACACATCTCTTGGAAATTTAAAAAACAATTTCACACAAAGTCATTAAAAAATCTACAGGAATGCATGAAGGACCAACGGTTGATAGTAAAAGTTGAAAGTTTTATATCAATACCCAACGTTTTCTTTCGGCAACATCTTTTGGAAATGAAATAAAATGTATTGCTCTACATATTTTCTTACTCACAGTACAAACAGCACAGTGGTGTAGCTAAGGATTTGGGGGCCCTGGGGGCTTGGCCTCTTTAGGGGCCCCTGCATTGTGACATTCGACATTATGACATGCGATAATGTACTTAATAAATATATAAGTCTAAATTCAAATTGGTACAGTATCAGTAAAATTAACAAAAAATAATCTTTAAGACTCTTTTAATGAATAATACCGTTGTTTATTGGCGAGATAATGCACAAGTGACAAATCTCAATTCATATCGCATCACGTCGTGCTATCTGTGCAGCAAAGGCATCTATAACTTCATCTAGATCAGTGGTTCCCAAACTTTTTTAGGCCGCAACCCCTTTATACTGCAGTTTCTCATGTTTTGGCGACCCCCCCCCCCCACTCCAAAAAAAAAAAAGATTTTTGTTGCTACTTTATTACTGCGATTTGCTTCTGATGAATTGTAATTTAAATATCTGATATGCAGGTTACAAAATGAGCCTAATTAAAGCATAGCGATTAATCATTAAAAAAATAAAACATAGAAACAAATGTAATTAAATATTGCAAGATACCGGTCTAGGCTTAGGCCTATCTTTCTAATTACAACACAAACGTCAGCTATTGTGATGGTTGAGCTTGCTTTCACAAATGAAATGCTCGGGACAGTCTTTGCTAGAGCACAATTACGATCATCTTCCACAACAAGCGTACTTCTGTATTTAGACTTGATAATAAACATGGTGGAAAATCATGTGATGATGTTTACTCAGATATTTTTTTGGAAATGGAAGAAAATTGTGCAACACAATCTCAGTCAAAATAGTTTATGACTGCAAACATTTGATCCATATTTTTGTACCTGGCATTAGAGAGAAATCAGTTCTCGGAGCATCGTTGTGCGCTCAATGAACTCCTTTGTGCTTTCTCAGGAACATCTTCAACTTTTAATGTGAATGGGCTTCTGGCAAGTACATACTAGATATATGGTGTCAGGTAAATTTTGAAAGTACATTGAAATTTTGTCTGCATACATGTGAAAGTGTTATTTCACAGAATTTATCATCGTAATAATTTTCTCTGCCTCAATGTCATGTTTTTCGAAGAAAGCAGATAACGTAGATCAGGAGCCGCAAGAGAAAAAAATGTGCTGGTTCGATGCTCCTTTCCAACACTAGTCATATCTCGATGATTTATTTGCATTACATACGTTTATAAAAATCGGGAATCTTTTTAAAAGGTCTTTGGACCATTTTATCAAACTGTCATAAGATTTACATTTAGAATGTAATAATATCATTCACAGCCGTACAGGCCTTTTCACAAACTTTAATCAAGTACAGTTTTTAGTTTAAATTAATGTAACTTTTCCTAAAGCTTCAGAATTGATCTTACAAATAATATTACACGTATAAGTGAAATAGGTAAAGTACACTCACTGATTATTAATTTCGATGAAAAGAACTCCTAGATAAATTTTGGAGGTTATAAAGTTAGACAATTAAATTGTCAACTTGTCACAATTTCTTTATATATGGAATAATTTGAATGTGAAAATGGAGAGTAAATTGAGAATCTGAAACACAAGGTGGGCAACTGGTAATTTTGACAGCTTTGGGTTTTATTAATTTGGGACATATGTCTATGAAAGTTGGAACTCTGTAATAAATAAACTGACGATTATATAAATCAGGTTTTTCGCCCTGTGGTTCCGTTGGCTACATCAACGGGAATCATTAGCAAACCAGTTTAAAAAGATTAACTAACTAGCATCGACAGCTGTACTAGTGTGCAGCCTACTAAGTTCACAGGGAGGGAATACAGGACTTTATGTTTCTACTTTTCACATTAATACAGGACTTTATGTTTTTACCATTCACAGTAATACATGACTTTATGTTTTTACCATTCACAGTAATACATGACTTGATGTTTTTACCATTCACAGTAATACATGACTTTATGTTTTTACCATTCACAGTAATACATGACTTTCTGTTTTTACTATTCACAGTAATACATGACTTTTTGTTTTTACTATTCACAGTAATATTCACATTATTCACATTCACATTCACATTAATACAGGACATTATGTTTTTACCATTCCCACTAATATAGGATTTTCTGTTTTTATTATTCACAGTAATACATGACTTTAAGTTTTTACCACTCACATTAATACAGGACATTATATTTTTACCATTCCCACTAATATAGGATTTTCTGTTTTTACCATTCACATTAATACATGACTTTATGTTTTTACTATTCACATTAATACAGGACTTTATGTTTTTACCATTCACAGTAATACAGGACTTTCTGTTTTTACTTTTCACAGTA
Source organism: Anisus vortex (assembly GCA_949126835.1). NCBI lineage: Eukaryota > Metazoa > Mollusca > Gastropoda > Planorbidae > Anisus > Anisus vortex. The sequence continues at coordinate 60,468,336 of OX421493.1, forward strand.
ATACAGGACTTACTGTTTTTACCATTCACATTAATACAGGACTTTCTGTTTTTACTATTTACATTAATACAGGAATTTATGTTTTTACCATTCACATTAATACAGGACTTTCTGTTTTTACCATTCACAATAATACAGGACTTTCTGTTTTTACCATTCACAATAATACATGACTACCATTCACAGTATAACATGACTTTATGTTTTTACTATTCACAATAATACATGACTACCATTCACAGTATAACATGACTTTCTGTTTTTACCATTCACAATAATACAGGACTTTCTATTTTTTACTATTCACAGTATAACATGACTTTCTATTTTTTACTATTCCCACTAATACAGGTGTACTTATGTACTAATACTTGTGTAGTGTATCAATGTATTAGTAAATAATTATAATAACTGAATATTATAATATTAAAATAATAATTAAAAACAACATCTACGTCATGATCCTTTTTTTTTGTTACCTCAAGTGTGTCGTCGGCCCCCAAACTGCTGTTTGATAATTAACGTGGCCCTCGGGCTGAAAAGATTGGAGACCCCTGTGTTAGAGGACGGTCAGTTTTTAGTTGAGAAAACTTGTGAGGACCAATAAATAGTAGATAAAGACACGCGTGTGACGGCCAAGGTATGACTGGTTACTGGCGGTAGTTAGCTGGCCACGGTATGACTGGTTACTGGCGGCAGTTAGCTGGCCACGGTCTGACTGGTTACTGGCGGCAGTTAGTTGGCCACGGTATGACTGGTTACTGGCGGCAGTTAGTTGCATCAATAATACATCCGAGTGGTGAGTTAGTTCTGCGTCACAGTTGTAACAGAGGAACCAAGTAGGGGAACAGTAACGGGAGAGAATGTGACATTTAACTATATCGGGAGGAAATGTGACAACTAACTAGATCGGGAGAAAATGTGACAACTAACTAGATCGGGAGAAAATGTGATAACTAACTATATCGGGAGGAAATGTGACATTTAACTAGATCGGGAGGAAATGTGACATTTAACTAGATCGGGAGGAATTATGACAACTATCTATATCGGGAGGGAATGTGACATTTAACTAGATCGGGAGGAAATATGACAACTAACTATAACGGGAGGAAATGTGACATTTAACTAGATCGGGAGGAAATGTGACAACTAACTATATCGGGAATACATGTGACAACTAACTATATCGGGAGGAAATGTGACAACTAACTATTTCGGGAGGAAATGTGACAACTAACTATATCGGGAGGAAATGTGACATTTAACTAGATCGGGAGGAAATGTGACAACTAACTATATCGGGAGGAAATGTGACAACTAACTATATCGGGAGGAAATGTGACAACTAACTATATCGGGAGTAAATGTGACAACTAACTATAACGGGAGGAAATGTGACATTTAACTAGATCGGGAGGAAATGTGACAACTAACTATATCGGGAGGAAATGTGACAACTAACTATATCGGGAGGAAATGTGACAACTAACTATATCGGGAGGAAATGTGACAACTAACTATATCGGGAGGAAATGTGACATTTAACTAGATCGGGAGGAAATATGACAACTAACTATATCGGGAGGGAATGTGACATTTAACTAGATCGGGAGGAAATGTGACATTTAACTAGATCGGGAGGAATTATGACAACTATCTATATCGGGAGGGAATGTGACATTTAACTAGATCGGGAGGAAATATGACAACTAACTAGATCGGGAGGAAATGTGACAACTAACTATATCGGGAGGAAATGTGACAACTAACTATATCGGGAGGAAATGTGACATTTAACTAGATCGGGAGGAAATGTGACAACTAACTATATCGGGAGGAAATGTGACATTTAACTAGATCGGGAGGAAATATGACAACTAACTATATCGGGAGGGAATGTGACATTTAACTAGATCGGGAGGAAATGTGACATTTAACTAGATCGGGAGGAATTATGACAACTATCTATATCGGGAGGGAATGTGACATTTAACTAGATCGGGAGGAAATATGACAACTAACTATATCGGGAGGAAATGTGACATTTAACTAGATCGGGAGGAAATATGACAACTAACTATAACGGGAGGAAATGTGACATTTAACTAGATCGGGAGGAAATATGACAACTAACTATAACGGGAGGAAATGTGACATTTAACTAGATCGGGAGGAAATGTGACAACTAACTATATCGGGAGGAAATGTGACAACTAACTATATCGGGAGGAAATGTGACAACTAACTATATCGGGAGGAAATGTGACAACTAACTATATCGGGAGGAAATGTGACATTTAACTAGATCGGGAGGAAATATGACAACTAACTATATCGGGAGGGAATGTGACATTTAACTAGATCGGGAGGAAATGTGACATTTAACTAGATCGGGAGGAATTATGACAACTATCTATATCGGGAGGGAATGTGACATTTAACTAGATCGGGAGGAAATATGACAACTAACTATATCGGGAGGAAATGTGACAACTAACTATATCGGGAGGGAATGTGACATTTAACTAGATCGGGAGGAAATATGACAACTAACTATATCGGGAGGAAATGTGACAACTAACTATATCGGGAGGAAATGTGACATTTAACTAGATCGGGAGGAAATATGACAACTAACTATAACGGGAGGAAATGTGACATTTAACTAGATCGGGAGGAAATGTGACAACTAACTATATCGGGAGAAAATGTGATAACTAACTATATCGGGCGGAAATGTGACATTTAACTAGATCGGGAGGAAATATGACAACTAACTATATCGGGAGGGAATGTGATATTTAACTAGATCGGGAGAAAATATGACAACTAACTATATCGGGAGGAAATGTGACATTTAACTAGATCGGGAGGAAATATGACAACTAACTATATCGGGAGGGAATGTGACATTTAACTAGATCGGGAGAAAATATGACAACTAACTATATCGGGAGGAAATGTGACATTTAACTAGATCGGGAGAAAATGTGATAACTAACTATATCGGGAGGAATGTGACATTTAACTAGATCGGGAGAAAATGTGATAACTAACTATATCGGGAGGGAATGTGACATTTAACTAGATCGGGAGAAAATGTGATAACTAACTATATCGGGAGGGAATGTGACATTTAACTAGATCGGGAGAAAATGTGATAACTAACTATATCGGGAGGAATGTGACATTTAACTAGATCGGGAGAAAATGTGATAACTAACTATATCGGGAGGGAATTTGACATTTAACTAGATCGGGAGAAAATGTGATAACTAACTATATCGGGAGGAATGTGACATTTAACTAGATCGGGAGAAAATGTGATAACTAACTATATCGGGAGGGAATGTGACATTTAACTAGATCGGGAGAAAATGTGATAACTAACTATATCGGGAGGGAATGTGACATTTTACTAGATCGGGAGAAAATGTGATAACTAACTATATCGGGAGGGAATGTGACATTTTACTAGATCGGGAGGAAATATGACAACTAACTATATCGGGAGAGACTCTAGGCTCTTGTAGGCTTTGATAGCTAAGTTAAGAATAATGATTAATATCTGTATCAATATTTTTTTTATTAATCACTTAGAATGACTTAGACCTAGATATTACATATCGCTTATTGTTTTCTTTTTTAAAGTTTATATTACAACTTACAATGTCTTATTGTTTTCATTGTAGAACCACTGTAATACTTGTTCACCTTATTGACATGTGTAGTAGATCTAGGCCTATATTGTCATGTGTAGTAGATCTAGGCCTATATTGTCATGTGTAGTAGATCTAGGCCTATATTGTCATGTGTAGTAGATCTAGGCCTATATTGTCATGTGTAGTAGATCTAGGCCTATATTGTCATGTGTAGTAGATCTAGGCCTATATTGTCATGTGTAGTAGATCTAGGCCTATATTGTCATGTGTAGTAGATCTAGGCCTATATTGTCATGTGTAGTAGATCTAGGCCTATTATATTGACATGTGTAGTAGATCTAGGCCTATATTGTCATGTGTAGTAGATCTAGGCCTATATTGTCATGTGTAGTAGATCTAGGCCTATATTGTCATGTGTAGTAGATCTAGGCCTATATTGTCATGTGTAGTAGATCTAGGCCTATATTGTCATGTGTAGTAGATCTAGGCCTATATTGTCATGTGTAGTAGATCCAGGCCTATATTGACATGTGTAGTAGATCTAGGCCTATATTGTCATGTGTAGTAGATCTAGGCCTATATTGTCATGTGTAGTAGATCTAGGCCTATATTGTCATGTGTGGTAGATCTAGGCCTATATTGACATGTGTAGTAGATCTAGGCCTATATTGTCATGTGTAGTAGATCTAGGCCTATATTGACATGTGTAGTAGATCTAGGCCTATATTGACATGTGTAGTAGATCTAGGCCTATATTGTCATGTGTAGTAGATCTAGGCCTATATTGTCATGTGTAGTAGATCTAGGCCTATATTGACATGTGTAGTAGATCTAGGCCTATATTGTCATGTGTAGTAGATCAAGGCCTTTATTGACATGTGTAGTAGATCTAGGCCTATATTGTCATGTGTAGTAGATCTAGGCCTATATTGACATGTGTAGTAGATCTAGGCCTATATTGTCATGTGTAGTAGATCTAGGCCTAGATTGTCATGTGTAGTAGATCTAGACCTATATTGTCATGTGTAGTAGATCTAGGCCTATATTGTCATGTGTAGTAGATCTAGGCCTATATTGTCATGTGTAGTATATCTAGGCCTATATTGTCATGTGTGGTAGATCTAGGCCTATATTGTCATGTGTAGTAGATCTAGGCCTATATTGACATGTGTAGTAGATCTAGGCCTATATTGTCAGGTGTAGTAGATCTAGGCCTATATTGTCATGTGTAGTAGATCTAGGCCTATAGTGTCATGTGTAGTAGATCTAGGCCTATATTGTCATGTGTAGTAGATCTAGGCCTATAGTGTCATGTGTAGTAGATCTAGGCCTATATTATCATGTGTAGTAGATCTAGGCCTATATTGTCATGTGTAGTAGATCTAGGTCTATATTGTCATGTGTAGTAGATCTAGGCCTATATTGTCATGTTTAGTAGATCTAGGCCTATATTGTCATGTGAAGTAGATCTAGGCCTATATTGTCATGTGTAGTAGATCGAGGCTTTTATTGTCATGTTTAGTAGATCTAGGCCTATATTGTCATGTGTAGTAGATCTAGGCCTATATTGAAGTGGGGTGTTCTTTTTAAAGACTTATTTTATTCTTAAAGGTTTTTGTTTTTCCTAACTTTATTGTCAATAAACTGAAGAAAAAAAATATTCCAAGGCAGTTTCTGCTATTTTTTATTTTATATTGTGCTACGTGTAGTAAATAGTTAGTTGTAATAATAATTAGTAAATTTATTATTGTCTTCATTCATTTATCTTCAATTAATTAAGCTTAGTCATAATTTAGTTTTTGACCAGCTATCGCTGGCAGTAGGAGAGTATTTGACAGATCATCTATATCTGGCAAATGTGTGGATAGTGGACAAATGTGTGGATAGTGGACAAATGTGTGGATAGTGGACAAATGTGTGGATAGTGAACAAATGTGTGGATAGTGGACAAATGTGTGGATAGTGGACACATGTGTGGATAGTGGACAAATGTGTGGATAGTGGACAAATGTGTGGATAGTGGACAAATGTGTGGATAATGGACAAATGTGTGGATAGTGGACAAATGTGTGGATAGTGGACAAATGTGTGGATAGTGGACAAATGTGTGGATAGTGGACAACTTTTGAAAGAAGTAAACATGTAAAAATAAATAGACATAATTATGTTTTAAAACAAAGACTATTTTATTTGCTTTAACAAAAAAATTAGTTATGGAGATCAGATAAATAATTGCAATGCAACAAATTCTAATGTTAAAGCAACAAAGTAATGTTGTAATACTTTCTGGTATAAATCAGTCCTACTCTCTAGCACAATTCTTACTAGTAGGCCTACTAGTATTAAAGAAATACTTTCTAACATACGCTTTTTACCAACTTTAACCAACTGTTTCTCGTAGTGTAGTCACAAGTATACAATTATTTCAACAATGCTAAATAAATACGTGTCCTTACAAATGATCAAATTGATGTTTTACAAATTTTGGCTGCCATTTCAAATTTCTTAGAAATGACATCATTCTTTGACTGCTCTTTCTATTCCTTCACTGCTATTTCTATTCCTTGACTGCTATGTCTATTCCAGATTTACTCTTAGCTAAACGAACTGCTTGAAATGAAGACAAATCCATTACTGACGATTTTTCTATTGAACCAGAAGATGCTGCCAAAAAAAAAATAAAGATAAACATGAAATTATGCGATATAGGCTATTAAATGCTAACCATATATATTGTTACAAACGTAGGCCTATTCAATTATTATGCTCTTATTATTAACTTATTGTCTAATGTAGGTCCAATATTTCACGAGTCATCTGCTTTAAGAAGTTTTTGAGTTAATCCGAGTTCAAATATAACTTTAATTTAACATAGGAACTAGAATATAATAGTAGAAGCTCCAGGTATAAACCAGGGATGTTAAACGAAAACCGGAATACCGGATTCCGGTTTTGAAACTGAAAACCGGTTTTGATTTTCAAAAAGCGTCTTTAACGATGGTTCGGTATAAACTATGTTCCCAACAGATAAGCCGGAGCGGTGGCAGTAGTCGTGCGTACGAAGCATCCTGGATTAATATCGTCATCCTTTTCATATGCTTCTTAATATTATGGTCAACGATAATCGGACATTTGATTATCACGATTGAAAGCTATTATCGGTTTTAATCAATTAGCCCAGATTTCTGATGTTTTGTTAGTTCTAAGAATTTTATGGTAAAGTTTACAAAATCATATTGTATTCACACAAATCAACACCGTGAATGCCCTGCAAATACCAATTAAGTTTGAACTATGTTTCAAATATATCTACAAAACTACGCACATTTGGCTTTTCCGGCCCGTGACTTGCGACAATGAGGGGGGGGGGGGGTGAAGGGGAATGCCGAATTCCGTTTTTAAACCAGTTTTATAGAACCGAAAACCGGTTTTGAAAAAAAAAAGGTTTTCACATCCCTGTATTAACTGTATAAAACTCTAACAATGAAATAACTTTAATCCAATATAATACGTACAAGTTAACAATAAGAATGAAATTTATTATATAATGCTTATGAAATACACATGAGTAATAAGTAAACATATTAATCATAATAATAACTCTTTGAAACATTGTTCCTACGTAGGTTAAAATTTGGCCCTTGGAGTCGCCGTGCGTCGCCTTTTACAGGTTACTTCGCTTCGGATCCCAATGCGAGTTTTTAAATGCTTATTATAAACTTTTAAAACTCTGACCAAAGAGAGGGACAGTGACGCTAATTTTTACAAGTTTGTTTATTTGTTTGGTATTTTTAGCGCAATCGAGCGAATGTTAGTGAATTATTTAAAAAAACAAAAACATTCTTAGCTCTAATTCTACGAAATTTGATAGATCTAGATCTAGTAACCGATATTTAGAAAATATTCAGAGAAGCACTGGGCTAGACTGAAGAGGGAAAGGTTCTATTATTTCGATAATTTCGAGTTATTACTTCCTTTCTATTAACTCGTACTGTCTGTCTCCTTGGTTGGTTGCTTGGTTGGTTGCTTGCTTGGAAAACTTTACATCGATTTTTCGATCACTTCCAGTCGTCCAACGTCTGCCTAGTCAGAAGCAAAGAATGTAGAGCCATTGACTGCCTCGTCAGAAGGAAAGAATGTAGAGTCATTGACTGCATCGTCAGAAGGAAAGAATGTAGAGTCATTGACTGCCTCGTCAGATGGAAAGAATGTAGAGTCATTGACTGCCTCGTCAGATGGAAAGAATGTAGAGCCATTGACCGCCTCGTCAGATGGAAAGAATGTAGAGTCATTGACTGCCTCGTCAGATGGAAAGAATGTAGAGTTATTGACTACCTTGTCAGAAGGAAATAATGTAGAGTAATTGACTGCCTCGTCAGATGGAAAGAATGTAGAGTCATTGACTGCCTCGTCACAAAGAAATAATGTAGAGCCATTGACTGCCTCGTCAGAAGGAAAGAATGTAGAGTCATTGACTGCCTCGTCAGAAGGAAAGAATGTAGAGCCATTGACTGCCTCGTCAGAAGGAAAGAATGTAGAGTCATTGACTGCCTCGTCAGAAGGAAAGTATGTAGAGTTATTGACTGCCTCGTCAGATGGAAAGAATGTAGAGTCATTGACTGCCTCGTCACAAGGAAAGAATGTAGAGTCATTGACTGCCTCGTCAGAAGGAAAGAATGTAGAGTCATTGACTGCCTCGTCAGAAGGAAAGAATGTAGAGTCATTGACTGCCTCGTCAGAAGGAAAGAATGTAGAGTCATTGACTGCCTCGTCACAAAAAAATAATGTAGAGTCATTGACTGCCTCGTCAGATGGAAAGAATGTAGAGCCATTGACCGCCTCGTCAGATGGAAAGAATGTAGAGCCATTGACTGCCTCGTCAGAAGGAAAGAATGTAGAGTCATTGACTGCCTCGTCAGAAGAAAAGAATGTAGAGTCATTGACTGCCTCGTCAGAAGGAAAGAATGTAGAGTCATTGACTGCCTCGTCAGATGGAAAGAATGTAGAGCCATTGACTGCCTCGTCAGAAGGAAAGAATGTATAGTCATTGACTGCCTCGTCAGAAGGAAAGAGTGTAGAGTCATTGACTGCCTCGTCAGATGGAAAGAATGTAGAGCCATTGACTGCCTCGTCAGAAGGAAAGAATGTATGGTCATTGACTGCCTCGTAAGAAGGAAAGAATGTAGAGTCATTGACTGCCTCGTCAGATGGAAAGAATGTAGAGTCATTGACTGCCTCGTCAGATGGAAAGAATGTAGAGCCATTGACTGCCTCGTCAGAAGGAAAGAATGTAGAGTCATTGACTACCTCGTCAGAAGGAAATAATGTAGAGCCATTGACTGCCTCGTCAGAAGGAAAGAATGTAGAGTCATTGACTGCCTCGTCAGAAGGAAAGAATGTAGAGCCATTGACTGCCTCGTCAGAAGGAAAGAATGTAGAGTCATTGACTGCCTCGTCAGAAGGAAAGAATGTAGAGTCATTGACTGCCTCGTCAGAAGGAAAGAATGTAGAGTCATTGACTGCCTCGTCAGAAGGAAAGAATGTAGAGTCATTGACTGCCTCGTCAGATGGAAAGAATGTAGAGTCATTGACTGCCTCGTCAGAAGGAAAGAATGTAGAGTCATTGACTGCCTCGTCAGAAGGAAAGAATGTAGAGTCATTGACTGCCTAGTCAGAAGGAAAGACCATGGAAACGATGTGATTACATTAAAAGTTCTGAAAAATGGATTAGGCAATAATATTCCAGGCCTTGTAAACGACCCAATCCATCTCATTGGAACATGGATTCATCTGCTGGGAACTTGGATTACTCGATGGGAACATGGATACATCTCCTGGGAACATGGATACGTCGGACAGGATACGAAGAATGGCAACTTAGTGATGTTGTATAAGAATAAGGGCAAAGAAGTGCAATAACTAACGAGTCATTACCCTTCTCAGCATTGCAGGGAAGTTGTTTTCCTGTGTCTTAATTATCCGTTCAGAGGAAGACTCTTTCGTGCTTATACAGAGTCTCAATGCGAATACTGAGCTGGTCGGTTACTATAGACATGTCTTTGTCCACTATAGGCTTGTCTTTGTCCAATATAGGCCTGTCTTTGTCCACTATAGGCTTGTCTTTGTCCACTATAGGCTTGTCTTTGTCCACTATAGGCTTGTTATTGTCCACTATAGGCTTGTCTTTGTCCACTATAGGCTTGTCTTTGTCCACTATAGGCTTGTCTTTGTCCACTATAGGCTTGCATTTGTTCATACAATTGTTGCAAGTAAAAATGCAGAGAACAGCAAGTGACACTCTATATTGGTCGCGGAGGGTAACTTGATAGTTTTTTTTTTTCAAGAATGTTTCTTGCAAGGCTGGGAACCTGGGAATGGGGTAGAATAAACGGAGACTGTATAGAATGTTAGAATAGATGATGTGATTCATGGAACGTGAAGTGAGACATGTATAGAATGTTAGAATAGATGATGTGATTCATGGGACGTGATGTGAGACATGTATAGATTGTTAGAACAGATGATGTGATTCATGGAACGTGAAGTGAGATGTGTATAGAATGTTAGAATAGATGATGTGATTCATGGAACGTGAAGTGAGATACATATAGAATCTTAGAATAGATGATGTGATTCATGGAACGTGAAGTGATATATGTATAGATGGTTAGAATAGATGATGTGATTCATTGAACGTAAAGTGAGATATGACTAATGTAGATCCAGTATCTGTTTACTACTTGTTTTGTCATTGAATAATAAACTGCTTGCTGTAAACCCGCCTTGATAGAATTTGTATTGTTTGAAAGAAAGATATGAAAGACGGCACTCTGATAATTACAACGAGGTCACAACTGTCGCAAAAACAAGTACGTTTGTACCGCCACTTCCCCATGCAGATAACACTTAGAAGAAACTGCCATTTTATCAAACTCTTGCTGAAACAAGTACATGCTACAAAGAGTTCTATGGGGAACATTGACCAGTTCTATGGGGAACATTGACCAGTTCTATGGGGAACATTGACCGCCTAAACGACCCAATGGCGCAGTATTTTTATTTTTATAAAAGAAAAACTGCGTTGATTTGTTATACATTTGACAGAGATTTAATCTATGCTATCAGAAATGTTAAATTCTTTAGACCTAAGTAGACTTTTAAGTAAGGCATAAAAACATATTTTAGAGCTCTATTATCTTAACCTTTTGGTCGAAAATTACAAATTCTTCAAGTACGCTTTATATAAACATTATTGTTTTCAATCAAACAAAATGAATCCAACAATAAACTGAAGTTATACATACCTCGCATATTGACCCACAATCCTTTGAACACTTTTAAAATATAAGACAAAATAAAATGCATTGAACCTTTTTGTAAAGTAATACAATATTAGATTATAACTTAAAATTATATTACAGTAGTCTATGGGTTAACTAAACTTGCCAGTTGAATGAACGAATCAACATAACTTTAAACACCTTTCAAACTGCAAGACTAGACATTAAAATGTACTGAATGAGTTACAAAATGCTTTTCAATTGTGAAATGCTAATAAATATTTTATTTTCTTAGCAGTAGGTTTATATAAAAGATTTATAGATTTATATATACAAATAGACTAAAAAAAATACTAAAATAGATCTAAACAAAATCATGTAGTCTACTACATACATCTAATTCACTATGTGATATATCTATACTATAAATAAATTAAGACTTATATGTAAAGAGCATGCATTTACTTCTCCACAATAACTGTAAAATACTTACAGAAATATGCAACAAGACTGACTACAACAAGACCAAGACCTATTAATGTAAACCATATCATCGTCATAGTAGAACCTGATAAGAAAAGAGTTGGATTTATACAATGATAATGTAGGTAATACATTTATACAATTGGAATATAGTCTATTGATTTATAAAATTGGAATATGGTCTATTGATTTATAAAATTGGAATATAGTCTATTGATTTATAAAATTGGAATATAGTCTATTGATTTATATAAAATTGGAATGAATTATATAGATTTATAAAATTGGAATGAAGTCTATAGATTTATAAAATTGGAATGAAGTCTATAGATTTATAAAATTGGAATATAGTCTATTAATTTATAAAATTGGAATATAGTCTATTGATTTATATAAAATTGGAATATAGTCTATTGATTTATAAAATTGGAATATAGTCTATTGATTTATATAAAATTGGAATGAAGTATATAGATTTATAAAATTGGAATGAAGTCTATAGATTTATAAAATTGGAATGAAGTCTATAGATTTATAAAATTGGAATATAGTCTATTAATTTATAAAATTGGAATATAGTCTATTGATTTATATAAAATTGGAATATAGTCTATTGATTTATAAAATTGGAATATAGTCTATTGATTTATAAAATTGGAATATAGTCTATTGATTTATATAAAATTGGAATGAAGTATATAGATTTATAAAATTGGAATGAAGTCTATAGATTTATAAAATTGGAATATAGTCTATTAATTTTTAAAATTGGAATATAGTCTATTGATTTAAATAAAATTGGAATATAGTCTATTGATTTATAAAATTGGAATATAGTCTATTGATTTATAAAATTGGAATATAGTCTATTGATTTATAAAATTGGAATATAGTCTATTGATTTATATAAAATTGGAATGAAGTATATAGATTTATAAAATTGGAATGAAGTCTATAGATTTATAAAATTGGAATATAGTCTATTAATTTATAAAATTGGAATATAGTCTATTGATTTATATAAAATTGGAATATAGTCTATTGATTTATAAAATTGGAATATAGTCTATTGATTTATAAAATTGGAATATAGTCTATTGATTTATATAAAATTGGAATGAAGTATATAGATTTATAAAATTGGAATGAAGTCTATAGATTTATAAAATTGGAATTTAGTCTATTAATTTATAAAAGACTAGCATAGAGTAGACTGTTCTAACTTCGACCAATTTCTAACTTCGACCAGTTTCTAGCTTCAACCAGTTTCTAACTTCAACCAGTTTCTAACTTCGACCAGTTTCTAACTTCAACCAGTTTCTAACTTCGACCAGTTTCTAACATCGACCAGTTTCTAACTTCGACCAGTTTCTAACTTCGACCAGTTTCTAACTTCGACCAGTTTCTAACTTCGACCAGTTTCTAACATCGACCAGTTTCTAACTTCGACCAGTTTCTAACTTCGACCAGTTTCTAACTTCGACCAATTTGTAGCTTTGACCAATTTCCTTATAGTTTAGTCTAGGGCTGAGAAAAAAAACCTCTAAAATAATAACGATTGTGATGGTTCATATTTTTTATCGTCTCGCGATTGAATGACGAGAAAAGTAGTAAAAAAAATAGTATGTCTATTTTTAGCCGATAGAGGCGGCGGGTAGGCGGGTTGCCGCGAGCTGGTTACTCGCGCTAGAAAACCGCGCCTAATCACTCGCGCTGTTGGTGTATTCCGAAAGCGGGAAAAAGCCAGACGAGACAACACACATTCACATGCAATCCAGTCTCTCCTTGCAATAGCAAACATACAAAATGGCTTCTTTTATTGATGACTTTTTATTGTTAGGCAGCAGTTTAGCGAAGTTTCTGTTACCCGACATTGAAAGAAGGAGAACAATCAGCGTTCATGAAATAAACAAAAGGAGGTCATCTGTAGGTGAATACCATCATCTCTTCCAACAACTGAAGGCTCATCCAGATAGGTTTTATGCATACACGCGTATGAATCAAAGTACATTTGACTACATTTTGAAGAAGATTGAATGCAAGTTCAAAGGAGACATGGTGTAACTGGCACAAACCGATCTTGCCCGAGGAACGGCTGGTCGTCACATTGTGGTAAGTGATGGGCTGCTTGGCATTAACATTAAAGTAGAAACAAAAATGAAATGAGATAGCTGATAGTTACAGTTCGACCAATGGCAATGTTAGAAAAGAGTAGAATAAATTAGATTGCTTTCACCGCTTGGGACCGCTGACGTAGGTTTAGTTTGGCCAATTGTAACTGCTGCTGCCAGAAGACTGGTAGGTTTCCAATGGTGGACTGGAAGTATGTGTGCTGTTGGATTGTAGAGGTGCTGTTGCTGATGGTCGCCGTTGATAATGTTGATTGCTGTGATGATTTCCTGGAGGGCTGGTAGCCATTCCGTAGGCATATTCCTCAACTAGCATTTGAACTCTGCTGCGAAAAGACATCTTTCTTCTATCCGGGATTTTTTTTGATCTATGGAAGAAGAGACTTGAAAAACATCAAGTCATCATCCTTGGTATCATCAACTGGGGTTCGATCTCTTAATTGCTGCTCCAGCTCAATTAATCTTTTCATAATGATTGAGCGAATCCACCTTTCTCTTTTTGCCTCTGATGCATTGAGGTGTTGAGGTTTCCTTTGGTGTCGGAATAGTGGGGCTGGTAGTGCCAGATACCATACCATCAGAAGTGTCAGTAGCGTCGACGTTTGCTGGTTGTGGATCGACGCTTTCAACAGTGAGGGAAGTCAACAGAGGCTTCAATGGTTGTTCCAATATCATTGTTGACAAGAGTACATAGAGATCCAGAGCTTTTTCTCGGTGCCACTATGTCCTTGAGGAAAAGTAACTGATTGAAGTACTGCCATTTGGATGTTGTAGATGGACCATCGCCGCCGTCCCCGGAACGAGCCGCAGGTTTCTTCGAGTATTCTGTTCCAAAGTAATCGCGCAAGTTCTTCCACTTTTTCCGCAACGCTGCATCTGCAATCAAACACACACAAATTTACATGAACTGGGTTTATCGTGCGGTTAATTAAACACAAGTATATCAATATTGTTAGATTGATTGGTGTCTGTGTATTTCTACTTGTAATTTGATTGTAATACACTTGTCCCCATACTCCCCACCCCCTCCCCAAATACTTTTTTTTTTCAAAAAGATATTTCATTGCGAGCATGTCCATTGGGCAATAAGGATTTTTTTTATATTGAATTTAGAATGAACTGAAAGTTAGAAACCCTCTCTCTCCCTCACCGCTCCCTCTCTTCCATCCTCCCTCTCTTCCATCCTTCCTCTCTTCCCTCCTCCCTCTCTTCCATCCTCCCTCTCTTCCCTCCTCCCTCCCCATCCCTTCCCACGAGATTGCTGTTTGAAATCTTTTATTGGAATTTGCTCAATTGTTTTATTTTATTTTCAGATTCCTCATAACTGGGGCGTCATTCAGATCGCTTGCGTTCTCATTTCGAATGGGTCCAGCTCCAGTAGCCGGTATTGTGTCCGAAACAGTTGACCTTTTGTGGGAAGAATTGCAGCCAGTGCACATGCCTGTCCCTACACGTGCATTGTTCAAAATAATCGCTAGTGAAATGTGGGACGTCTGGAATTTTTCACACTGCATCGGAGCACTGGACGGAAAACACGTTCGAATTCTGTGCCCCGAGAACTCGGGATCTATGTTTTACAATTATAAACATTTTTTCTCCATTGTTCTCCAAGCTCTCGTGGATGCAAATTATCGATTTATTGTGATCGATGTGGGAGGCTACGGAAAACAGAGCGATGGATGGACATTTCAAGATTCTAGTCTTTATCAAAGTTATTATGAGTGGAACACTGCAAATTCCGGAACCAACAACCCTGCCCGACTCAAATGATGTTGCGCCTTTTGTGATCGTCGCAGATGAAGCTTACCCCTTGATGCACTGTTTGCTGAAACATTATGGAGGACAAAACCAACCCCCCGATGAAGATTGTTTCAACAAACGGTTGTCCAGAAGCAGAAAGACAGAAGAATGTGCCTTTGGAATTTTGACTTCCAAGTGGCGTCTTTTGATCCAATTGAAGCACACGCTGAACTTGTAGATCGCTTTATAAAATGCATCTGTGTTTTGCACAATGTCATCATTGACAGGGAAGGAATTAAATCACACCTACACAGAAGTTTCGTGTGAGAATTCTGCAATTGTCTGGGAAAGAAGTGGCAGGCCAAGCAATGATGCCAAGTCGACAAGAGACATTTTCAAAACATTCTTCAATAATAATAATATTAATAATTGGTCATTTATATCGCGCCTCACTTCAAGAGGCATCCATTAGTTTATACAAACAGATAAGCAGTTTACACAAATCAGCATTTGTGGGTGGGAAACAGATAGACAAGCACGCGGACATAAACTTTACAGTCCGACAAGCAGACAGGTAGACTGAAAGACAGACAAGCAGACAGACAGACCGAAAAAATCATTAAAATATTTGAAACTTGCCTTCACTGTTCATCTCTTTGCTGATTTCCTTCCATGCTTTGTCTACGAGATTCCTGTTGGCATATTCTTTCATTCTTTTGTCCCATATTAAGGGTCTTTTGAAAACTGCAGCGATAAGTAGGTCAACATCCATCTTGAGCCGTAGTTTATCAACAAATATTTGTAAACACACAGCCAGCAAAAAAGGGAAAAAGCCAGACGAGACAACAAACACGTCACGCTTCATCGCAAGACAGACCAGGGTCATTCTGGGGTCACCTTAAAGACAGTGCACGGCCAACACAGTCCGGCGCGGCAACGCGCAAGAAGAACTAAAAACTAGTTCTGGTAATTTCCCGCGCCGGTCGGCAAATCTGTCGCCTCGACAGACCCGCGTCCTCTATGAACAACTGCAAAGCAAACATAGTAACATTCGCACGAGTTCGCTCGGGTCGACTCGCGCGTGCGATATTCCGAAACCCGCCGCCTCTATAAACGCTAGCTTACACTGCGACCATTCGTCTTTTTGCCTGACTCGCTGATTTTGTTGTTTTTCTGATTAGCCTGTACAGTGTATCGCTTCACAATGCCTAAAACTTGAGTTATTTATATCATTGATTGGTTGAAAAAAGTATATTTAAAAAAAATTTAGTCTTACTACACAGACCTAGTTATTTTTGTAATTAGCCTTTGAAAAATATTGTTTTATTGAAAAAGAAAAGAAAAACAAAGCGGTCGAAGGATGAGCGTAGGACGCAATAATCTTATAGAAGGAACGTCTGAAGTGTATAAGATAAGATAAGAGCGTCTGAAGTGTATAAGATAAGATAAGATAATAATAATATAAGAAGTTAAAGCAATCCTTAGGGAATCTAGGGGGAATTTTCCTTTGCATTTTTAAAGCTTTTGGTCAAAAATTTGAATACCAAGCCAATCAGCAGAAAGTAAATGAAACTATAGGGAAATAAAAAAAGAAATCAAAACCATGATTGGTTGCCGAGTTGTAGTGAAAAGAAAACGGGGTTGTTGTCGTTCGTAATTTTAATCGGTCGAAGTTAGAGCTGGTTCTACCATAGAAATAGATATCTATATCTATATGGTTCTACAAAGTTTGTAAGTCGTATACGACATGGATTTAAACGTGAATGAATTTTTTTGGCGCAATGTTTGATGGCGTTATAAAACTCAACGGCATCGTTTATTAAACTTATAAAAATTTGGTAGCGGCAATTTCAACGTGAAACAAAAGTTTTCTTTTTATTCTTGTTTTTAACTGAAATGACCACTGCGGTCATAAAAAAGGTAAAACCTTGACAGTATTCACTACAGTAAGACAAAGAATATTCCTGGCTAATTTCATGTCATAATGTCAATTATGTCCAGTATTAAAACAGTTTATGCGGTATGTACATACATACTCCTTTTGAGATTTATATATATTGCCATGTATATTGTTTTTCCAAGAATTGGAACACGCAATGTTTATTCTTCCCTCTCTCTCTTTTCTCACTACACACACTATTGTGGGCGGGGCTTAGGCTTTCCGGTCGCTTGACGTTTAGTAAGAAAACAAAAGATTCTAGGTAATGTTGGGATTCTGTGTTGATCTTAAATTCTCAGGGTCTGGGAACGACTCATTATTTAATAGGGGAAGTTCCTATCGTTTTGTTATGAGTTTTGTAATGATACCATTATGTTCACCCCTACTGGTAGTGGGTCTATCCCTTGCACCACTTGAATAGTATTTAATGATTTGTTTTGTCTGGAAGACAGAGAGTTTCAAAATATGTTCCTTTGAGAACGTTTGTGTTTGCACTATTTTATTCTAACTGTACATAATACATATATTGTATATATTTAACATATCACCTGAATTAAACTATCAACAACATTTACTCTGAAGCTTCCTCGTCAAGTTACTATTCTATTGTGTTGTCTACAATATTATAAGATTTATCTACTACTCTAAGGACAAGGAAAGGAACTGTTAGAACACAAATACTGAGTTTGTGCCCAGGACTATAAGAAGAGTTCGTGTAATACTGAAACATAAATAATAATAATTAAAGTCTCCCCTAGGACTAACGAGAATTATCAGCAAGATCTACACAGCTCTGGCCACAAGGGGATTGTGGATGTAACAATATAGATATTTTTTTACGGTATGTGACGTTTTGGCGCTGCCGTTTTGGGGCGACCGTTTTGGCGCATCCGTTTTGGCGCGGACGTTATGTCGCGAGCTGTTTTGGAGCGGGACGTTTTGGCGCGAGGAAATAATTTTATTATCGTATATTAAATGAAACTAATAATTAATAATAATAATTTAAAACGATGTACTTTTATTGCATTTATAGGACTATCAAACTGTTTATATATGCATAAAGACTTATGTATCTATTTATGAGCATAAAATGCTTAGCTATCTATCTATCTATTTATATATATGTCGTCTTAATATGGAAGTTGTTTGTTGTTGTTTTAAATTTAAACCCTAGAACGTTAGGCCTATATGCGAAAATTACGCGTGCTAGTCTTTCAACAAAATTCTAATAACTACACATGTTCATGAAGTAACTCAGTGGCCACACCTTTCAAATAACTTGACTGTTGTAAAATAGTTGTTAGTGATTAAAACCAGGGTCAATCGTAGACAAGATGGTCAGAGAATTAATGATAACAATGGATGTTTTAGAATACTGGGTGGGTAGTAAAAAGATAAAAAGACACTTTTTTTTATTTGGAATGGTCAATGATGAGTGGTCATCGCGTCCAGTCAATAACGTGCGTACAAATCAGAGATAATTATTTGGTTGACGTTATCTAGATTTGTAGCTGCAAATAAGCAGTTTCAGTTGAGACAACTGTGTGTATAAATTTAATAATCCAATATATACATTGCTTTAATATGTTTTTATTTACTATTTGTTTCATTTATTATACAAACAAATATTATTTTCCTCAAATGAAGTTATTAAGTTAATTCGATTCAATGATGCGATGTGTTTTAGTCCATCGCGTCAAAACGTCCTGCGCCAAAACGGCTGCGTCCAATCGTCCTGCTTCGATTTTTTATGATATGATAGTCTTTATATGATATGACTAGCATATAGATCTATGTGCCCATTAATAAAGCTACATATAACAATTTACACAATCTTACACAGTCCATAATACCTATCTAGCAATTACATCTCAAATACTCCACCGTCACAATTTTACTTTTGTCTTTACATGATCTTGCCCGAAACTCTTAAGCTGCCCAACCATTGCCCTCTCATTTAACTCATTATATTGATTCATGATCATAACTCTACACTCGCCGTGTCTCATGCCTCATCACACATAACAGTTTTATTCTCCCATTTTCCGTCATATAAAAATAGATATAAAAATAGTAAGAATCTTCTATTATAAAATTATTGTCCGTTATAAAAAGTTAGAAGATACGATTGTATTATACATCTTTAGCGCAATGTTAAATCGAAAAGTCTCAGTCCCAGTGTTAAGAAATTGTTTTAGCACAGTTGTTCTTTCATGAATACCGCCACCAAGAAGGTATGAGTAACTACAATGGTATATAAACGCACTATGTGTTATTAGAACATAGGTTCTCAACATAGGGGTTATCGCCCCCCCCCCCCGGGGGGCGGTGAGAAGCTTTAGGGGGCGCTGACGTTCCCGGGGGCGATTGGGGGGCGGTGAAGGGCAAGTGGGCGGTACTAAATACAAACGTGCCTGATATAATTTGAACACCTCAGCTATTTGAATCGATTTGTTTTTGAATGAAATGTGATCTAATCTGCTAATATTAATGATATTTTGATCTCAGTTTTACTGAGATGTTGAATTTAAAACGTACTAGCAGATATGTGCCCGATTCTCCGAACGGACTATGCTTGACACATTATAGTGTTGTGTTTTTGTCTTTGTTTGTTTTTGTGGTCAGTATCTATTTATATTGTTGTTTCGCAGACTTTAATATACATCAGTTCAATATAGATCTATAACTAAAAAGGAAAAAAAAAAGAATCCATTTTTTTATTTCTTGGTCAAAGTATGACCACTGTGATCTAATGGTGTGAGTTTATTGTGTAATTAAACTCTTTCCGTTATACAGAACTCAAATGTCATTTCGATTTTATTGGGTAATTAAACTCTTTCCGTTATACAGAACTCAAATGTCATTTCGATTTTATTGGGTAATTAAACTCTTTCCGTTATACAGAACTCACATGTCATTTCGGCTTTATTGGGTAATTAAACTCTTTCCGTTATACAGAACTCACATGTCATTTCGGCTTTATTGGGTAATTAAACTCTTTCCGTTATACAGAACTCACATGTCATTTCGACTTTATTGGGTAATTAAACTCTTTCCGTTATACAGAACTCACATGTCATTTCGGCTTTATTGGGTAATGAAACTCTTTCCGTTATACAGAACTCACATGTCATTTCGGCTTTATTGGGTAATTAAACTCTTTCCGTTATACAGAACTCACATGTCATTTCGACTTTATTGGGTAATTAAACTCTTTCCGTTATACAGAACTCACATGTCATTTCGGCTTTATTGGGTAATTAAACTCTTTCCGTTATACAGAACTCACATGTCATTTCGGCTTTATTGGGTAATTAAACTCTTTCCGTAAAACAGAAGTCACATGTCATTTCGGCTTTATTGGGTAATTAAACTCTTTCCGTTATACAGAACTCACATGTCATTTCGGCTTTATTGGGTAATTAAACTCTTTCTGTTATACAGAACTCACATGTCATTTCGGCTTTATTGGGTAATTAAACTCTTTCCGTAAAACAGAAGTCACATGTCATTTCGGCTTTATTGGGTAATTAAACTCTTTCCGTTATACAGAACTCACATGTCATTTCGGCTTTATTGGCTAATTAAACTCTTTCGTTATACAGAACTCACATGTCATTTCGGCTTTATTGGGTAATTAAACTCTTTCCGTAAAACAGAAGTCACATGTCATTTCGGCTTCATTGGGTAATTAAACTCTTTCCGTTATACAGAACTCACATGTCATTTCGGCTTTATTGGGTAATTAAACTCTTTCCGTTATACAGAACTCACATGTCATTTCGGCTTTATTGGGTAATTAAACTCTTTCCGTTATACAGAACTCACATGTCATTTCGACTTTATTGGGTAATTAAACTCTTTCCGTTATACAGAACTCACATGTCATTTCGGCTTTATTGGGTAATTAAACTCTTTCCGTTATACAGAACTCACATGTCATTTCGGCTTTATTGGGTAATTAAACTCTTTCCGTTATACAGAACTCACATGTCATTTCGACTTTATTGGGTAATTAAACTCTTTCCGTTATACAGAACTCACATGTCATTTCGGCTTTATTGGGTAATTAAACTCTTTCCGTTATACAGAACTCACATGTCATTTCGGCTTTATTGGGTAATTAAACTCTTTCCGTAAAACAGAAGTCACATGTCATTTCGGCTTTATTGGGTAATTAAACTCTTTCCGTTATACAGAACTCACATGTCATTTCGGCTTTATTGGGTAATTAAACTCTTTCTGTTATACAGAACTCACATGTCATTTCGGCTTTATTGGGTAGTTAAACTCTTTCCGTAAAACAGAAGTCACATGTCATTTCGGCTTTATTGGGTAATTAAACTCTTTCCGTTATACAGAACTCACATGTCATTTCGGCTTTATTGGCTAATTAAACTCTTTCGTTATACAGAACTCACATGTCATTTCGGCTTTATTGGGTAATTAAACTCTTTCCGTAAAACAGAAGTCACATGTCATTTCGGCTTTATTGGGTAATTAAACTCTTTCCGTTATACAGAACTCACATGTCATTTCGGCTTTATTGGGTAATTAAACTCTTTCCGTTATACAGAACTCACATGTCATTTCGGCTTTATTGGGTAATTAAACTCTTTCCGTTATACAGAACTCACATGTCATTTCGACTTTATTGGGTAATTAAACTCTTTCCGTTATACAGAACTCACATGTCATTTCGGCTTTATTGGGTAATTAAACTCTTTCCGTTATACAGAACTCACATGTCATTTCGGCTTTATTGGGTAATTAAACTCTTTCCGTAAAACAGAAGTCACATGTCATTTCGGCTTTATTGGGTAATTAAACTCTTTCCGTTATACAGAACTCACATGTCATTTCGGCTTTATTGGCTAATTAAACTCTTTCGTTATACAGAACTCACATGTCATTTCGGCTTTATTGGGTAATTAAACTCTTTCCGTAAAACAGAAGTCACATGTCATTTCGGCTTTATTGGGTAATTAAACTCTTTCCGTTATACAGAACTCACATGTCATTTCGGCTTTATAGGGTAATTAAACTCTTTCCGTAAAACAGAAGTCACATAACATTTCGGCTTTATTGGGTAATTAAACTCTTTCCGTTATACAGAACTCACATGTCATTTCGGCTTTATTGGCTAATTAAACTCTTTCCGTTATACAGAACTCACATGTCATTTCAGCTTTATTGGGTAATTAAACTCTTTCTGTTATACAGAACTCACATGTCATTTCGGCTTTATTGGGTAATTAAACTCTTTCTGTTATACAGAACTCACATGTCATTTCGGCTTTATTGGGTAATTAAACTCTTTCTGTTATACAGAACTCACATGTCATTTCGGCTTTATTGGGTAATTAAACTCTTTCCGTTATACAGAACTCACATGTCATTTCGACAGTACTTTTAATTTAAAAGTGATTGTTTGATATATTTTTTTGCGACAACATTAAGTCGTAGATCTATGTGAATTTTTTTTTTGTTTTTTGTTGTTGTTATTTGCTATTTATTTATTTATTGTTGCTTTGGAAGCAAACTTAGAATAATTTTTTTTTATTCAACAGGAAAAACTATAACAAATGAAACCCATTTGAAACATTGTTTATAAAACATATACCGGTACGACACGAATTAAGACTTACAAAAGTTGGTCCCGGCAATTTAAACATTACGCGGCAATTTAAATATTGCCCGTTACCAAGGTTATAAGCCTAAAGGTGCCCAGTTCTCGGAACTGGCTAAAATAATTTTCCAATACACTGTAGCTACCCATGGAGTTATAAGCAATAGTCTTAAGCGGTGATAAAGTATTTTCCAGTAATTTAAACCTTTTAAATATTGCCCGGTACAAATTACGACGCAAATTAAAACGAATTTGTTAGCTTCTTGAACATTTCCCGCTACAACAATAATTTAAGTAATTTACGACACTTATGCAATTTAAACATGATTGAAATTTGTTCACGTCATTGAGAAAAAATCCGTGCGCATAGTTTGATGACGTCAATTTAAACATGAATCAAAATGTTCCTTAAATTTCATTGATAAAAAATCAATGCAGAAACTTTGATGACGTCATTCTGAAAATAATCTCAACGCCATCCTTTTTTTTTCATTTTGTGAGGGCAAATTATATAAATTTGATACTGGCAATTTCAATATGAATCAAAAGTTGTGTTTGAATTTCGAGTTTTTTTTTTTTACCAAACTGACCACTGCGGTCATTTAAAAAAATGTAAAACCTTGACAGTATTGACCGCATTAAGACAAAGAATATTTGTAGCAAATTTCATCTCATTCTGTTCAGTAATAAAAAAAAATTATGCGACATGTACACACATATATACACCTTTTGAGATTTATATATATACTAGCATATACTACCTCCGAACCGGCTACAAATTATGTTTACATACTCTCTAACTACTCAAGCAGTTATAATGAGATTGCCCGCAACAACTACAAATGTTATATTTCGTTTACGACACGAATTTAAACGTGAAGGATTTTTTTATTTGCCCGCTACAAAATAAATTCATTAAAACCATTACCCATTGTAACAATTTAAAAATTGCCCGCTACAAATCAGGACACACATTAAAACGTGAATATATTTTGTTCTATACATTCATAAAGTACATTAGCAAACATTGAAATAAAGTTAATTGAACATGAATACGCAAAATTTGATGACGTCATAAAAAAAAAGCCAGCCAACTTTTCCTGCGAAACTTCGCCGCACCTTTTTTTCTCATTTTTTTTTAGCGCGATCGATCGAATAATGATTAAAAGTTGAACGGGCATTTTCGACATGAAACCAAAATTTGTCTTTTTATTCGCGTTTTTTTTACCAAACTGACCACTGAAATCATTTAATTTTTTTAAAAAACATTGACAGTGTTCACCGCATTAACACAAAGAATATTTGTAGCAATTTTAAAGTCATTCTGTCCAGCATTAAAAAAGATTATGCGACAAGTACATATTCACCCACATACATACATACACCTTTTGAGATTTATATATATATACTAGTGGTTATGCCCGTCAAAATGACGGAGAAACGAATGACTGCAATGTGTTTTGTTTAGAGAGAAGAAAATAAAATTACAATAAAAACTTCAGTGAGAAAGTTTCTTTCGGTATTTAGTTGTTGTTTTTTATTGCCTTGGTCCTGGCACATGCATAAGAATTATTGATGTCAAGCTTCTGGTATTAAAACATACGAAAAGTTGTGTTGACTTGACTTGTTATTAATATGCCTAATATTAAATTAACAATAATACTATCAAAAAGATAAAAAAGACAACAACACAAACACCAAACAATAAAAAAAAAGAAAATAGTAAAAAGTACAAAATAATATTTCAATACAATGAAGAGTGTAGTGAGAAAGTTTATCGTATTTAATTTGTGTTCTTGCTTATCGTATCAATACAAAACAGTTTTGAGAACGTTTTTTTCGGTATTTAGTTTCTGTTCTTTTTTATCAGTCACCCTGACCCTGGCACATGCATACACATTGTTGCCGTCAAGCTTCTGTTATTAAAAAATAATCATTTATATAGGCCTACTATATTTATAGATTGTTCTTTATAATTCGTTTCATTTAAATGATAGATTGTATAAAGTATCTCATTAAAGGATGTTCTCAATAGCGACGTGAATCCATTAAATAATTAAAACATTTGGTTACTATTACTTAAAATTAAAAAGATAAAGCAAAAATCTACCGTTAATGAAAAAAAAATGAAATGATAGACATTGCGCTAGTGTTTGTTTTTAAAGTACAACATTAAAACTCTTCAAGCCAAATCGCCGGTGCGTACCTTTTATTAAGGAGATTCCATAGTCTCGAAAGACGATTAGATTTGCGCTCTTGTGATTTGGCCAGCCCTGCAAAATTGACTGTGTCTGTGGAGACCTATCCTTGAGAGACAGCCTCTGTCGCATCTCTGGCACTTGAAAGCTGGACCGTTGGAGATTGATAGGGGCAGCCTACTTTTCTTCGCTGCTCGTTTAGCCTCCGCCTTAAGGCGAAGTTTGCCCTCTGTCGCATTTATACCGGTGTGTAAGGTGCCTCTCCAACTATTTCTGTGCTGAGCAAGGTTCTCCCAGTTTCCGACCTCTACATCTATAGCCTTTAGGTCACGTTTGCAGACGTCCTTGAACCTGAGTTGGGGGCGGCCAGTAGCTCTCTTGCCCTCAGCGAGCTCAGCATATAGCAGGTCTTTTGGGATTCGCCCATCCTCCATCCTGGAAACATGACCAAGCCACCGAAGACGTCGTTGGCGAAGGAGAGTGACCATGCTAGGCATGTTAGCCCGTTGCAAGACCTCGTTGTTTGTTATGCGGTCCTTCCAAGATATCCCAAGTATGCGCCTGAGGCAGCGCATGTGGAAAGAAGTTAGTCTCTTTTCTTGCGATGCGTACAGGGTCCAAGTTTCGCGTGCGTACAGGAGAGTGCTGATCACACATGCACGATAGACAGCTATTTTTGTATTAATAGACAGCATCTTGTTGGCCCATACTATTTGCGTTAGCCTGGATAAAGTCGCGGAAGCCTTGCCAATTCTCTTGCTGATTTCTGTGTCCAGTGATAGATCGGTGGTGATGGTGGAGCCAAGGATGTGAACTGATCAACAACATCTAATTTGGTACCGTTGATGTATTAAGGAGATTACGCCGCGTTAATAAACAACTGAATGCAAGGGGAAAACCCGATAAGGCCTCGCGTTCAACATAGTAAATGAATGTTCAAAATAGATGATTTTGAAATGACGTTAAGTTTAGAACTTTAACATACGGTGATTATCAATAGGTTTAAAAGTTTTTTTAAATACATAAATTAACGAATTAAGCATTATTGCTGATAAAATAAAAATCTCTTTTGGAGACCGTTTCAAATGTACACATTTAAGTTTTGTCCCGATTCGTTAAACGGTCTAGGCGCCTATAGAGACAAACATATATATGTTACGGCCAAAGCCCGAAGTGCGCCCAGATCGCGATCTGGCCGAGCCGCTTGGCCAATGTCCGATGTGCTTGATATTGCCAGTGTTTACGCTACTTTGGCCGGCCACTTCGCGAAGTGGCCGGAAACCCTTGGCCAATGTCCGATGTGCTGATGCAAGAATGTTCGGTAGGCGGCACAGGTGTGATGGCGGCTTGCATATGGTAGCAATGACAGTGATACGTACGCTGTGACGATAATTTTCTGTTGATCTTCTGCTTTTCGGAGAAAGTCCTGCCGAAGTGGTCACTAATTATCAAGGAAATAATTTATCACACGATTTAGTAAACTATCTACCTGGATAAAAACACAATTTGCGTCATAAATTGATTGGATGGTGTCTGTGAGTCGAGGATTGACTTTTGATAAGCCACAAAGGTGGTCATGCAGGAGCGACCGTATTTTTATCTAGCCATTGTCCGCGCGGTCTAGTTCCATGTGTTGTATAAACATGGGTGGGGCCGCCAGTCGCAATGACAAAGAGCGTGTTTGATTTTATGAAAAGAGATAGAGAGGGAGTGTCAATACTGTACAGGGCAGGGCCATCATTGTTCTCGAGACCTACACCGACGACCGGGTAAACCCGCTCCCAGCCCCACCCATTGACGGACCCTTGAAGCCACAAGCGACCGGAATATTTGAGGCCGGCTGGTCTAGCGGTTAGCACACCGGACTGTCAACCAAAAAGCAACGGACAGGTCGCGGGTTCTATCCCTGCCACCGGCGGATCCCTGTCACCCTGCAGGAGTTTTGGGCCTGTAAACGTATTTGCGCCAGCAGGCAGCACTATGCTTATAGCAGCGCATAGAAATGTTCCCAACGGGAACGGGATATGTGCTATATAAGTCTCATATTTTTTTTATTTTTTTTTATTTGGACAAGGGGATGGGAGACAGACACGTGACTTTAAAGTCCACCCACTCCTTTCCATGTTATATTTCATGGGTAGATCTTCCTTGTTTTAAAAACGCCCCAAACAATACTGTACGCACTTTTTAAATTTTGAATTGTAGTACTGTAAGACCGTTTTTCGACTATTAGAATTCCTGGACCTTTTACTATTGTGTAATTTTTTATATTGGCACTTTTTTGGATTATTTGCCCATTTCATTTATTGGATGCTTTATGTTGAAGTGGGAGGTGTTATAGGATATTTTCTCACTCTAAGTTTATTTTCTCTGTAAGTTTGACTCACATATTTTACTAGCCTATTACTGATGACGATTTTTCGGTACTTTATATAATGAGCAGTGAGGTAATTGTTGGAAAGTTTACTGTATTGTGAAATCGTTTGTAAGAAGCGTTAATATAGCTGCGCCCTTGAGATAACACTACTACACCAATAAACTGAGGCATTTGACTTACACATATACAGAGCATCGTTTGTGGCTTGTTTTACTTTGTGTACATGTGTGTTCTAAGTACTGTAGATTAAAAGCGGTGTTCCAACAAATATAAATATCGTGCATCGAATCCAATAGCGCTAAAGAATGAGTTCTGCTATCACGCCTATAGACTAACATTTAATTAAAGATTCTAAATTTACTATAATAAACTAATAATTAGGGCCTACGATATACAAACACTCAAAATCTGCTCACGAACTTCTTAATCAGGCTTTGGTCGATCGCCCCTGGCCACTTCGCGAACTTGCCGGCCAAGGTCCGAAATCAAGAAAAGTTCGGGCTTTGGCCGGTCAAATGTGAGGTGATATTAACCACTTCGCGATCTGGCCGACTTCGGACTTTGGCCGTAACATATGTTATATAAACAAACTCACGGTAATTATACGTAAGACTTATTGATGTGATATGATATAGGCCTACTGACATTCAACTATCTATAGTGGAGTAGATACGTATTGTAATCATACGATATGGGTAAATTATGTAATGTTTAAAAATATACATAGGCCTATAAATTCTTTAGTTATATAATATTTAAATAATTTTCAAATACTTTTCACAGTTTGAACAGTTATAAGTTGTAAACCATTTTTAAAAAATAAAAAACAACATTAGAACTAGTAGTTCAAATGAAACGGATGAATTCTCGCCCTTTAATTAAAAAAAATTTTTCCACATTTGATTTAATAATGATGCCAAACATTGTCTGTTTTGTAATATAACAAATATTACTGACTAATTATTATCTCTTTATATTAATTCAACATTATGGGCGGTCAAGTGTTGGTGACCTCTTTGTATGCTTAAAACAGTTTTGATGTGCAATAAAATCTGTTCGCAAGTGTAAGTTGAACCAAAAGATGAAAGTAAGCTTAGAACGAATGCCTAGCAGTTGAAAATAGCAGATGACTTTTCCAAGCAGCTTCCTTCCATATTTTTTTCCACAATTGGGCACATTTGTATGCTTATTTTTTTTTTTAAGTTTAAAATTCAACTTTCTCAATTTTCAAATCGCCAATATTCCTCCACTTAAAAATTTGTATACATCTAAGACGGTTGTAGTAATATCAAACCAGTTAGGTTTGGTGTGGTATGAAAAAATTAGCCCATCAATTTGAAAGTCTTGCCTTCGATTAGAAAACTCGGCTTTGAGTGCCATGATGTACTTCTGAAAAAGCCCAACTAACTATCTTAATACATTCTTTAACATAGGGATGTACATATAGTTCAATGTTTTGAAATTGATTTCATAGCAAGATATATCCAGTTTCAATGCAAATCCATTCAAGTGGTCTATGTAAATGCAAGTTCAACTGACTGAAATGTTTCAGAAACATCGGCTTCAACAGTCAGTTTTTCTCATTCAGAACCGGAAAATGTTGTTGCTGTTTTTATCAATAAAAAACACTTCTTGGAGGTCTTTTGCGTGCCATTGAAAATCGCTCAGCGAGCCAAGTTTGACGTACCTTTGGTTGCCGACCGCTGATTTAGAGTACATTGTGAGATTTTCTAAAGACATCACAAAAACTCTTTATAACTGGATGAGTACACGCTACAGGAAAATCAAACTTTACTTTTAGCATACGTTTATTTTAGTAAACAAAAAAAGAAAATTTGCCCATTTCGAAAAAAAAAATACATAAATATAAAAATCTGTTAAGACTACTTGTACTAGATGACTTTTTAGAGCAAAAGAAATTCCTCCAGTGGCGATGGTATGGCGTATCGTGGATTGATGTTGTAGTTTTAAAAAGTAGTCTGTTCCAGATGTTTTGGCTGTCTATTGTGTGACAACATTTAGTTACTAAAAGTCTTAGTTATTGTCTGTATCGTTCACTACAATATTACAGCAGTTAATAAATAAGTAATGCCTTCAATGATTTTGTAGACAGCTTTGCATTGATACCTTAAGTTAATTTATTTTTATTATTAATATCAGTATTAAGTCTAGTCCAACTATTAAAATTATTGTCTCCATTTATTTTTTTATTGTTTGCCAATGTTAAAATGTTCTTGTTATGTCTTTATGTATGCCTTTATTGCCTATTTATTGTACTTATTGTTTGTACTATGTGGCAAAATAAATAGTGTTCATTCTGTTCATTGTTCATTGACGAGGACTACAAGCGATGGTTACTGCCCACAGATGTGCGTTGATTAGCAAAATATAATGTATGAGATTTGGATTCAGTGCTCGAGTTTTTGAAAAGCAAATGCCATTGTTTGGGAGAAAATTAATCATTTTCTCTAGGTCTGTGAGTTTCGACAACAATTTTATATTGTATTGTTATCTTTTGTGGAAAGTGGATTTTATGCTAATACCATTTGGTTGTCAAAAAAAAGAAAAACAAGCTGCAAATAGTGACGCGTGGAGACCTAAGGCTTGGACAACCAAAATTGATACAAATATAGAAAAACTACTAGACTAGCAACACACCAGGCAAACGATTTACATTAATATTGATTTTTTTTTAAGCCTCTTGTTTAGGTAATTTTTTTTTTTATTAATTTGTACAATATGTTTCCTTTTCAGTTTTTGTAAAGACAATAAATAGGCATACAAATCTAGTTGGCCAAAAAAAATTGCAGAAACTAGGCTATACATATATTAATTGCAGAAACTAGGCTATACATATATTAATTGCAGAAACTAGGCTATACATATATTAATTGCAGAAACTATGCTATACATATATTAATTGCAGAAACTAGGTTAAACATGTATTAATTGCAGAAACTAGGCTATACATGTATTAATTTCTAGAGGGGTGGGAAGAGTGGGCAAAAAAAAAGTTGAGGGGGGGGGTGAGCGGTAAAAAGATGAGAACCTATGTGTTAGAATGACTGTGTGTTAGAATGACTGTGTGTTAGAATGACTGTGTGTTAGAATGACTGTGTGTTAGAATGACTATGTGTTAGAATGACTGTGTGTTAGAATGACTGTGTGTTAGAATGACTATGTGTTAGAATGACTATGTGTTAGAATGACTATGTGTTAGAATGACTATGTGTTAGAATGACTATGTGTTAGAATGACTGTGTGTTAGAATGACTGTGTGTTAGAATGACTATGTGTTCGAATGACTGTGTGTTAGAATGACTATGTGTTAGAATGACTATGTGTTAGAATGACTATGTGTTAGAATGACTGTGTGTTAGAATGACTATGTGTTAGAATGACTGTGTGTTAGAATGACTGTGTGTTAGAATGACTGTGTGTTAGAATGACTATGTGTTAGAATGACTGTGTGTTAGAATGACTATGTGTTAGAATGACTGTGTGTTAGAATGACTATGTGTTAGAATGACTGTGTGTTAGAATGACTGTGTGTTAGAATGACTGTGTGTTAGAATGACTGTTGGTAACTCATATTGCAGTGAGGTCAGTAATAGAACAGTAATAGAAAACCAAAAGAATTACCTTCAGTCTCACAATCTTTACATGGTGTAGCATGGGATGTTGTAGCCTGACTTGCTGAAATTTAGAAGTACATTTTGAAAACTAGTAACAATTTTAGAAACACCAGTATTTTAAACAGCTTTGCAACAACATTGCAAAATCTTACAGTCTATATGATTATTTTTAATGTTACATTAAACACAATTCATTTATTTGTTAACTCAAGCAACACAGCATTAGTCAAAGAATCTAGGTACAGCTAAAAAAGACAATCTATATAATCTAGGTACAGCTAAAAAGACAATCTATATAATCTAGGTACAGCTAAATAAGACAATCTATATAATCTAGGTACAGCTAAATAAGACAATCTATATAATCTAGGTACAGCTAAATAAGACAATCTATATAATCTAGGTAGGCCTACAGCTAAATAAGACAATCTATATAATCTAGGTACAGCTAAATAAGACAATCTATATAATCTAGGTACAGCTAAATAAGACAATCTATATAATCTAGGTACAGCTAAATAAGACAATCTATATAATCTAGGTACAGCTAAATAAGACAATCTATATAATCTATGTACAGCTAAATAAGACAATCTATATAATCTAGGTACAGCTAAATAAGACAATCTATATAATCTAGGTACAGCTAAATAAGACAATCTATATAATCTAGGTACAGCTAAATAAGACAATCTATATAATCTAGGTACAGCTAAATAAGACAATCTATATAATCTAGGTACAGCTAAATAAGACAATCTATATAATCTAGGTACAGCTAAATAAGACAATCTATATAATCTAGGTACAGCTAAATAAGACAATCTATATAATCTAGGTACAGCTAAATAAGACAATCTATATAATCTATGTACAGCTAAATAAGACAATCTATATAATCTAGGTACAGCTAAATAAGACAATCTAAATAATCTAGGTAGAGCTAAAAAGACAATCTATATAATCTAGGTACAGCTAAAAAGACAATCTATATAATCTAGGTACAGCTAGAAAGACAATCTATATAATCTAGGTACAGCTAAAAAGACAATCTATATAATCTAGGTACAGATAAAAAAGACAATCTTTGGAACCACAAACCTGATCTTAGCTTTTATGGTAATACGATTTATTATACAGTCACACACACACATACCCCCCACACACATACCCCCCACACACATACCCCACACACACATACCCCACACACACATACCCCACACACACATACCCCACACACACATACCCCACACACACATACCCCACACACACATACCCCACACACATACCCCACACATACATCCACACACACACACATCCACACACACATACCCCACACACACATACCCCACACACACATACCACACACACATACCCCACACACACATACCCCCACACACACATACCCCCCACACACACATACCCCCCACACACATACCCCACACACATACCCCACACACACATCCATACACAGACGGAGATATTTGTGTGGCAGAGATCAAATGTAACTATGTAAATGTCAGTAGGTCTAATGATATGACGTGTCAGTAGGTCTAATGATGTGACGTGTCAGTAGTTCTAATGATGTTACGTTTCAGTAGGTCTAATGATGTGACGTGTCAGTAATTCTAATGATGTGACCTGTCAGTAGGTCTAATGATGTTACGTTTCAGTAGGTCTAATGATGTGACGTGTCAGTAATTCTAATGATGTGACCTGTCAGTAGGTCTAATGATGTGATGTGTCAGTAGGTCTAATGATGTGAAGTGTCAGTAGGTCTAATGATGTGAAGTGTTAGTAGGTCTAATGATGTGAAGTTTCAGTAGGTCTAATGATGTGAAGTGTCAGTAGATCTATGATGTGAAGTGTCAGTAGGTCTAATGATGTGAAGTGTCAGTAGGTCTAATGATGTGAAGTGTCAGTAGGTCTAATGATGTGAAGTGTCAGTAGGTCTAATGATGTGAAGTGTCAGTAGGTCTTATGATGTGAAGTGTTAGTAGGTCTAATTATGTGAAGTGTCAGTAGGTCTAATGATGTGAAGTGTCAGTAGGTCTAATGATGTAAAGTGTCAGTAGGTCTAATGATGTGAAGTGTCAGTAGGTCTAATGATGTGAAGTGTCAGTAGGTCTAATGATGTGATGTGAAGTGTCAGTAGGTCTAATGATGTGAAGTGTCAGTACGTCTAATGGTATGAAGTGTCAGTAGGTCTAATGATGTGATGTGTCAGTAGGTCTAATGATGTTACGTTTCAGTAGATCTTTTGATGTGGGCTGACAAAAGAAAAACAAAGCTATAGTCAAATGTTGTTAAGGTTGTACGAATCAACTTAGAAAAAACTATAGACTGCGTTTAAATTAGACTCTCTGTACTTATATAATGAAAACTTGTATTTCTCTAAAGGGTTTTGGTTAATCTATTATAAAAAAAACACTATTGTTCATTTTGAGTGTAAATCACTTTGGCAGAGTCTTTGTTATTAAATTTAGTAAGTGTTTTGTAAGTTTATAGTTTGTATAAACAAATTACTTTTAAATTTTAAATACCTTAATTAATTTGTAATCCATTCAATATTAAGAGAGAAAGTTATTTAACAATACACGAACAGACTCGATAGATGTAGAATGTAGGTTAAACAATGAACTAAACAATGTCATGTAGGCTAAACAACGAACTAAACAATGTCATGTAGGCTAAACAACGAACTAAACAATGTCATGTAGGCTAAACAACGAACTAAGCAATGTCATGTAGGCTAAACAACGAACTAAACAATGTCATAACAATAAATAATTAATCTAGGTATAAATACAACAACGCTAAAAATAGAGTCTTAACTTACTCGAAATAGAACAAATGTAAGTTTTACTCCTTTTACATTTATCCTGATACTTGAACTGCCCAAAGGTTTCACCTAGGGGCACGTTTGGTTTGTTCTTTGTGCAGTTCTCTGATGTTGTTACGTTCCAACTGCCTATGTTGACTACTAGTTGTGGTGAATTTAAATTATGTGTGCAAAATTCAAAATGAAATTCAGAAATACGCTCAATATTTATCTGGCAATCTGAAAGGCTAACTTTTTGGTCATTTACTGCTAAAGTGGCCAACTCTTCCCCTAAATTAGAAGAAAGCAAGAAAACATAAATTAGTAAACAAACCCACCATTCAATAAAACAATTAACGGTCGATTTGACAACGAGCGCATTTGACTTCCAACTAAACACTACTTCAATTTAGTGTGTCCGACTATCCAATCGATTGCGAATGTCGTCAGCTTTATGTGTTCTAATCTATTCTCAAAAATTGATTGCTTGATGTTTAATCCACTAAGATTTATTGCAATATAAAGTACAGTGGTAGGAGTAATCCGTTCCGGCAGCGCGTTCGTTCTACGAAGTGTTCTATACAAATGCACTCGTTGTCAAACAGACCGTTAATAGACTTAGACCTCTATGGGCCGGACTAACCCTGAATAGAATTGGGCTCAGAGTTGGATTAACAAACACAAGAAGCACTTAGACTATCATGAGATTGGGGAAACTACAGAAATTGTTTTTTGCTTCACTATGAACTATGGACGATGGCGTAATCTCTTTTTTTTCTTCTGCCCCTCGCTTTACTCCTGTTCGCTTTTCTTTGCTCCTTTCTATGAGGGTGACTTCTGCGACTT
Source organism: Anisus vortex (assembly GCA_949126835.1). Lineage (NCBI taxonomy): Eukaryota > Metazoa > Mollusca > Gastropoda > Planorbidae > Anisus > Anisus vortex. The sequence continues at coordinate 60,503,078 of OX421493.1, forward strand.
GCTAGCCCTCGGGCACCAGGAAGTTCCTCAGTAAGACCCTCACACGAATTATGATCAATGTGCGCCGGAAGCATATCTTTTTTTTTTGCAAACGTCTTTAAATCACAGGAAAGGGTGGCCTCTTTTTCTTGTCCCAACTGCCAGCTCTCCATACAGCAGGGCTTTTGGGATACATGGCGAGCCCAGTCTGTGGACATGACATATTCACCGCATCTCATTAGAATTGAGTTAATACTCGGCATATTGCATCTCCTGAGCACTTCCACATTTGTGACTCTATCCTGCGATTTGATGTGGATAATCCTACACAAGCATCTCAGGAGAAAGATATTGAGCTGCTTTATTTGCTTAGCGTAGGTAGCCCAGGTCTCGCGTCCATAGAGGAGTGTACTGAGCAAGCAGGCCTGGTAGACAGATATTTTTGTCCTATCAGTGAGTTAGAAGTTGTCACACACTCTTTGGTTGAGTCTGCCATTAAGGATACTTCCTTACCGATTCTAGTTTGTATTTTTTTTTCCAGGGACAGTGAGCTTGAGATCTTGCTTCCGATGAAATTGTAATCCTCAACAACATTTAATATGTTTCACTGAATGGAGATTGCTTGAAGGCACTATGTACCTTGCCTCATAATATTTATATTTTTGAAACTTATTAAGCCGAATTCCTTACATGTCTTAGAGAATTTACTGACAATTTGTTGGAGCCAATCCTCTGTATGTGAAGCAAGAGCTGCATCATCAGCAAAGAGTGTTATGTTATAGTGTATAACATCATAGTTTAAAACACCCATTTACTAATCTTTCCCCTCCCTCGACATAGTTCTCTATTTAAAATATTTTAATGTCGGGACACGACTGTTTTATTTTCCTCGTTGACTTGCATTAAGTTAGGCTATCAACGCTTCATTCATTAAACCAGTCCAGACCGGTAAAATCCTAGACATCGTCTGCTATTTTACAACCAATAGATACTCCAATATCGCCCGCGAAAGTTATTAATATTTTTTCTATAGAGTCAAGCTGTCTGCTTAAATGCAAACTTCTGATTGGTCGTCTGCAAGGGTAGCCTCTGACGTCATATTTAGTTTTTTAGAATATTAGAATGGGAGTGGGAAATAAGCGCCAACTCTTCTCGAAATATCCTCATGGCTTGGTTCTCAAATAACCTTTGCTAACTAACTCCTGGCCTTCTTGAATGACGTGTAACTAAGTCTGGCGGATCATGTTTCAACTAACAGGAGAACGGGTGAAGGAGGGCCACTGGCGCCTTGAAACCAGCAGCATCGAGCAGATGGGGCTCGTAAACCTTCATAGGTAGCTCACAGAGGAGAGGGAAACTCCGATCTCAAACCTCCGCTGCCTCGCGGCTACACCTGTTAATGTAGAGGCTAAGGGAGTAAACCCTATCAGAAAATCAGGAGATGGAGTCCCTAATGCATTCTTATAGTGAACGAGATATCTCTCTGGCAACTCCTATGACACAAATGATCCCTTGTTGTATCAGCTTAACTGTTCTACTGGAATCTGTGAGACATGGCTCTCCCACCGTCTGGAGCGACACCTTCCGCCTAGCTCTATGCCAATCAAATGGCTTATAACCAGTAACTGCCACTCCACGTGTTTTGCCTACGATTTGCAGCGAACCTGGAGTAACATCTGCAGGTTCGGGAAAGAAAAGTAGAAAAGGAGGCCTCGATGGCCTAGGCAATGCTTTTAATGAACTATGTGTATACGTATGTTGCAATGAGCTATGTGTATACATATGTTGCTATGAACTATGTGTATGAGTATGTTGCAATAAACTATGTGTATACGTATGTTGCAATGAACTATGTGTATAAGTATGTTGCAATGAACTATGTGTATACGTATGTTGCTATGAACTATGTGTATGAGTATGTTGCAATAAACTATGTGTAAAAGTATGATGCAATAAACTATGTGTAAACATATGTTGCAATAAACAATGTATATACGTATGTTGCTATGAACTATGTGTATACATATGTTGCTATGAACTATGTGTATACATATGTTGCTATGAACTATGTGTATACATATGTTGCTATGAACTATGTGTATACATATGTTGCAATGAACTATGTGTATACATATGTTGCTATGAACTATGTGTATACATATGTTGCAATGAACTATGTGTATACATATGTTGCTATGAACTATGTGTATACATATGTTGCTATGAACTATGTGTATACATATGTTGCTATGAACTATGTGTATACGTATGTTGCAATGAACTATGTGTATACGTATGTTGCTATGAACTATGTGTATGAGTATGTTGCATTAAACTATGTGTAAACGTATGTTGCAATAAACTATGTGTATACGTATGTTGCAATGAACTATGTGTATACGTATGTTGCTATGCACTATGTGTATGAGTATGTTGCATTAAACTATGTGTAAACGTATGTTGCAATAAACTATGTGTATACATATGTTGCTATGAACTATGTGTATACATATGTTGCTATGAACTATGTGTATACGTATGTTGCAATGAACTATGTGTATACGTATGTTGCTATGAACTATGTGTATGAGTATGTTGCATTAAACTATGTGTAAACGTATGTTGCAATAAACTATGTGTATACATATGTTGCTATGAACTATGTGTATACATATGTTGCTATGAACTATGTGTATACGTATGTTGCAATGAACTATGTGTATACGTATGTTGCTATGAACTATGTGTATGAGTATGTTGCATTAAACTATGTGTAAACGTATGTTGCAATAAACTATGTGTATACATATGTTGCTATGAACTATGTGTATACATATGTTGCTATGAACTATGTGTATACATATGTTGCTATGAACTATGTGTATACATATGTTGCTATGAACTATGTGTATACATATGTTGCTATGAACTATGTGTATACATATGTTGCTATGAACTATGTGTATACATATGTTGCTATGAACTATGTGTATACATATGTTGCTATGAACTATGTGTATACATATGTTGCTATGAACTATGTGTATGAGTATGTTGCAATAAACTATGTGTAAACGTATGTTGCAATAAACTATGTGTTTACGTATGTTGCAATAAACTATGTGTATACATATGTTGCTATGAACTATGTGTATACATATGTTGCTATGAACTATGTGTATACATATGTTGCTATGAACTATGTGTATACATATTATGTTGCTATGAACTATTTGTATGAGTATGTTGCAATAAACTATGTGTATACGTATGTATAGCGTCTATATAAGGATTTGTCTAGCGCCTATTTAAAGAGTTGTAAAAATTCGACTATAAAGAATTGAATTTAAAATAAAATAAAGTTTGTAATTTACTAGATTTGAAATGGTCGGAGTAAATAAAACACTTACCAAAGATTTTAGGAAATTGAAAAATCTCAAGTTCAGATTTAGAATTTTCTTTGAGAATTGTTTCACTCATCTCCTGTTTAGCTTGTCTCTTCACTGTCAAAATGTAAGTTTTATCTTTGGAGGATTTACAGTAACATTCTCCTGCTACTTTAGAGAAACATTTGAAAATCTCTACGTACGACAAGGAACAGATCTGTTGATTGGTTAACGTGAAGAATACATTATTGAACAGATCTGTTGATTGGTTAACGTGAAGAATACATTATTGAACACATTTAGGATTTTAAAAAGGTTTTTGTTTAATGCACATTTCATGGTAGACTTTATATTTCTATCTCTAAAGTCACGCATAGATGCATTAAAAAAAAACTTATAATATACATTGTGTAATGGGAGATATAGCGTCAGTATTTTTACAGTAGGGTCGGCACGCGCCACATTCACGGAAGACATCCCGCCCCCCCCCCTTCCCGAAAAACAGAAAACAAATAAACCAAAAAAAGGGTCAAGGTCACTTCTAGACTTTAAACCTCACTTCAGCGGAGTGATCGAATCGAGACTAATCTCTTAGGATTCGGAGGACAAACACACTTGTATTACGTAGCACAGCTAGATCACCGTATAGGTTCGGCGCAAACCGTTGACCGTTCCCATCAACTCTTTCCTCCTGCAAGGCAGGGCAGTCTAAAAGCAAATGCTCGACCGTTTCTCTGCTTCAAAGCAATGTCGACACCGCGAATCGAAATTGGGCCAAAATCGTCCAAAATAGGCAACAATGGGACAGTGTCCTGTCCGGAACTGGGCAATCGTTGCCTGTACTCTCCTGCGGAGTTTCCACCACGGATCAGCTCTATTTGGCCGTTCTAGTTGCTGCCACACACCTCGACCCTTGTCAGACTCGTCCCAATTCTTCAACCATTGTCTTGACTCCCACTCACAATGAACAATAACAATGAACAATATTTGTATTTGCCACAAAGTACATCAGTACCATAAAGTACCATAAAGGCATAATCAAAAAAATAATTAGAATATTCTAACAGTAGTAAATAATAGTAAAAGTTACCGAAATAATAAAATTAATAATAATAGTAATAATAGATTCATTTTGATCTGCGGGCACTCTCAAAGGAGGACGGACCCTTCGGAGTGGGTACCAGGGATCCCTTCTTGACCAAGGCATCCACTATATAATTGCCAGCGACTCCTGCATGACCTGGAATCCACTGCAAAATAACCTTCACCTCGTACCGGAGGATCAGGTCGGAATTAGCAGCCAACAGTCGGACAAGCAGTCGGTCACTTCTAGGAGAAATAAGCTAAATTGCTGAAAAAAATGTTGGGGGGGGGTACAGTTGCTGACCGCTTGACCGCTTGCTTACATTACACTCGACCTAATTTTTCTTTTCATTAGAGTGTATAATGATAAGTAACATTCTAACTAGAATGTATAATGATAAGTAACATTGTAACTAGAGTGTATAATGATAAGTAACATTGTAACTAGAGTGTATAATGATAAGTAACATTGTAACTAGAGTGTATAATGATAAGTAACATTGTAACTAGAGTGTATAATGATAAGCAACATTGTAACTAGAGTGTATAATGATAAGTAACATTGTAACTAGAGTGTATAATGATAAGTAACATTGTAACTAGAGTGTATAATGATAAGTAACATTGTAACTAGAGTGTATAATGATAAGTAACATTGTAACTAGAGTGTATAATGATAAGTAACATTGTAACTAGAGTGTATAATGATAAGTAACATTGTAACTAGAGTGTATAATGATAAGTAACATTGTAACTAGAGTGTATAATGATAAGCAACATTGTAACTAGAGTGTATAATGATAAGTAACATTGTAACTAGAGTGTATAATGATAAGTAACATTGTAACTAGAGTGTATAATGATAAGTAACATTGTAACTAGAGTGTATAATGATAAGTAACATTGTAACTAGAGTGTATAATGATAAGTAACATTGTAACTAGAGTGTATAATGATAAGTAACATTGTAACTAGAGTGTATAATGATAAGTAACATTGTAACTAGAGTGTATAATGATAAGCAACATTGTAACTAGAGTGTATAATGATAAGTAACATTGTAACTAGAGTGTATAATGATAAGTAACATTGTAACTAGAGTGTATAATGATAAGTAACATTGTAACTAGAGTGTATAATGATAAGTAACATTGTAACTAGAGTGTATAATGATAAGTAACATTGTAACTAGAGTGTATAATGATAAGTAACATTGTAACTAGAGTGTATAATGATAAGTAACATTGTAACTAGAGTGTATAATGATAAGCAACATTGTAACTAGAGTGTATAATGATAAGCAACATTGTAACTAGAGTGTATAATGATAAGCAGCATTGTAACTAGAGTGTATAATGATACGCTACATTGTAACTAGACTATATAATGATAAGCAACATTGTAACTAGAGTGTATAATGATAAGCAACATTGTAACTAGAGTGTATAATGATAAGTAACATTGTAACTAGAGTGTAAAATGATAAGTAACATTGTAACTAGAGTGTATAATGATAAGCAACATTGTAACTAGAGTGTATAATGATAAGTAACATTGTAACTAGAGTGTATAATGATAAGCAACATTGTAACTAGAGTGTATAATGATAAGTAACATTGTAACTAGAGTGTATAATGATAAGTAACATTGTAACTAGAGTGTATAATGATAAGTAACATTGTAACTAGAGTGTATAATGATAAGTAACATTGTAACTAGAGTGTATAATGATAAGCAACATTGTAACTAGAGTGTATAATGATAAGTAACATTGTAACTAGAGTGTATAATGATAAGTAACATTGTAACTAGAGTGTATAATGATAAGTAACATTGTAACTAGAGTGTATAATGATAAGTAACATTGTAACTAGAGTGTATAATGATAAGCAACATTGTAACTAGAGTGTATAATGATAAGCAACATTGTAACTAGAGTGTATAATGATAAGCAACATTGTAACTAGAGTGTATAATGATAAGCAACATTGTAACTAGAGTGTATAATGATAAGCAACATTGTAACTAGAGTGTATAATGATAAGTAACATTGTAACTAGAGTGTATAATGATAAGTAACATTGTAACTAGAGTGTATAATGATAAGCAACATTGTAACTAGAGTGTATAATGATAAGTAACATTGTAACTAGAGTGTATAATGATAAGCAACATTGTAACTAGAGTGTATAATGATAAGCAACATTGTAACTAGAGTGTATAATGATAAGCAACATTGTAACTAGAGTGTATAATGATAAGTAACATTGTAACTAGTCTAACTAGAGTGTATAATGATAAGTAACATTGTAACTAGTCTAACTAGAGTGTATAATGATAAGTAACATTGTAACTAGAGTGTATAATGATAAGTAACATTGTAACTAGAGTGTATAATGATAAGCAACATTGTAACTAGAGTGTATAATGATAAGCAACATTGTAACTAGAGTGTATAATGATAAGCAACATTGTAACTAGAGTGTATAATGATAAGTAACATTGTAACTAGTCTAACTAGAGTGTATAATGATAAGTAACATTGTAACTAGAGTGTATAATGATAAGTAACATTGTAACTAGAGTGTATAATGATAAGTAACATTGTAACTAGAGTGTATAATGATAAGTAACATTGTAACTAGAGTGTATAATGATAAGTAACATTGTAACTAGAGTGTATAATGATAAGTAACATTGTAACTAGAGTGTATAATGATAAGTAACATTGTAACTAGAGTGTATAATGATAAGTAACATTGTAACTAGAGTGTATAATGATAAGCAACATTGTAACTAGAGTGTATAATGATAAGCAACATTGTAACTAGAGTGTATAATGATAAGCAACATTGTAACTAGAGTGTATAATGATAAGTAACATTGTAACTAGTCTAACTAGAGTGTATAATGATAAGTAACATTGTAACTAGAGTGTATAATGATAAGTAACATTGTAACTAGAGTGTATAATGATAAGTAACATTGTAACTAGAGTGTATAATGATAAGTAACATTGTAACTAGAGTGTATAATGATAAGTAACATTGTAACTAGAGTGTATAATGATAAGTAACATTGTAACTAGAGTGTATAATGATAAGTAACATTGTAACTAGTCTAACTAGAGTGTATAATGATAAGTAACATTGTAACTAGAGTGTATAATGATAAGTAACATTGTAACTAGAGTGTATAATGATAAGTAACATTGTAACTAGAGTGTATAATGATAAGTAACATTGTAACTAGAGTGTATAATGATAAGTAACATTGTAACTAGAGTGTATAATGATAAGTAACATTGTAACTAGAGTGTATAATGATAAGTAACATTGTAACTAGAGTGTATAATGATAAGTAACATTGTAACTAGTCTAACTAGAGTGTATAATGATAAGTAACATTGTAACTAGAGTGTATAATGATAAGTAACATTGTAACTAGTCTAACTAGAGTGTATAATGATAAGCAACATTGTAACTAGAGTGTATAATGATAAGCAACATTGTAACTAGAGTGTATAATGATAAGCAACATTGTAACTAGAGTGTATAATGATAAGTAACATTGTAACTAGTCTAACTAGAGTGTATAATGATAAGTAACATTGTAACTAGAGTGTATAATGATAAGTAACATTGTAACTAGAGTGTATAATGATAAGTAACATTGTAACTAGAGTGTATAATGATAAGTAACATTGTAACTAGAGTGTATAATGATAAGTAACATTGTAACTAGAGTGTATAATGATAAGTAACATTGTAACTAGAGTGTATAATGATAAGTAACATTGTAACTAGAGTGTATAATGATAAGTAACATTGTAACTAGAGTGTATAATGATAAGTAACATTGTAACTAGAGTGTATAATGATAAGTAACATTGTAACTAGAGTGTATAATGATAAGCAACATTGTAACTAGAGTGTATAATGATAAGCAACATTGTAACTAGAGTGTATAATGATAAGCAACATTGTAACTAGAGTGTATAATGATAAGTAACATTGTAACTAGTCTAACTAGAGTGTATAATGATAAGTAACATTGTAACTAGAGTGTATAATGATAAGTAACATTGTAACTAGAGTGTATAATGATAAGCAACATTGTAACTAGAGTGTATAATGATAAGTAACATTGTAACTAGAGTGTATAATGATAAGTAACATTGTAACTAGAGTGTATAATGATAAGCAACATTGTAACTAGAGTGTATAATGATAAGTAACATTGTAACTAGAGTGTATAATGATAAGCAACATTGTAACTAGAGTGTATAATGATAAGTAACATTGTAACTAGTCTAACTAGAGTGTATAATGATAAGTAACATTGTAACTAGAGTGTATAATGATAAGTAACATTGTAACTAGAGTGTATAATGATAAGTAACATTGTAACTAGAGTGTATAATGATAAGTAACATTGTAACTAGAGTGTATAATGATAAGTAACATTGTAACTAGAGTGTATAATGATAAGTAACATTGTAACTAGAGTGTATAATGATAAGTAACATTGTAACTAGAGTGTATAATGATAAGCAACATTGTAACTAGAGTGTATAATGATAAGCAACATTGTAACTAGAGTGTATAATGATAAGTAACATTGTAACTAGTCTAACTAGAGTGTATAATGATAAGCAACATTGTAAGTGTATAATGATAAGCAACATTTTGACTACAGTGTATAATGATAAGTAACATTGTAACTAGAGTATATAATGATAAGCAACATTGTAACTAGAGTGTATAATGATAAGTAACATTGTAACTAGTCTAACTAGAGTGTATAATGATAAGCAACATTGTAAGTGTATAATGATAAGCAACATTTTGACTACAGTGTATAATGATAAGTAACATTGTAACTAGAGTGTATAATGATAAGCAACATTGTAACTAGAGTGTATAATGATAAGTAACATTGTAACTAGAGTGTATAATGATAAGTAACATTGTAACTAGAGTGTATAATGATAAGTAACATTTCTATTTCTGTATTGCTTGACTCTCCAGTACCGTGATCAAGTTACTGTTGTTACTGTTGTTACTGTTTTTGCTGTTTTTGTTGACAGCCTTCAGGATGAGATAGTCTCCACTTGTTTCGTTGAACACGTTCACAGTAAGGTCAAGGTCGATGCTGTCCACTCCAGCAAGAAGACCCGAACGGCAGCTAGCAGATTTGGAATTGTCTTTCACACTGGCTAGTTTGTAATTGTAAAATAAACCTTAAGAGAGCAAAATACGACAATTAGGGATTGTGTAAAGTAAGATTATTATTGATTAGAAATTTGAACACATTGATATTGACTAGACATTTCAACACATTCATATAGACTAGACATTTGAACACATTGATATAGACTAGACATTTGAAAATATTGAACACATTGATATAGACTAGACATTTGAAATATTGAACACATTGATATAGACTAGACATTTGAAATATTGAACACATTGATATAGACTAGACATTTTAACACATCGATATAGACTAGAAAATTGAACACATTGATATAGACTAGACATTTGAAAAATTGAACACATTGATATAGACAATTTTTAGGCCAGACATTTGAAATATTGAACACATTGATATAGACTAGACATTTGAACACATCGATATAGACTAGACAATTGAACACATTGATATAGACTAGACACTTGAAATATTGAAAACATTGATATAGACTAGACATTTGAAATATTGAACACATTGATATAGACAATTTTTAGACTAGACATTTGAAATATTGAACACATTGATATAGACTAGACATTTGAACACATCGATATAGACTAGACAATTGTACACATTGATATAGACTAGACATTTGAAATATTGAACACCTTGATATAGACTAGACCATAGGTTCTCAACGGGGGCGTTATCGCCCCCAGGGGGGCGGTGAGAAGCTTTAGGGGGGGGCGGTGACGTCCCCGCGGGCGATTGGGGGCGGTGAAGGGCAAGTGGGCGGTACAAACGTACCTGATTTAATTTTAACACCTCAGCTATATTAATTGATTAGTTTTTTGGATGTGATGTAAACGCAAGTGATGTCTGATATCCCCCAACAGTAAGCCTACATATTATTTTACTAATAAGATATATAAATCGCATGTACTTTTCCAACAAGTAGGGGTCAGTATTAGAAGAGTATATTGTGCGGCCGGCTCGTCTTATGGTTAGTTCACCGCACTGTCAAACGACACGACACGGGATCTATTCCTGCCGCCGACCGATCCCTGGCGCCCAAACACTTGCTATTATTAATGCTATTTTGATCTCAGTTTTACTGTGATGTCCTTAATTGCGTTATGAGTATTTATAAATTAATGTACCATATTGTTGAGTGGAATGGATACGTAGTAAGCTTAATCGTACAAACTGGGTAGTTAATGTAATGTTTAAAAATATACGTATAAATTCTTTAGTCATATAATATTTATGTAATTTTCAAATCCTTTTATAAAAGAAAAAAAAAGAAACATTAGAAATAATAGCTCAAATGAAACGGGTTAATTATCTCCCTTTAATTAAAGAATTGTTCCACATTTGATTTAATAGTGATAACAAACACATTCTGTTTTGTAATATAAAAACAATTACTGACTAATTGCCTCTTGTTTAGATAATTTGTTGATCTATTAATTCTTACAATATGTTTCCTTTTCAGTTTTTTAAAGATAATAAAAAAGGACACAAATCTAGTCGGCCAACAAAAAAATGATTGCGGAAACTATATTGACCCTTTAACGTCCTGAGGTGTGGGAGGAGTGGGCGCTAAAGTTGGTGGGGGGGGGGGGGGGGCGATGAGCGGAAAATAAAATTCAAAGAGGGCGGTGAACCGAAAAAGGTTGAGAACCTTTGGACTAGACATTTGAAATATTGTACGCCTTGAAATAGACTAGACATTTGAAATATTGAACACATTGATATAGACTAGACATTTGAAATATTGAACACATTGATATAGACTAGACATTTGAAATATTGAACACATTGATATAGACTAGACATTTGAAATATTGAACACATTGATATAGACTAGACATTTGAAATATTGAACACATTGAAGTAAAAAAAACATTTTTTTCCTCTGTAATTTAAAAATCAAAAATATTGAACAATTTGATATACAAATAATAAAAATTGGAATTGCAATAATAATAGGCCTAAGACCTAATATAAAGTCTATTTCCAATGAGCATATTAATATACCTTTAGATTTTATTTAGATTTTATCATAAATTTGATCACAGTGTCTATTAGGATTTATTCAACTTACTACACTATAGGATTACTAACACATTTGATCTAATGAACAACTAAACATAATTGTTTTACATCATTTGTAAATGTAGCTATGGTTGAGTTGACAAATAACCTTAAACCATTTCTTATCCTATATATTACAGACGCTGCTTCTATAAAGAAGATTATTGCGTCCAACGTCCCATCGCACTTACCACCTTAACCGGATAACCGTCTGTCTAGAATAAAAAATCTGTAATACATAAGATAATAAATGTTTATACAATAGAGGATTAGCCTACATTTAATTACCAGATAATCTCATTTATTTGCTACCTGATAGGATAAAAAAAATAGTTAAATAGATGCCAGTATATGCTGCTTTATAACAATTTAAAGGAGTTTTTGACCCAATAATAGTCTAAGTAGCCCATTGCTATTAGCCAACACAGACAAACACACCATTAAAAAAAAGATGCGAAAATATTTCGTTGATAGGGTTAACCCAGATAGTTCTTGCCTACTGTGATGTTTTACAAATGTATTAAGAATATAAAACGAAAATGCTATCTCACATTAGTTAGACCTATACTAGAATATGCAGGATCTGTATGGGACCCATCAACTAAAGAAAACATACAAAAAATTAGAACAAATTCAAAAAAGAGCTGCAATGTTCATAACTAGTGAATATTCCCAATTAACAAGAGTAACACCATTAGTCAAATCACTAAACCTAGAAACACTAGAAGACAGAAGGGCAAAGAGTAAAGTAGTAATAATACATAAGGCATTAAACTCTAATTTAGAAATACAACACAATAACAACCTGTTGCAAAGCTCAGATAAACATAAAGACAAAAACACTTTCCTTGTCCCTTATGCGAGAACAAATGCATATAAGTACTCTTTCTTCCTGAGTGGCATTCGGGCATGGAATGGGTTGCCTGAACAAACCAGGAAAACCAGTAACTTAACATCATTTAAAACATCAATAAAAATGCAAGACTAGACTCGGACCACGGATGAGCGTAGGACGCAATAATCTTCTTTATAGAAGGAGCGTCTGTAATGTATAAGATAAGATTACATGTTGATAGTTGACTGTTAACAAGAAACAAAAAAACGCTGTGTTGGCCAAGATAGTCTCTAACTCAGTGTTTCCCAACCTTTTTAATGCCGCGACCCCTTAATACAGTTTTTTATTTTCTGGTTACCCCCAACCATACTGTCTACATTTGTAACTAGTCCACCATAAGTACATTATAGCGCCAACACTGTTAAGGCCTACATAGTTTTGTATTTGTATAAGGAGTATGTGATGGGGTTGGCGCGATTATGTAATCACGCCGGGTATGTAGCTGTATCTGCATGTGGGCGAGCCCGCTTTGAGACGGGTAGATGAGCCGTATCTCGATTCGTAAGACCAGCGAAAATGTGTGTTTTCCTTTGGTTTTAGCCGACCCCAGTAAAATAGTCGTTCGACCCCAAGAGGGGTCGCGACCTAAAAGCTGGGAACCGCTGCTCTTTAGTGTTCTTTCCCGTCCTCTCGCGATTGTCACAGGTCAGAGGTTAAATTGCACACACACAATATTATGACGTCGCGAACATTCAAACTGAGACACTACACACGTACAGTCAGTATCTCGTCATAAAGAGAATATAAATAGAATTGTACACAGTTGTAAAGCTTTGATTTGTTGCAAAAGAAATTGTAGCAATTTTCACCAAGTATTAATAAAGTTTGAAGTAAATGTAGGCTACTGCGAAACAATGTCAACATCAGCACATACATATCATAGCCTATGCTTTATATTCATGGGGGAAGATTAAGTTATGTAGCTTACAGTTTCTTATTTTACACAATCTTTGATTATATATGACAGACATATAGATCTAGGCCTGAAGACGATAAATGACTCCTAAGCTTTATTATTTTTAACTCTTTATTGTGATTGGATCAAACCAGTAAAAACACTAACATGGCCTTTACGCCTTGGCTAAGCCTTTAGATTTATATGTCCTAGAGCTATAGACTTGCGAGCCACAATTTTTGACACTATTAGACTGTTCTATTAGCTTAGACTTAAGCTACGTCTTAGTCTTATGTTTACGCCATATTTGATATTAGGCTATTATATGGTTGTGAAATAATTTTAATCAAGCGACTATGAAGGTATAAGCTTAGACTAGGCCTAGATCTAGACTATGTTTGATACTGGAAACATCTAGAGCTAGACTATGTTTGATACTGGAAACTTCTAGATCTATACTATGTTTGATACTGAAAACATCTAGATCTAGACTATGTTTGATACTGAAAACATCTAGATCTAGACTATGTTTGATACTGGAAACATCTAGAGCTAGACTATGTTTGATACTGGAAACATCTATCATCTAGATCTAGACTATGTTTGATTGTGGAAAAACATCTAGAGCTAGACTATGTTTGATACTGGAAACATCTATCATCTAGAGCTAGACTATGTTTGATACTGGAAACATCTATCATCTAGATCTAGACTATGTTTGATACTGGAAACATCTATCATCTAGAGCTAGACTATGTTTGATACTGGAAACATCTATCATCTAGAGCTAGACTACGTTTGATACTGGAAACATCTATCATCTAGAGCTAGACTATGTTTGATACTGGAAACATCTATCATCTAGAGCTAGACTACGTTTGATACTGGAAACATCTAGAGCTAGACTACGTTTGATACTGGAAACATCTAGAGCTAGACTACGTTTGATACTGGAAACATCTAGAGCTAGACTATGTTTGATTATGGAAACATCTAGATCTAGACTATGTTTGATACTGGAAACATCTATCATCTAGCTAGAGCTAGACTATGTTTGATACTGGAAACATCTAGAGCTAGACTATGTTTGATTATGGAAACATCTAGATCTAGACTATGTTTGATACTGGAAACATCTATCATCTAGAGCTAGACTATGCCCCTGATTATCTAATTTCCTGTCTGGAAATATATACAAAACCACGCCCACTTCGATCGGCTGCTCACAAACTCAATTTGACGATCCCGCGGACAAAACTCGTGACAGCTGGTCAGCGGGCCTTCACCTACTCCGGCCCCTCCGCATGGAACACCCTGCCACTCCAGCTGCGACAAAGCTCGAACTTTAATCTTTTCAAGACCGGACTTAAGACTCACCTGTTTATTATTGACTCCTAGCCCACTTACATTTTTAAACATTTGTCTGTTATTGTTATCATCGTTAATTCTAATTGTAAATGTAATTGTTAAGCGCATAGAACTGATTGCGGGATATGCGCTATATAAGCTTCATTATTATTATTATTATTATTATGTTTGATACTTGAAACATCTAGAGCTAGACTATGTTTGATACTGGAAACTTCTATCATCTAGATCTAGACTATGTTTGATACTGGAAACATCTAGAGCTAGACTATGTTTGATACTGGAAACATCTATCATCTAGAGCTAGACTATGTTTGATACTGGAAACATCTATCATCTAGAGCTAGACTATGTTTGATACTGGAAACATCTATCATCTAGAGCTAGACTATGTTTGATACTGGAAACATCTAGAGCTAGACTATGTTTGATACTGGAAACATCTAGAGCTAGACTATGTTTGATACTGGAAACATCTATCATCTAGAGCTAAACTATGTTTGATACTGGAAACATCTATCATCTAGAGCTAGACTACGTTTGATACTGGAAACATCTATCATCTAGAGCTAGACTACGTTTGATACTGTAAACATCTATCATCTAGAGCTAGACTATGTTTGATACTGGAAACATCTATCATCTAGAGCTAGACTACGTTTGATACTGGAAACATCTATCATCTAGAGCTAGACTATGTTTGATACTGGAAACATCTATCATCTAGAGCTAGACTATGTTTGATACTGGAAACATCTATCATCTAGAACTAGACTATGTTTAATACTGGAAACATCTAGAGCTAGACTATGTTTGATACTGGAAACATCTATCATCTAGAGCTAGACTACGTTTGATACTGGAAACATCTATCATCTAGAGCTAGACTATGTTTGATACTGGAAACATCTATCATCTAGAGCTAGACTATGTTTAATACTGGAAACATCTAGAGCTAGACTATGTTTGATACTGGAAACATCTATCATCTAGAGCTAGACTATGTTTGATACTGAAAACATCTAGATCTAGACTATGTTTGATTATGGAAACATCTAGATCTATACTATGTTTGATACTGGAAACTTCTATCATCTAGATCTAGACTATGTTTGATACTGGAAACATCTAGAGCTAGACTATGTTTGATACTGGAAACATCTATCATCTAGAGCTAGACTATGTTTGATACTGGAAACATCTAGAGCTAGACTATGTTTGATACTGGAAACATCTATCATCTAGAGCTAGACTACGTTTGATACTGGAAACATCTATCATCTAGAGCTAGACTACGTTTGATACTGGAAACATCTATCATCTAGAGCTAGACTATGTTTGATACTGGAAACATCTAGAGCTAGACTATGTTTGATACTGGAAACATCTATCATCTAGAGCTAGACTATGTTTGATACTGGAAACATCTATCATCTAGAGCTAGACTACGTTTGATACTGGAAACATCTATCATCTAGAGCTAGACTACGTTTGATACTGGAAACATCTATCATCTAGAGCTAGACTATGTTTGATACTGGAAACATCTATCATCTAGAGCTAGACTATGTTTGATACTGGAAACATCTATCATCTAGAGCTAGACTACGTTTGATACTGGAAACATCTATCATCTAGAGCTAGACTATGTTTGATACTGGAAACATCTATCATCTAGAGCTAGACTACGTTTGATACTGGAAACATCTATCATCTAGAGCTAGACTATGTTTGATACTGGAAACATCTATCATCTAGAGCTAGACTATGTTTGATACTGGAAACATCTATCATCTAGAGCTAGACTACGTTTGATACTGGAAACATCTATCATCTAGAGCTAGACTACGTTTGATACTGTAAACATCTATCATCTAGAGCTAGACTATGTTTGATACTGGAAACATCTATCATCTAGAGCTAGACTACGTTTGATACTGGAAACATCTATCATCTAGAGCTAGACTATGTTTGATACTGGAAACATCTATAATCTAGAGCTAGACTACGTTTGATACTGGAAACATCTAGAGCTAGACTACGTTTGATACTGGAAACATCTAGAGCTAGACTATGTTTGATTATGGAAACATCTAGATCTAGACTTTATTTGATACTGGAAACATCTATCATCTAGCTTGAGCTAGACTATGTTTGATACTGGAAACATCTAGAGCTAGACTATGTTTGATTATGGAAACATCTAGATCTAGACTATGTTTGATACTGGAAACATCTATCATCTAGAGCTAGACTATGTTTGATACTGGAAACATCTATCATCTAGAGCTAGACTACGTTTGATACTGGAAACATCTAGAGCTAGACTATGTTTGATACTGGAAACATCTATCATCTAGATCTATACTATGTTTGATTATGGAAACATCTAGATCTATACTATGTTTGATACTGGAAACTTCTATCATCTAGATCTAGACTATGTTTGATACTGGAAACATCTAGAGCTAGACTATGTTTGATACTGGAAACATCTATCATCTAGAGCTAGACGATGTTTGATACTGGAAACATCTATCATCTAGAGCTAGACTACGTTTGATACTGGAAACATCTATCATCTAGAGCTAGACTATGTTTGATACTGGAAACATCTAGAGCTAGACTATGTTTGATACTGGAAACATCTATCATCTAGAGCTAGACTATGTTTGATACTGAAAACATCTATCATCTAGAGCTAGACTACGTTTGATACTGGAAACATCTATCATCTAGAGCTAGACTACGTTTGATACTGTAAACATCTATCATCTAGAGCTAGACTATGTTTGATACTGGAAACATCTATCATCTAGAGCTAGACTACGTTTGATACTGGAAACATCTATCATCTAGAGCTAGACTATGTTTGATACTGGAAACATCTATCATCTAGAGCTAGACTACGTTTGATACTGGAAACATCTAGAGCTAGACTACGTTTGATACTGGAAACATCTAGAGCTAGACTATGTTTGATTATGGAAACATCTAGATCTAGACTATGTTTGATACTGGAAACATCTATCATCTAGCTAGAGCTAGACTGTGTTTGATACTGGAAACATCTAGAGCTAGACTATGTTTGATTATGGAAACATCTAGATCTAGACTATGTTTGATACTGGAAACATGAGTATTTTCTTCCCTCTTTCTGTGATTAGCTTTTTGTTACATTAACAGTTTGGAGTCCATATGAACAAGAAGTAGGTTTATAGCATATTCGTCATGGTTTTTATATTGGTGAAAATGCCTCCTGTCGCTTTCGGACTGCGCGCGTTTCGACACACCCTCGACACACCATCGACACACCTTCGCCACACCCTCGACACACCCTCGACACACCCCTCGTCACTTTTTGTTACCATAGTAAAAAGGTCAAGGCTTAAAGGCGCGTGTAAAATAATGGTAATAGGAATACAATTGAAAACTTTTCTGAAATTAAATACATTTTTTAAACCTCCAAATAGTAAGGCACTAAGCAAGAATATCAAAGAGCTAACTTGTGTGTAAATGTTTCAACGTATAGATGTAATGCTTTACTTTGATTCCGATAATTGTAGGCCTAAGCCTATAGGTGTAATTGCGATAATTGTAGACCTATAGCCTATAGGTGTAATTGCGATAACTGTAGACCTATAGCCTATAGGTGTAATTGCGATAATTGTAGGCCTATTGATTTTTTTAAAATAAAAAATACCTTTGTGGAATTCCATAGCAAAGCAGATAATCCAAATACATATTCCTGGATTGATTAAATTCAGCATTATTTCATCATTGTTATTCTATTATTTGCCTTGATGAATGTTTACTTTTTCCCGATACATAATTACATTTAGTTCAACTAAATGTTTATGAAATAAATTCTTATTTTGTTTGCGCCGCCATTTGTGTTGCTGTTTTAACATTTCCTGAGTATTTCATTCATAGCGGAAAAGAAAAAAAAAAGAAAACATTTAATGATGACGTAAAAAATTAATGTAAGGAGAACTAAAAATGTACTGTAAAGTTAAATATGATGAACACAATGACAAAGACACTAAACTATATAATTAACACATCAAAGATGTTAAAGAAATCAATACTCTATTGGGTGTACGGACATTTGATCCCGTGACAGTTACTCCCTGACACATTAACCCCACAACAGATAATCCCATTGACACTTGGTCCCGCGACACTTAATCCCTCCCTTCCCGCGAGATAGTCCCATTAACACTTAATCCCTCCCGCGGACATGTACACTAAGAAAAAATAAAACAAATGTATTTTGAGAACTAGTTGTCACAAAAGTACTAACTAATTGGTAGGAATAATAATAATTATTACTAATAAAAATTAATGTGTTTCCTTAAGCATGTTCTTAATTGCCCGAATTGTACTTCGCCGAACAGCCCGAGCAAGGGTTCGCTTCGTAAATTGCTCGCCTTTCGTCGTTTTCGCGCTTAACAGGGCGATCTATTGCTCGACGAACGACATCTCGGGGGGTATCGGCGAACCAAATTCGGGCGAACGATTGCTTCGTCGACATGTTGACGAAGCCGCGTATTGATTGGCTGAATTGATCACGTTCATTATGCGAAAAGGCATTAAAATTGCCTAGTCTTAATGAAAAAAAATGGCGTCTTACAAGACAGTCAGAAGACAGTCTAGTAATATTCATAGATGCATGGGAAAATGTTCCATGCCTGCGGAACTCACCCCAACGGGACTATAAAAATAAGGGAGAAAAAAACCAAGGCCTTGAACAATATTGCCCAAAATCTGTGTGCAATGTAATCGCAACACCCAAAGCTTCTTCGTCTGTGAGCGCAGCCATTTTGCAGCAATAACAACATCCGGCAGTTCGCCTCAGCGCTAAAAATAGACCAGTTAAAAACAAGAGCACCATTTCGCTGAGCTTCCTAGCTCGCCTAATGTCGGCGAAAGTGCACGAGCCCATTTAAGAGCGAACAGTAGCTCTTGCGAATTGAACGATACCTGATTCGACCGAAACTAGTTCGGGCAATTAAGAACATGCATAATTTAACCCTTTTGCGTAATGTTCAAGTGACTAGCCCCTGCGACACGGTCCGATCACCTCACTTTGTTACCTGCGGACAATCCTCACCCAGATGGTTGTCAAAGTAGGACCTGCGCGTGTTTGGCAGAGTTCGAGCGAGACTTGCTTTGATTGGTATACAAAGAGATTGTCAGAGAGATATGTCGGCTTTGCTTATTTGTAGTGTCCGCTCCTTGTGACCCCAACGACAAGGGTAGAATATTAATTGGGTAATTGTAAACACTCCTGTGGGTCATTGTAAACACTCCTGTGGGTCATTGTAAACACTCCTGTGGGTCATTGTAAACACTCCTGTGGGTCATTGTAAACACTCCTGTGGGTCATTGTAAACACTCCTGTGGGTCATTGTAAACACTCCTGTGGGTCATTGTAAACACTCCTGTGGGTCATTGTAAACACTCCTGTGGGTCATTGTAAACACTCCTGTGGGTCATTGTAAACACTCCTGTGGGTCATTGTAAACACTCCTGTATTAACTTTGTTCAATTCAGTTGAAGACTAAATGACAGGTGACCTGGTTGGAAGGGGCGCGACCTTTGCTTTCATTGGGCAATGAGTTAAGATATGACTAAATGGCGTCGCTCACTGGACCGCCCTCTTTAGGACCCTACATGTTAATAAAAACACATTTTGTTTCAGATGTTTTCTTAAGCTTTAGCTATGTACTACAGATATCTTGGATTTATACTTGTGGATATGGGTGATAAAATCACTTTTGGTACAACGTCTAAAGGCAAGCATTCTTTGCTACACAAGCAATATGAATTCGTCAAACATAGGGAGTGTACGAATGGGACAATTCATTGGCGTTGCAAACTTCACCAGAAAACCAGATGCCGTGCACGTATTGATACCAAGAACGATGAACACAATCACGACGGAAACAAGGAGCCTATCCTAGCGATGCAGGCTGTTGCTGAAATGAAAAACTACAAGCTCTTTTTCAGTGCCATCATCCTACTTTATGGATTTTCTTTAAGGGAATTGAGAGAGACATTCAGATGCAAAGAACGTCTTTTCTGCAAGGAATCGCTGGTTCGCAGCCGTCTGTCCCTAAGAGATACCAGACGCAGAAGATGCGTGTAAAAAATACTGTGGAACGTTACTCTTCGAGCGAAATTCTTCTCTATCTGCGTGCCATTGTTTACTTGTCATACATTTAACTTTTAAAATTTATAGTTCTCTATTTCACTTTACATTTAACTTTACATTTAACTTGCATACTTCTGATTACCTTTAATTAAATTGTGTTCAATGTACTGTGTAATAAATATAAATATAATGTTTAATAAATCTAAATGTACTGTGTAATAAGTATAAATGTACTGTTTAATAAGTATAAATGTAGGCCTACTGATTAATAAATCTAAATGTACTGTTTAAATACATTTGTTTTATTTTTTCTTAGTGTACATGTCTGCGGGAGGGATTAAGTGTTATATGGGACTATCTCGCGGGAAGGAAGAGATTAAGTGTCGCGGGACCAAGTGTCAATGGGATTATCTGTCGTGGGGTTAAGTGTCAGGGAGTAACTGTCACGGGATCAAATGTCGCGGGATGAAATGTCACTCGCCAGGCTACAGCGAATACAGAACAGTAAAACGTTTGGTTATGCGCAAGTCAAAACGAGACTCGGGAACCGCCCTTCTACGCCAACTCCAGTGGCTCCCCGTGAAAACCAGAATTGAGTATAAAGTGGCGCTACTTTGCCATCAGTGCCTTTTTAATAACGAGATGCCGTCCTATCTCAAGGAACTAATTACACCATATGTCCCGCAAAGAACACTTCGTTCTGCCAACTCATCGCTTCCGGAAGAGCCCCGTTTCTCTCTGACGACCGTTGGCCTTCTCAGTATCCGGTCCGAAGGTGTGGAACCTACTTCCCATTTAACTCAGGCGAACAAGCTCTACTGTTACTTTCAAAAAGAACTTAAAAACTCATTATTTCAATATTTGCCTTAGATAACATTTAACATGCTTTAGATCCCTACTGTCTTACTTATGGGTTTGGTCGGTTAATGCTACATTTATTTGATTTGTCTTTTTTAAAATCATCAATTAGATCTAGCTGTCACCTAGACTTGAGTAATATCCGTATTCTTAGTTGTATGTTAAACCCGCTCTGAGCTTACATTATGTTTGTTGGCAGCGCTATACAAATATTATTATCAGTATTATTATTATTACTCTTAGCCACTTCCAAAAGGAGTTAAATCCCTTTGGTAAAAGTTTCTCTGACAAGTAAAGGGAACCAACCGCCTTTTTCCTTTATCAAGTATTATTCTTCTTTGACTCAAGCGCCTTTCAAATTAGATTCTAAACTATTTTCACCTAAACACTAGAATCTAGACCGTCATGGAGACTTTTTAAAAACTATTTCTAAAAGTAAAGGGAAACCACTCTGGTAAAACAAGACAGGGATGCAACCATCTTTTTCCTTATCATCGATCATTCATCTTTGACCCTATCGCCTGTCAAAAAATGCATTAGGTGATGTGCCGTACTGCTTGGGCAAAGGTTTCGGTTCCATACCAGCGCAGCTGTTCACCACTGCGACGAAGATGAACGATATCAGACCCAAAGGTTGCTGCATATTGGTCATCCACAGGCAGAGTCCTAGGACTCCTAGTCCTCTAAGTGAAGACATACAGAAACACAAGGGACTGTTTCTCCAGGACAGGCTGACCTCTCCAAATGCTTAAAGTAAATGGACTTAAAGCTGGGTTTCTGACGTTTCTGCAGTGGTCATGACGGAGGTGGGGGCGGACTGGACCTCTGGTTTATACACTGTTACATATTCTTACACTGTTACATCGTCTTACACTGACACATATTCTTACACTGTCACATATTCTTACATTGTTACATAGTCTTACACTGTTACATATTCTTACACTGTTACATATTCTTAGACTGTTACATATTTTTACACTGTTACATATTCTTACACTGTTACATATTCTTACACTGTTACATATTTTTACACTGTTACATATTCTTACACTGTTACATATTCTTACACTGTTACATATTCTTACACTGTTACATATTCTTACACTGTTACATATCTTACACTGTTACATATTCTTACACTGTTACATATTCTTACACTGTTACATATTCTTACACTGTTACATATTCTTACACTGTTAAATATCTTACACTGTTACATATTCTTACTCTGTTACATATTCTTACACTGTCACATATTCTTACACTGTCACATATTCTTACACTGTTACATATTCTTACACTGTTACATATTTTTACACTGTTACATATTCTTACACTGTTACATATTCTTACACTGTTACATATTCTTACACTGTTACATATTCTTACACTGTTACATATTCTTACACTGTTACATATTCTTACACTGTTACATATTCTTACACTATTACATATTCTTACACTATTACATATTCTTACACTGTTACATATTCTTACACTGTTACATATTCTTACACTGTTACATATTCTTACACTGTTAAATATCTTACACTGTTACATATTCTTACTCTGTTACATATTCTTACACTGTCACATATTCTTACACTGTCACATATTCTTACACTGTTACATATTCTTACACTGTTACATATTTTTACACTGTTACATATTCTTACACTGTTACATATTCTTACACTGTTACATATTCTTACACTGTTACATATTCTTACACTGTTACATATTCTTACACTGTTACATATTCTTACACTGTTACATATTCTTACACTATTACATATTCTTACACTATTACATATTCTTACACTGTTACATATTCTTACACTGTTACATATTCTTACACTGTTACATATTCTTACACTGTCACATATTCTTACACTGTTACATATTCTTACACTGTTACATATCTTACATTGTTACATATTCTTACACTGTTACATATTCTTACTCTGTTACATATTCTTACACTGTTACATATTCTTACACTGTTACATATTCTTACACTGTTACATATTCTTACACTGTTACATATTCTTACACTGTTACATATTCTTACACTGTCACATATTCTTACACTGTCACATATTCTTACACTGTTACATATTCTTACACTGTGACATATTCTTACACTGTTACATATTCTTACACTGTTACATATTCTTACTCTGTTACATATTCTTACACTGTTACATATTCTTACACTGTTACATATTCTTACACTGTTACATATTCTTACACAGTTACATATTCTTACTCTGTTACATATTCTTACACTGTTACATATTCTTACACTGTTACATATTCTTACACTGTTACATATTCTTACACTGTTACATATTCTTACACTGTTACATATTCTTACACTGTCACATATTCTTACACTGTTACATATTCTTACACTGTGACATATTCTTACACTGTTACATATTCTTACACTGTTACATATTCTTACACTGTCACATATTCTTACACTGTTACATATTCTTACACTGTCACATATCTTACACTGTTACATATTCTTACACTGTTACATATCTTACACTGTTACATATTCTTACTCTGTTACATATTCTTACACTGTTACATATTCTTACACTGTCACATATTCTTACACTGTTACATATTCTTACACTGTCACATATTTTTACACTGTTACATATTCTTACACTGTTACATATTCTTACACTGTTACATATTCTTACACTGTTACATATTCTTACACTGTTACATATTCTTACACTGTCACATATTCTTACACTGTTACATATTCTTACACTGTCACATATTCTTACACTGTCACATATTCTTACACTGTCACATATTCTTACACTGTCACATATTTTTACACTGTTACATATTCTTACTCTGTTACATATTCTTACACTGTTACATATTCTTACACTGTTACATATTCTTACACTGTTACATATTCTTACACTGTTACATATTCTTACACTGTTACATATTCTTACACTGTTACATATTCTTACACTGTTACATATTCTTACACTGTTACATATTCTTACACTGTTACATATTCTTAAACTGTTACATATTCTTACACTGTTACATATTCTTACACTGTTACATATTCTTACACTGTTACATATTCTTACACTGTCACATATTCTTACACTGTCACATATTCTTACACTGTGACATATTCTTACACTGTTACATATTCTTACACTGTTACATATTCTTACACTGTTACATATTCTTACACTGTCACATATTCTTACAGTGTTACATATTCTTACACTGTTACATATCTTACACTGTTACATATTCTTACACTGTTACATATCTTACACTGTTACATATTCTTACTCTGTTACATATTCTTACACTGTCACATATTTTTACACTGTCACATATTCTTACACTGTTACATATTCTTACACTGTTACATATTTTTACACTGTTACATATTCTTACACTGTTACATATTCTTACACTGTTACATATTCTTACACTGTTACATATTCTTACACTGTTACATATTCTTACACTGTTACATATTCTTACACTGTTACATATTCTTACACTGTTACATATT
The DNA here is from genome assembly GCA_949126835.1 of Anisus vortex. Lineage (NCBI taxonomy): Eukaryota > Metazoa > Mollusca > Gastropoda > Planorbidae > Anisus > Anisus vortex. Next base: position 60,528,572 of record OX421493.1, read on the forward strand.
CTTACACTGTTACATATTCTTACACTGTTACATATTCTTACACTGTTACATATTCTTACACTGTTACTTATTTTTACACTGTTACATATTCTTACACTGTTACATATTCTTACACTGTTACATATTTTAACACTGTTACACATTCTTACACTGTTACATATTCTTACACTGTTACATATTCTTACACTGTTATATATTCTTACACTGTTATATATTCTTACACTGTTACATATTCTTACACTGTTACATATTCTTACACTTTTACAGATTCTTACACTGTTACATATTCTTACACTATTACATATTCTCACACTGTCACATATTCTTACACCAATAAACCAATAAAATACTCAAACACTGTCTAATTCATCTTTTATTTCTTGATGTTTTAATTCTCTAACAATTCTTACAATTTCTTCAGTGACACGATCCCCACACACAATGTTAATTCATTTACAAAAGTACAAAAATATGATTCATTTTTATGGGAACGGAGACGACGACAAGAAGCCAAGAGTCTTGTTACCGGTAAAGTCAATAGAATTATGTTCACAAACACACGCCTTGAAGTAGCAAAGCTTGTACAAGATAAATATAATGTTAGCCGATATATCTCTATTCTACTGGTATATAGATCTAATACCTTAAAGCTATTTAACGTGCACACAGAACGATCACGTCTGTTAGTATTTAGAAGAAATAATGAATAGACTGATGTCTGTATGACCTTTTAATACAAATACATTTCAGAGTCATATTTTCTCAGATCGTATAATCCAAACGAAAGTTGTCTTGGACATTTTTGTGTTTGCATTTTTCCCGCAACTTTTGCAATTATTTAAATTAGATTTAACTTGAACCAACATGCATTAATGATTTCCGAAATCACTTTAAGGTTGAGTTCAAATATTCGTAGAAACCATATACTATAATACACATGAATCGCTTGCTTTGTATTTCTGCTATATCTTGACTCGAAAGACTGCTTTTCGGAATTCCCGATTCGTATAATACTTTGCACTTCCGTTTTATTGAATTGCTTTGATTTTCTCAATGAAAAATTAAAATTAAAATCGAAAGTTCTATACAGCGGAAACATTTAAAAAAACAAGGAGGTGCGTAGAAGTAATTTAAGACAGCCTTATTGGTTGCGCACAGAAAAAAAAGTACATGCAAGCCTTAAAAATAGAGCAAGCGGTCCATCTTATTATAGTCTATGGTCGAAACTAATACTTATGTCAAAAATTAATACACAAAGGCTATCAATAAACTTACTCCACGCTAAATATAAACAGCAGGTTGTAAGTGCTAACTAGCCAACCTAATCACAATGGTAGACACAAGACGCTACAGTGTGTAGCAAGACCTACGTCTGATCGCACAGTCAGCCTCAGTCAACCAATCTACTTACTTTTTAAATTGAAAACACTTTCTTCCAATTGCTCAAAAATTAAAAAAAAACATCTTAGTTTTTTCTTCGACAAGGAGTATGTATAAATATGTTGTAGTTATCATGAGGTCTGGTCTTGATAGGATGCCGTGCCCCGTATGAAGTAGGCTTTGCGGGGATTGCGCTTCCTGCAACCTTAACAAGTTGGTTGTGAATTGTGATGCAGAGCTCTTCTACCCTGCTGCCTGGCGTGTCAGCAATGTAGTCGCCCCATGCAGGGGATTTTGCTTGCAAGTCGCCACCAATGATCGTATTGGCCAGTATGGGTGGATCTACGGACAGGGAGAGTTCGTCTTTCTGCAGGTTGTACACGTTTATGTACACGTTTATGTACATGTTTATGTACACGTTTATGTACACGAATCTTCTCCCATCCACCCATCCATCCATCCTTCCGTTGCCTGGGTGTCTGCACGGCAGATGACTGCAGAGACGCCAAGGGCCGGGCGGTTAATTAGTTTCATATAAGAGTTGTTAGTCCTCGCAGCCCTGGCACGTACAGTGATACATAATATACTCCTTGATGATGACTTTTCTTTTGTTAATGAATGGGTTACCTGCAATAGTGTTACTGTCATGAAGTCTTCTCTAATGAAGCAAGAAATTAATTAGTACACATTTCGGTAATTAATTAGCGAGCGATCTTAGTAATATAGGCGCTTTGTTAATTCCCATTCGATAGTCACAAATGGCCGGTTTCTCCTCCACCAGACCCCTTGGGATGAAGGAGCGGCGGCATGCCCATTGCATCGTCGTGTTGACCTACAAGCCTTTTAATTTCCCCTATTGATAAACCACTTGGGAATACCACGGAATTATTAATCTATAATGCAAAGCCATTGTCATTTTACATTCAACTGTTTTATTTACATTTCACATTCATCAATCAAAGGTATAAAATAAACTTCTTTGTTGGGCTATAACAATTATTAATATAAACACATTTTTTCGAAGTTCCATACCCGGCAGACCCCGCCAAAGGCACTTTAATGAGGGCGCAGAATTTGTTTTCGCCTATGGCGCCGAAAACCCTAGGGCCGGCCCTGGCTGCACTTAGCAAACAGTCACTTCAGACAGGCAGATGTTAAATACAACCATTAATATTATCAATTGCACATACATCTATATAGTTTATAACAATATTCTCATCAAGCCGACTCAGACTCAATGAATGTATTTTAAATTAGTATATTAAACATTACAGGGACATTGTATTAGTCAGAAATAAAACTAGACTAGCTGGTTTGAATCACAACTTGAGATTCCGCTTAGCTCAAAACTTGTTACAAAATGTCAACATGACCCAACCATTCGGTGAAAAATATTTACACAATCCAATTTTTATTGATCTCAAATATCTGAACCACATATATTCTAAGTTAGACTGGCCAAAGCACGAACTGAAAGTTGACTTATGCTAAACCTTAAGCCTGTATGTAATCATATAAAACAAACACAGTTCTTGAACAAAAGGGATTATGTGACCCAGCCCCAATAGATATAAATACAGAACTTGCAAATGTTTTTCTTGTAGATGTAAAGCTCATGATGCTTACATTTAGGGGTAACCAAATTTCTTGAGATTATTTTTATAACTATCTAATTCAAATAGAAAAAAAACAGGTATTGTCTATTACAAGTAAGACATTATTTACATATTATATTTTAATGCATTTGGTGACATTATGTGTTCTAACATATAATTGTAATAACTAATTATAATTTAGACATAAACCATTGTTGATGTTGTTACAATAAGTTTACGACTTAGTGCTCTGTATTGGGATTATTATGTCATTATTTCACTTGCAACATTAAGTTATCAATATTGTATCATCAATTAGCGAACAGATTGTAACCTTCACTACTACCGACCTGCAAATAGCCTGCAGCTGAAAGAGAGCACCTGACCTTTTTGAAGGTATTCTGAAAATTGAAGGTACCGATAATTAGTTATCACTTAACTGTTGGTGTAAGAATGCGTTTATCAATTAGCGAGGTAATTTATTAGTCCACGTTTATAAATTAGCGAGGTAATTTATTCGTCCACGTTTATCAATTAGCTAGGTAATTTATTAGTCCACGTTTATCAATTAGCGAGGTAATTTATTAGTCCACGTTTATCAATTAGCGAGGTAATTTATTAGTCCACGTTTATCAATTAGCGAGGTAATTTATTAGTCCACGTTTATCAATCAGCGAGGTAATTTACCTATCAGTCCACGTTTTCAGGTACTGGCCATTTGTTGATTTCTGCGTTTTAAAGTAAAATGACCTATTTAAGGATGTGTCGCGAATATCGCCGATAAGGCGTGTAGCGTAACATAGGGTATGGTCTCTGTATTACATGTACTACACTTCTCTCCGCACCTGTTGAATTCCTCTCGGATCATTTTCGTGGTGGCCCGATCGTATATCGCCCGGTAGCACAAATCCCACAATTTAATTCTGGACATCCAGGCACCAGGGCGAGGTTAAGACGGACTGTTGCGCCAATCGCTTCCTCTCCACCGAGTCTCGGAGGATCTCGGCAGTGCAATGATCCTCAGACTATCAACAGGGGCTGTCCCCTATGGGTTAGCCCACCGGTGTACTCTTGATGTAAGATTATTGGTGATTTCCTTTGGATACAGAAGAGATTCATTTTGGCACCAGAAATTTGGATTCTTCCAAGAAAACAATACAACAACTGTCCATAAATAATAACGTCTATCAGGTTAAAAGTAAGTTTATTTAGATGACATGTATTCCATTATTTTCCCCATTTACATTTAGGCTCACGACTGAGCACACATGTCTGACAGTATTTTCCATCAAATTTTAAATCTGTGCCTTTCTCAATCTAACAGAACTTAATTTATCCCTTTAAACTGTCAGGTTCCCCTTAAACTACTTCCAATAGCTGCCGATATTTCTAACTCGTGTTTAGTAAAAAATATTTTATGTCTTCGCGTAGTATAGAAATGAAAAAAAGTAATAATTTTAAATAAAATTAAAACATTGTGCCGGGCAGAAAGTATAGGCTCTACTCTTACTAACTCATTCATTAATACTAAACTATTCGTGAATGGGATACATCTATAGTTTCTTAGATTGATAAAAGTTCAACAAACAATGTTATATTGTTTTTTAACAAATACTTTTATAATTTCATTTTACGAACAAAAAGGCATATAGTAGTTGTATACAGTAAAAGGCATATAGAAGTTGTATATAGTAAAAGGCAAATAGAAATTGTGTATAGTAAAAGGCATACAGAAGTTGTATATAGTAAAAGGCATAAAGAAGTTGTATATAGTAAAAGGCATATAGAAGTTGTATATAGTAAAAGGCATTAGAAGTTGTGTATAGTAAAAGGCATATAAAAGTTGTATATAGTAAAAGGCATATAAAAGTTGTATATAGTAAAAGGCATATAAAAGTTGTATATAGTAAAAGACATATAAAAGTTGTATATAGTAAAAGGCATATAAAAGTTGTATATAGTAAAAGGCATATACAAGTTGTATATAGTAAAAGGCATTAGAAGTTGTATATAGTAAAAGGCATTTTAAGTTGTATATAGTAAAAGGCATATAAAAGTTGTATATAGTAAAAGGCATATAAAAGTTGTATATAGTAAAAGGCATATACAAGTTGTATATAGTAAAAGGCATTAGAAGTTGTATATAGTAAAAGGCATTTTAAGTTGTATATAGTAAAAGGCATATAAAAGTTGTATATAGTAAAAGGCATATAAAAGTTGTATATAGTAAAAGGCATATAAAAGTTGTATATAGTAAAAGGCATTTTAAGTAGTATATAGTAAAAGGCATATATAAGTTGTATATAGTAAAAGGCATATACAAGTTGCATATAGTAAAAGGCATTAGAAGTTGTATATAGTAAAAGGCATTTTAAGTTGTATATAGTAAAAGGCATATAAAAGTTGTATATAGTAAAAGGCATATAAAAGTTGTATATAGTAAAAGGCATATAAAAGTTGTATATAGTAAAAGGCATTTTAAGTAGTATATAGTAAAAGGCATTAGAAGTTGTATATAGTAAAAGGCATTTAAAGTTGTATATAGTAAAAGGCATATAAAAGTTGTATATAGTAAAAGGCATATAAAAGTTGTATATAGTAAAAGGCATATAAAAGTTGTATATAGTAAAAGGCATTTTAAGTAGTATATAGTAAAAGGCATATACAAGTTGTATATAGTAAAAGGCATTAGAAGTTGTATATAGTAAAAGGCATATAAAAGTTGTATATAGTAAAAGGCATATAAAAGTTGTATATAGTAAAAGGCATATAAAAGTTGTATATAGTAAAAGGCATATAAAAGTTGTATATAGTAAAAGGCATATAAAAGTTGTATATAGTAAAAGGCATATAAAAGTTGTATATAGTAAAAGGCATTTTAAGTAGTATATAGTAAAAGGCATATACAAGTTGTATATAGTAAAAGGCATTAGAAGTTGTATATAGTAAAAGGCATATAAAAGTTGTATATAGTAAAAGGCATATAAAAGTTGTATATAGTAAAAGGCATTAGAAGTTGTATATAGTAAAAGGCATTAGAAGTTGTATATAGTAAAAGGCATATAAAAGTTGTATATAGTAAAAGGCATATAAAAGTTGTCTATAGTAAAAGGCATATAAAAGTTGTATATAGTAAAAGGCATATAAAAGTTGTATATAGTAAAAGGCATATAAAAGTTGTATATAGTAAAAGGCATTTTAAGTAGTATATAGTAAAAGGCATATACAAGTTGTATATAGTAAAAGGCATTAGAAGTTGTATATAGTAAAAGGCATATAAAAGTTGTATATAGTAAAAGGCATATAAAAGTTGTATATAGTAAAAGGCATTAGAAGTTGTATATAGTAAAAGGCATATAAAAGTTGTATATAGTAAAAGGCATATAAAAGTTGTATATAGTAAAAGGCATTTTAAGTAGTATATAGTAAAAGGCATTAGAAGTTGTATATAGTAAAAGGCATTTTAAGTTGTATATAGTAAAAGGCATATAAAAGTTGTATATAGTAAAAGGCATATAAAAGTTGTATATAGTAAAAGGCATATAAAAGTTGTATTTAGTAAAAGGCATTTTAAGTAGTATATAGTAAAAGGCATATACAAGTTGTACATAGTAAAAGGCATTTTAAGTAGTATATAGTAAAAGGCATTAGAAGTTGTATATAGTAAAAGGCATATAAAAGTTGTATATAGTAAAAGGCATATAAAAGTTGTATATAGTAAAAGGCATATAAAAGTTGTATATAGAATATAGAACTTTACATTTGTGTTGAATGAAACTTGATTGTTTGTGTCAAGCAGTTCCATTTGTGTCTATGATCGAATACTAAATGTTGTTCTTAACTATAACATTTAAGATGAGGTCAACTCTCTATTTACTTTCCATCACCTTGTTTGGACTGGTCAAGATTTCTCAAGGTAATTCTTATTTACATAGTTTTTTACGGTTTTAAATTATGAAAGCGTAGGTAGATGATCAAAATAGCCTAAGGAATCATTTATTTCGTAGTAATGGAGCTGGAAAAGTTTGTTTGAAAGCGTATCAAAAATTTGTTTTTTTTTACTGAATTGCAGAAGAAACTGCTTGCATGTATATAAATAGGTCACAGAGTAAAAACATACTATTTTATTTGGACGCCCTAGAAAAAAACCATGCAAGAAACACTCGATGATTACCATCCATCAATCTCCATTGGGGGAAGACCCCTTTGCAATCTAAGATTTGCTGATGATATCGACCTGTTGGCCGGGAGCAACAAAAAGTTATAAGAGCTCACAGACAAGCTTGCAGATAGAGCAAAGGCATACGGAATGGAAATTAGTTCAGAAAAGAGTAAACTAATAATCAACACCACAGATGCCAGAAGTGCAAACATCATATTGAGCCAACAACAACTGGAAGAAGTAAATAATTTCAAATATCTAGGAGCAATCATATCCGCAGACGGACGCTGTGAGCCAGAAATCCGAGCAAGGATTGGGACTGCGATGGCGGCAATGGCTCACCTAAACAGAATCTGGACCAGTAAAAGCATTGGTCTCCCAACAAAGCTCAGACTTTATAGAGCCTTTGTCAGAACTATTGTTCTGTATGGATGTGAGTCATGGACGCTTCTATCAGCAACTGAAAAAAGTTGCAGGCGTTCACAAAAAAATGCATGCGAAAAATACTTCGAATCTCATACGTAGAACACTGGACTAATGCGTATGTGTGGGACAGAATATCCTCAATTGCAGGCCCTCAAGAAAACATTATGGCTACAATCAAACGGCGCAAACTGGCATGGTTCGGTCATGTGTTGCGGCATAATAGCATGACAAAAACAATCCTCCAGGGCACGGTGGAAGGTGGGCGTAGGAGAGGCCGTCAGCGGAGATGCTGGTTTGACAATGTTAAGGATTAGACAGAGCTGCAGTTGACTCAGCTATTGACAACCGCCCAAGATAGACAAAAGTGGACAAAGTTGACTGCCGAAATGTCCATTCGCTCCCCCCAACTACCTCAACGGTCATGGGATTGATGATGATGATGATAATGCTGTCACAGTCGCCGTTAGACTGCAGTTGTGGAGAGGTAGAATTGAAGTATTTAAGCCTGCAGTTGTGGAGAGGTAGACTTGAAGTATTTAAGCCTGCAGTTGTGGAGAGATAGACTTGAAGTATTTAAGCCTGCAGTTGTGGAGAGGTAGACTTGAAGTATTTAAGCCTGCAGTTGTGGAGAGGTAGACTTGAAGTATTTAAGCCTGCAGTTGTGGAGAGATAGACTTGAAGTATTTAAGCCTGCAGTTGTGGAGAGGTAGACTTGAAGTATTTAAGCCTGCAGTTGTGGAGAGATAGACTTGAAGTATTTAAGCCTGCAGTTGTGGAGAGGTGGACTTGAAGTATTTAAGCCTGCAGGTGTGGAGAGGTAGACTTGAAGTTTTTAAGCCTGCAGGTGTGGAGAGGTAGACTTCAAGTATTTAAGCCTGCAGGTGTGGAGAGATAGACTTGAAGTATTTAAGCCTACAGTTGTGGAGAGGTAGACTTGAAGTATTTAAGCCTGCAGTTGTGGAGAGGTAGACTTGAAGTATTTAAGCCTGCAGGTGTGGAGAGGTAGACTTGAAGTATTTAAGCCTGCAGTTGTGGAGATATAGACTTGAAGTATTTAAGCCTGCAGTTGTGGAGAGATAGACTTGAAGTACTTAAGCCTGCAGTTGTGGAGAGATAGACTTGAAGTATTTAAACCTGCAGTTGTGGAGAGATAGACTTGAAGTATTTAAACCTGCAGTTGTGGAGAGATAGACTTGAAGTATTTAAGCCTGCAGTTGTGGAGAGGTAGACTTGAAGTATTTAAGCCTGCAGTTGTGGAGAGATAGACTTGAAGTATTTAAGCCTGCAGTTGTGGAGAGGTAGACTTGAAGTATTTAAGCCTGCAGTTGTGGAGAGATAGACTTGAAGTATTTAAGCCTGCAGTTGTGGAGAGATAGACTTGAAGTATTTAAGCCTGCAGTTGTGGAGAGGTAGACTTGAAGTATTTAAGCCTGCAGTTGTGGAGAGATAGACTTGAAGTATTTAAGCCTGCAGTTGTGGAGAGGTAGACTTGAAGTATTTAAGTCCCTGCTGGCTTTTTATCAACACTGGAAGTCAGCACTGATTCTATCCACTCCTCCGAGCCCTAAGAGAGTAGTCTATCGTGAAGTAGTCTATCGTGAAGTAGTCTATCGTGAAGTAGTCTATCGTGAAGTGAAGTCGTCTATCGTGAAGTAAAGTAGTCTATCGTGAAGTGAAGTAGTCTATCGTGAAGTAGTCTATCGTGAAGTAGTCTATCGTGAAGTGAAGTCGTCTATCGTGAAGTGAAGTCGTCTATCGTGAAGTGAAGTAGTCTCTCGTGAAGTGAGATTCAAGATTGATTTTATCCACGCCATTCAGGTTCAGACTGGTTTACTTTAATCATGAATAATAAAAGGCTGATAGATTATCCTGAGTAATTTTTATGTCAGAGCAAAAATGTTAAATTAATCTATAAATGAAAATATACAAAACACTTTGTTAAGTAATAAATGGGCAGAAATATAACATAGAATGAAATATGTTTTAGTAATCTTTTAACTTAAGATATTTTTTTATTACCAACTTAACGTGTAGTGAAATATTTTTATTTTACTTTTAAAGGTATATGTTAAAAGGTTTTAAACAATTCACCATTACTTCATTACGTTGCTATATTTTAGAAATAGAAGATCAACGTTTCAATGTAAAATGATTTATATATAAATATTATTTCAACAGCACAAAATTATGTGGCTGAAGTTTACTTTGTGATAGATGACAGCTCTGTACAGAAGTAAGTTTTTTTTTGTTACTTGTTGTAAACAAGTCATGTTTCTAGCGCTTTGCTTATTGATTTATTCTATAAATAATTTTATAACAATTTTAATATTATAATTTTATTGAACTCATTTTACAATAATGCATCCGCAAAAAATAATGAGACAAATGCAATAGTTTTTTTAAATTTTTATCTACATCCTTAATAACCAAAATGTCATGGCTGCGAAAATTGTTCTGAACAATGAAGAAAACTCATTAACCTGCCTAAAAACAACTGCACTGACTACCTATAACACTTAGGATACAATTCAAAGTTCTGACTATGCTCTAGAAAAGCCTTCATTGTCAATCTCTCAAGTACATCCGATCCATATAAATATGTAATTTGTAATATAACAAAACTCTAAACTATAAGAAATTTGTCTTGAATTATTTGCTTCTAATTTATTTCGTGTCTCGAAACGAAAACTCTTTTAAAAAGTGTTTTAAATAATTTATAATATATTAAAACAATATAACCAATATAAGCACTATAAAAAAATGACCGACAAGATGCTAACACAATTTGACCACAATAAATAAAGTTCTATTTGCTCTTCACAATTTGGAATCATTAATATTTCCCCAGCTATGTCCGAGAAATGAACTCGACCACTTCCTATGCAATTAAGTATCAAAAGGCATTAGAAAAAATACAAAAAGATGTCGCATATATAACAAATCAGGTAATACCATCTTTGTTCTAATAATTCTTTCTTTTATTTATATCTATGTGTCTTTATCATGTATCCAACACTCCACACAACCGTCTATTTGTCGCGTGTTGGGCACACGATCAGGTGGGAAATGGGATAAGGTCTGCTTTTTGTCTTGTAGAAGGGTTGATGATATCACCGTAGCACTGGTCTTGTAGAAGGGTTGATGATATCACCGTAGCGCTGGTCTTGTAGAAGGGTTGATGATATCACCGTAGCGCTGGTCTTGTAGAAGGGTTGATGATATCACCGTAGCGCTGGTCTTGTAGAAGGGTTGATGATATCACCGTAGCGCTGGTCTTGTAGAAGGGTTGATGATATCACCGTAGCGCTGGTCTTGTAGAAGGGTTGATGATATCACCGTAGCGCTGGTCTTGTAGAAGGGTTGATGATATCACCGTAGCGCTGGTCTTGTAGAAGGGTTGATGATATCACCGTAGCACTGGTCCTGTAGAAGGGTTGATGATATCACCGTAGCACTGGTCCTGTAGAAGGGTTGATGATATCACCGTAGCGCTGGTCTTGTAGAAGGGTTGATGATATCACCGTAGCGCTGGTCTTGTAGAAGGGTTGATGATATCACCGTAGCGCTGGTCTTGTAGAAGGGTTGATGATATCACCGTAGCGCTGGTCTTGTAGAAGGGTTGATGATATCACTGTAGCGCTGGTCTTGTAGAAGGGTTGATGATATCACCGTAGCACTGGTCCTGTAGAAGGGTTGATGATATCACCGTAGCACTGGTCCTGTAGAAGGGTTGATGATATCACCGTAGCACTGGTCCTGTAGAAGGGTTGATGATATCACCGTAGCACTGGTCCTGTAGAAGGGTTGATGATATCACCGTAGCACTGGTCCTGTAGAAGGGTTGATGATATCACCGTAGCACTGGTCCTGTAGAAGGGTTGATGATATCACCGTAGCACTGGTCCTGTAGAAGGGTTGATGATATCACCGTAGCACTGGTCCTGTAGAAGGGTTGATGATATCACCGTAGCACTGGTCCTGTAGAAAGGTTGATGATATCACCGTAGCACTGGTCCTGTAGAAGGGTTGATGATGTCACCGTAGCACTGGTCCTGTAGAAGGGTTGATGATATCACCGTAGCACTGGTCCTGTAGAAGGGTTGATGATATCACCGTAGCACTGGTCCTGTAGAAGGGTTGATGATATCACCGTAGCACTGGTCCTGTAGAAGGGTTGATGATATCACCGTAGCACTGGTCCTGTAGAAGGGTTGATGATATCACCGTAGCACTGGTCTTGTAGAAGGGTTGATGATATCTCCGTAGCACTGGTCATCTTAGATCATCTGAAGCCAGTAGAATTTTCTCAATCTGATGGGGACAGTTGATCAGGTTCTCAGTAACCTGGATCACCGTCAACGCATCAGTCAGGATTATAACGGTCGTAGAGCCGAGGGCGCCTTCGACGTGGCAAAGGCGGATCTGCTCCAGAGCCCGACTGATGGCTTCGATCTCTGCGCCGTAGTTGCAGAGACCGTCGTCCCTATTCGGGTTGCCGGGGTTTTAGGATGTAAACACAAAAGGCGGCGGTACCGGTGTATGCATTTGCTGATCCGTCGGTAGTCGTTGTAGACATGGACAGCCCCGGGCGGTAGGGCGTTTATTGTGTCCACGGTTTCTTGCGGATCTAGGCTATAGCCTACTTAGTGCCTATAGGTAAATCCGGCCCTATATATTATTACAAGGCAATTTATTCACCATAATAAATTATGGATGAGACCTTCTATTTATATCACACAAGTATAATTATAATTTATAATGTTATTACGGCTAGAGCCCCCATTCAATTTATGAAAATAATAGTTATAGTATTGTTATTATTAGTGTGAGTATCTTTGTATTAGTGAAGATCTTATTATATCATTCTGAAGTTTATTTGTAGTTGTCTAGAGTATTCCTGGTTCTTATAATCCCCTGGCAATTCACATAGCGTAGTTTTAGAGTTTTCAGTTGATTTTACTTCATGTATAATTATTTGTGTGGCTCATATTATACAGCAAGAACCTCGATGTTGAGTTGTAGTGTAAATTATTAATATAGTTGAATAAATATTACACATACACACATGTATATAACTTTGAAATATTGACGTTAACCAAGTTGTGTAGAAAGCAACGATAAATTTGGTTTAATTTACAACATCAATCCAGTAGGAATCCAAATAATATTATATACACAATCAAGAAATACACATATTCCAATTAGTAATGAATATCCTCAATGAACATATAGCATTGTAGTTAATAGTAGAATAATAAATTTTCCATAATACAAATCAAATAGAAACGATACTCAGAGCGGAGAATATTTGATGTTACTAGATCGAATGCACGCCAAGAACTAAACTAAAAGTGTCGAATCGCGTAGAAATATATTATGGGTCAATCGTTGGAAAATCCAGCCAGCCTAGTGACACGAATATTTTAATCAAGCCTGCATGTTGACTGCGTGATCAGACTGTCTTTTTATTAAGAACAAGCAATAATGCTCTAACAAAATAAGGAGAGACCGGACGACCTTGACATGCTGTATTCGCGTGCACAGTTCATGTTTTTATCGAGGTTAATAAAAAAAACAATAATGCTCTAATTAGGTTAGGAAAAACCCGGGGGAAACTTTGAGCTGAGAAATATTTTATATCGTTTAAACGCAATTCGCTTAAATGATTTAGTTGGTTTATTAACATTACAATGTAGGGAATTTACGTTTCGTAACAATATTTATATAATCTCACTACATATAAAAAATATTTATAAAATATTTACGCTTCCTGCGAATTTTGCGCCTTAGCACGAAAAATATTCTGTAGTCAGAGGTCTGTAGCTCTTTAGCCCCTATATACATATCGAATTATTCAATATCACTTATAATTCTATTATTATTATTCTCTATTATTATTGAAAAACAATTTTAGTACTTATCAGAATTAAAAAAACAACAACATAATGTTACGTCCACAATCCCCTTGTGGCCAGAGCTGTGTAGATCTTGCTGATAATTCTCGTTAGTCCTAGGGGAGACTTTAATTATTAGTATTTATGTTTCAGTATTACACGAACTCTTCTTATAGTCCTGGGCACAATTTCAGTATTTGTATTCCAACATTTCCTCTCTTGTAAATTATGGTAGTAGATAAATCTTATAGTAATGTATACAACACAATAGGATAGTAACTTGACAAAGAAGCTTCAGTGTAACTGTTGTTGATAGTTTATTTCAGGTGGTATGTTCAATATATACAATATATCTATTATGTACAGTTAGAATAAAATAGTGCAAACACAAACGTTCTCAAAAGAACATATTTTGAAACTCTCTGTCTTTCAGACAAAACAAATCATTAAATACTATCCGAGTGGTGCAAGGGACAGACCCACTACCAGTAGGGGTGAAAATCATGGTAACATTACAAAACTCATAACAAAACGATATGAACTTCCCCTATTAAATAATGAGTCGTTCCCAGACTCTGAGAATTTGAGATCAACACAGAATCCCAGCATTACCTAGAACCTTTCGTTTTCCTACTAAACATCCTAATATTGTGTGTAGTAAGAAAAGAGAGAGAGAGGAGAATAAACATTGCGTGTTCCAATTCTTGGAAAAACAATATACATGACACGCCCCCACCCAATGAAAGAAATAATGTACCATAATTACCCAAGTAATACTCAACATGGTACATTTTTCGTACTTAACACTATCGTTTTAATAACCAACAATCAATGGAAGATTATTAGACAATTTAAGCAAACATGGCTCACTGGCACAACTAAATTATAAAAAGTGTCACTACCCAATGGTAATTGTGATTATAACGTGATGGACAAATATTTCACCGTTAGTATTAATATTAACTAATGTCTCAACAAGTACAAATAATTAAAAAATATTCTAGTCATTCTTATTTTAACTATGTACAGTTGTGTGGATTTCCACCAAAATTTGCAAAAAGTCTTAATCTATTTAAACAAATATAACATTGCTCAAACTCTGTCAATTTTCAACAGTTTACTTCTAATATACAAACCAAAAGATAAGTAATACATAACTCGAATCAAACTATAGGTTACTTCCCCTTTAAATTACAGTGTCAACTTGACATTAACAGGGTGCATACCTAAGATGATGATACTTCCCCTTTTCTCAAATATGAGGAGAAAATACGCTCTAGTTACGATTACTACAGTAATCTCAATATTAAAATGTAATCCACTATTATGCGTTTTTGGCAAATTTGAAAGTTTAATAAAAAAGATTGTTCAGGGTTGAATGAGTGTACACCTTTAGGTACCTTTGTTACCCTCCGTTCCTGGATATATGGAATATATAACAACCTATATACAACATAGTGAATATCCACTAGTTTTTCCCATTCTATTACCATGATATAACAATTTAGCAATAGATTTCCAATATTATCTATTAATTTATACCAATTAAGATTACATCTCTTTCTAAGATAAAAATTGTACATATTATTATTTAGTTCCATTCATTAACTAAAATAAAACAAGATAATAAATCAACTAGCTTAAAGTTTCCCACTTAATTGCATGTGATGACAATTACTTTTATCCATCCATATCAAGTAAATACGTGCATATATATTTATTGCATCATGCATCAACATTTAAATGGAATTTCTTTTCCATAATCAAATGAATTTAAAATATATCAGAACATCAATATTATACATGATTATAAGAATTATTAATACTTTCAAAAGACTTGACTTCTGTATGATACAAGTATTCTATAGGTATTCCATAATCAAAATTCAAACGAATGATAGGTTATCATGACACATTCTTAATGAATAAGTGAGATGATCTGAAAAAGAAGTATAGGGTTATTCAGTCAATCATGTAGCACCCGAGATAGAGTATCAGCTATGACCTTGTCTCTATCTTGTCGATAATACGGGGAATGGGATACCAGTCGGTCTTTGTCAAATTACTTAATTTCCCAAAATCTCTATAAAACTGCAGTGTGTGGTCGGCTTTTGGTACCATCACACAGGGTGTAGACCATTTGCTATCACATTTTTCTCCTATGTCATCTTTTAACATATACTTTACATCTAATTTAATATGCTCAGGTCTGATGGGGTCAAATGGATGCTGTTTAATAGACCTGGCACTATTGGTTAACACTACATCGTGCTCTATGACATGTGTCCTACTGGGAACATTTGTAAACATTGACTTATTTTCATATACCAGCTCAATAATCTTCTCCTTATCTTCTACCGGAAGATGTTCTAGCCTTGTATCTAAACTCTTAAGGGCATCTGTATTATTAAGTTTACTTTCTGCAAACTTATATTCTATCCTAGATAAATCCGTCGGGACCCTAGCTAATGAAATCATGGGGACCTCCCGTGGTTTACTCTTTTCCCTGGAAACATAGGGCTTAAGCAAATTAATATGGCATACCCTCTGCTTTTGTCTCCGGTCAGGAGTCTTTATCAAATAATTGACCTCGCCAAGCTTTGACTCTATCTCATAGGGTCCACTAAACTTTGCACTTAAAGGCTGATTTTGCAAAGGTAGAAACACAAGAACTTTGTCACCTGGTGCAAAAGTTCTAGCTGTAGCTTTACGGTCATAGTTCTGTCTCATACGCTCCTGCATCTGTGGAAAATGAATCTTCACATGGTTAAAAGCATGATAAAGCCTATTTTTAAATTTATCTACATATGACAAAAGTCCAATCGGTTCACTGTCCGTTAGCCAAGTTTCATGTAGAAGTTTCAACGGACCTCTGACTGAGTGTCCATACACAAGTTCGAATGGGCTAAACCCCAGGGATTCCTGAGTGGCCTCCCTTGCAGCGAACAGTACATAAGGCACACCCTTATCCCAGTCTTTCTCGTTTTCATAACAGTACTTTTTAAGCATCGATTTTAATGTCTGATGAAACCTTTCCAGAGCTCCCTGGCTCTCAGGATGATAGGCACTTGATAGCCTATGGCTTATCCCTAATTGTTCCATGACTTGTTTGAAAATGTTCGAAGTAAAGTTAGTCCCCTGGTCGGACTGTACTGTCTTCGGTAGGCCATAACGTGTGAAGAAATTTGTCAGGGCGTCTACCACCTTCACTGTTGTTATGTTCCGCAACGGAATGGCTTCCGGGAAGCGAGTGGATGAACACATGACTGTGAGCAGGTATTGAAAACCGGCTTTTGTTTTCGGCAACGGGCCCACGCAATCAATGAGTATATGACTGAATGGTTCGTCGAACGCTGGTATCGGCTGGAGTGGAGCGACAGGAATTCGTTGGTTAGGACGTCCTACCATTTGGCATACGTGGCAAGTCTTGCAGTATTGTTCGACATCTCTTCTCAGTCCTGGCCAGTAGAAGTAAGGGAGGATACGGTGGTGCGTTTTTCGGACTCCCATGTGACCAGCGAAAGGAAGATCATGCGCCATACGCAGTATATCTTGACGATAGCACTTAGGTATTACAATCTGGTGAATACTGTCCCACTCGTTTGTACCTGAGTTGAGCGGTTTCGACTTTCTCATCAACACTTCATCTTTCATGTAGAAACATTCCGCCATTGCATCTGCAGTCTTTTCACCAACAGCTTTCATTCTGAGTTGCATTATTACTTCGTCATTCAATTGTTCTTTTACCAATTTCTGCTTTGGTGACAAAATGTTATCGTTCTCGGTTGCATCACCAGTTGTTAGTTCAGCAAAGAACGTAGCACTTAAATCGATGTCAGGTGTTTCTGTTATCACTGTTTCATTCGCATGTGTGTCTTCAGAACAGACAAACACATCTTTCGTTGCACTACACGGCGTAGCAGGAGTCTTTACCGACTTCTTTTTCTGCATTGCTCTTGTCAGTGCACATGTTGGGCGTTCATTGGCAGGACGTAGGTTTTTGTCCTCCGCCATCTTTGTCTCCAACACTTTAACCATGGGCTCGACAGTGACTCTGCCGCCCATAATGTCATTTCCTAATATCATGGAAACGCCTTTGACGGGTAGTGCGCGCCACACTCCCACTACGATGTTACCTGTAAAAATATCCGACTCGAGTTTTATTCTGTGCAGTGGAGCTTCCACAGCCTCCATACTAGCACCTCTCAGCACAACAGACTCACCGGTACTGGTGGCATCTGTTAACGGCACACTGCCCTCCAGGATCACGCTGACAGCAGAACCCGTGTCACGTAATATCTGTATTTTCTTCTTGCTGAGTACATCGACTTCTGTCGACACTGTCCCCTCGTAGACAAAGGGTCGAAAA